>JAOWAN010000001.1:7839979-7851779 GCA_028566635.1 Lobelia cardinalis
TGTATAATATTTTCATTACATTCTTATGAATGTATTTTCAAAACAAACATGGATTATCAAGGAATCAAATTATAATTTCATTCCATTTCTTGCAAACCAAATGCAAGAGTTGACCAATTTTAATTCCATTCCAATTCCTTAGGGAATGAATTTCATTCTATTCCTTTTAATCATTCCATTCTTTTATAAAATTTTCAACTAACCAAACGGCACATTAGTTTTTTTTTAATCTCATTTGTGTTACTTACAAAAAATTTAAATTAATAAAGCTACTATTTAATAGGAAATGCAAGATATACTATATAAAAAAAATATAATTTTTATTTAATTATATATATTTTTAATAAATAATAATATTTAAATCTATTAAAGATTTCAAATCATATAAATAATATATATATTAGATAATTAAATTTATGAAAATAAAATTAATTAAATAAGAGATAGTGAAATAATGATGTGACAAAGTCTGAGAGAGTTTTGAGAGTTTGATGGAGAGTATGAAAGAGTATGAGATAATGGAAATCTTTTTTTTAAGAGTTTGATGGAGAGTATGAAATAAGTAGAAGATAGTAAAAATCTAACTTGATAGAGTCCGAGAGAGTTTGGAGAGGATAACCAATGTGGAAGCCATGAGATGTATGAGTTGCGTTTGGATGAGTGATTTATTGATTTAGTTTTTAAATTTTTATAATGATTAAAGTAAAAAGTAAGAAAGAGATAGATAGAAAAATTGTGGGACCAATAAGAGAAAAAAGTCAAAAATCAAAAATTTTGGATGAAAATCATTCAGGAAAACACAATCATGATTTTTTTTTTTTTTTTTGCTTTTCCTGAAAACTCCCCCGTCTCTCGTTCCCTCTCCCCCTACTCTCGTTCCTTCTCCCCCCTCTCCTCCTACTACACTATACACTACTCACACACCTCAATCAAATTTCTCCTCCTCTCCCCTCAAAATAGGATACATTTTTTAATATATTACCCATAGGTATAATTAGTTATTTTATAAAAATTGAATAAAAAAAATAAATATTCAAATTAAATTTCTAAAAAAATAAAATAAAATAAAATTTGATTATATTTTTAAATTTTGAATTAAAAAATTTAAAAGAATGAAAAAACTCATAAATTATATTAAAAAAATATAAAATACATAAATCTTATTATATTTAGAAAAAATCAAATATTATGCAGTATTTTTCAGACACAGGCTTACACCGGTTAATTTATAAATAAGAAATTTATAAAACGATGACATTACATGACGTGGTACATGTACTACATATAAACCTATTAGATATTTATATATTGTGAATGCTCTTAACAAAATATTTGTTTATATTGAGGTCACATGAAGAGGGCATGTTGAACATAAAGATACTAACCTATTAGATATTTATATATTATATTTGTATTATTTTTTGTGGTTTGCTTTTAATTGTATAGTTTAAGATCGATAATATTATGATTTGGAATAAAACATCTTAAAACATGGATAATATTGTTCATCCACCAAATGATTGATCTTTTATGTTTCCTTTGTTTATTTTAAAGTATTTTGTCGTTAAAAAAGACTCACAGTTTTTGAGAAGTATAAAGTAACTGAGGTAGTATTACTTAAAGGGGCGAACAAACAAATTGTCTGGCGAAAATAGCCCCTCTATATATGTTTTGACTTTTAGTTGGCTCTACTTTTTTTATTTTTTTATTTTTCTAATTTTCAATTAATAATATATTAATAAAACATACTAAAGGTGCCAACAAATACAGATATAACAAGCTTCATATAAGAGAAAGAAAAAAGAGAGAATGTGTGAAAAAGATAAGTTGATTGAATGAGTAATGAGAATGTTGTAATAAAAACATATTGAATAGGGGTGTAGGTATATAAATTCTGAATTTTTACAAAATTTGGGGAATGAGCATTAAAAACAAGATCGTGAAATGAAGATTAAAAACGGGGGAATGATGTTTAAAATTAATGTTCAAGATTGATGATTCAAATTCTAAATATTTTAGCACGAAACTCATTTTACTATTTATAGTGTCACATCATTAACAATTAATTAGTCTAATTTTATAATATATAATTAGAAATAATATGACGTATAATTACTTACTCCATAAAATTGGAATATGAGATTGGAAAAACACCATTTGAAATGAATAAGTAGTAAAATCGTGTGATGTTATATCCTTAAAAGAGATTTTACTTTAGCTTTTGCTCCCGTAGTTGATCTAATATGATTTTTTTTCATTTTTTAGGAGTTCCCCCATTTTATCTATCTTTCTCTTATACATTTTTTTTTTTACTTTATATATCCTTCCATATCATTACATGTCATTATGTATTCATTTTTGATTGAACCCTTAGTGAAGCAAGTATATATAATTAAAAGCAGCCGTTACAACATCTTAATTTTGATGCACATGTAGATAAATTTAATTACAATATACGTGAAACATTTAAATAAAATAAACTATAAGAAGTGATATATATACTTATTTATTCCAATTTTCCCCTTGTTTTTAAAGAAAGAAAAAAAAACATATTTTTAATGGTACAAATGTGTAAAATTATATTTTAAAACTATAAAACGAGAAGATTTACTTACGATGGTGCTGGATCTCATTTTAAATTTCTCAACATTGCCCTTTTTATATCAAATATACCCTTTATTCAATGAGAAATTCTCAAAGAAATTACTCATCAAACAAATGAGTTCTTTACATATACAATCTCATAAATAAAAAGTCGGGCCAAATCATTAAAAAAAAAAAATTTGATCGAGGAGAAATGAACTAATAGATAATACCTATAAATAAGAAGATTGAGATGCAAATGCTAAGGTTGTTGACTGATTTTTGTGGTTGTTCGGTCTGTTAATATTGAGAATCGAGAATGGAGTCTGATTTTTTATCTTCAACAATGCATTAGGGATAAATTGAGAAGGGGTAGGAGCTAGATTTTAATTTCTATATCTATAATTTTTTGGGGAATGAAAATAAATCAAAGATGCCATAACTAGGTATAACTATAAAAACCATGATTATATTTGTGCATGTATAGCGTTACGAATAATAAATTTTTGCAAGAAGATGAAGCTCACTACTTTCATAGAAGGAGATCGGCTTGAAGAGTGACAGAGTGACCCGCGGTTCAACTTTAACCGATGATGGTGAACTGCAACGAAAAATAATTAATCAATCATGTAATTAAACCGGAATACTTTGAAATGCTCCCTTTGATACAGTTGTAATGAAAAATGAACTACGTACTATAAATAATTCAAATAATATTTTTCTAGGATAATATCACTTTAGATCCTAATGTTTTAGTAGACTTGCAAATAAGCCTTCTGATTTAAAAAGTAAAATGAGTTGTATAGTTGTATTTTTGTTGCAAAAAGGGCTCGTTTAAGGATTCACCGAAAATGATAAAATTGAGAACATAATATTCAATAATTTTTAAAGTTGAGGGCCTAATATGCAATAATTTTTATTAAAATTTAACAAATGCAGTTAAAAAACTCTTTTTGCAATAAAAATAACATATTAAAGCCTAATATGCAAAAACTTAATTAATTTGAGAGTTCGTTTTACGAAATTACGAAATAATTAGAACCTAAAATGAGATTAATCAATTTTTTACTTAAATTTTGCGTAAAGAAAAAAATTTCCGTCAACTAGAATAGCTAACACAAAATCTATTGCTTTTGGCTAGCGGTGATAATGGTTCGATTTGGTTCGGTTTTGATCACTTTTGATCAAAATAATCAAAGTAAAAGTTTGGATTTATCATTTTTTCAAAATCGAAATCAACCCAAGAACATGAAAAATCGACTATTCAGTTTTATATTTTTTAACTCAGTTTTTATAAACTTTTGGTTTTCAAAAAGAAATTACGTAATTTTTAAATTTTAATAGGTGATAAAATAAATTCATAAAATAGAGATTTTCAATCACAAAAAAGAAAAATTTTATGATTCAATTTACAAAATTTAAGTGAACATAATTCTCTATTATGAAAGTTGAATGAGAAAAAATAAAAAATAAAAGAACAAAAGTGAAAATTTATATAAATATAACATTTAATATTATGAAATATAAATGAATTGATAATATAAGTGTGTATAAATAATTATCTATATAAAAAATTTAAATATATAATAGTAATATTATTTTGATTCAATTTAATTTAAAAAATGTAATATTATAGCTAAACTGTAATTAAATTAATATTCTCAGTTTTGATAGTATTAAAAATTTTGATTTTTTTTTCCGATTTAATTCGATTAGGTTCGGGTGATTCGATTTTATAATTTTTTTAATTGCTACACCCTAGTTTTGGCCCCGTTTTCAATCGCAACAAGAACATACACGGAGTTCCTCGCGATTCAAAATTCCCGGAGACGAAAACTGAAACCGAAAATGTTTACGCAGTTCTCCTCGGCGGATAACCTGAGCAAGGCATCGACAATGGTGTTTCGAATCGGCACGGACGCCCACCTCTACGACGATCCAGACGACGTTAGCATCATCCCTTTGCTCGACAGCAAATTCGATTCCGAGAAATGCGAAGCCCTCAAGCGATTACTCGCCCTCATCGCCCAAGGCCTCGACGTTTCCAATTTCTTCCCTCAGGTAATCTATGAAATTGAGTTTAATTAACTGACAATGGACTGGTTTTTGAGTTCATATTTGGTATGATTGATAAGCATACTTACTCTGTTTGTGATCAAACTGTTTTTGGTTCGATCTGTGAAAAGTGAATCAAACATAGTATGACAATGCAGCTATGTAACTCTAAAAAACAAGTAAATCTTTAAATACTTGCCCAAAATTGATGAACTTGACTGAATAAATTGAAAATTGGACTCTGTACCTGGAATGAAGCGAGTACATGTTACTGTTGATGGATCTGCAGGTTGTTAAAAACGTGTCAACTCGGTCACTGGAAGTGAAGAAGC
Organism: Lobelia cardinalis; assembly: GCA_028566635.1. Classification (NCBI taxonomy): domain Eukaryota; kingdom Viridiplantae; phylum Streptophyta; class Magnoliopsida; order Asterales; family Campanulaceae; genus Lobelia; species Lobelia cardinalis. The sequence continues at coordinate 7,844,950 of JAOWAN010000001.1, forward strand.
TGGTTTACTTGTATCTGCTGCATTATGCCGAAAAGTACGTCCATATTGCAACCTGGTTTCCTATTTTTCAGTTCTGTATCTTCAGTTCATTACATGTGATAATGTCACTTCGAAATCTTGGAAATATTGTTTGTTAATGGTTAATGGAATTATGTTAATTACACTAAAGGCGTATTTTAGCTTTTAATTGTCTTGAGTTGTTTGTTGTTTTTAATTGTACACAGTCGTATAAGGGTAATGAGCTACAGCTTTTGATTTGTTCAAGAGCATTCAAAATTGGTCTAGACTGATGGGAGCGAGGGGTCAAAAGCTGTGAAAGGGTCAACCATGAAACGTGATAGGGAATTGAAAAGATGGGAGTGAAACAACTATGCTGGAAGGATTGGGGAAGTAGTGATACGAGGAGTAAGGGGCTTTCACTTTGATGAAATGTGATATGAATATTGTCTTGGAATTTGGGGGGAGTGAATGACGAGGATAACCGCTGATAGTAACATCAGTTTTCCAAGCTTTCTGGATCGTTGTGCGAGAGAAGTGAGATGATGTTATGGCAGCTTTTGAAGATTTTCATAGAGAACTTAGATCAGGGAAACTCCCAGCATATCTGTTATTGCTTTGATTCCTAAAAAATAGAGTTCTCAGGGCATGTCAAAGCCGTCCAATTAGTTCGGTGGGTAGTACTCGCAACATTTGTTTAAGGTGTTAGCGAATAGGATGAGAAGAGTTGCGAATCTTTGATGTACTAAACGCTTTCCTAAGGGGAAGGCAACTAGTATATGCAATTTTGGTTGCTGGTGAATTATCAAAGGCTGATACATCAGATAAACCACGTATTATTTGTAATCTGGATACCGACAAAGCCTACGATCATGTTAATTTGGAATTTTGGAGTTATTTGATGGCAAGGACGGGCTTCGGGTCATGTTGGAGAAGATGAATTTCAAATTGTACCTCATTCTGTAGATACTCAATATTAACCAGTAGATCCCTAGGATTGTTTCAGTAGTTCCCTAGGTTTACACCAATAAGATCCCTTTTCTCCATTCTTGTTCCTACTTCTGATAGATGCTCTTGATCGTATTGTTTCTAAAGCCTTGATAGAAGGATTTTATTGGAAGGTTTGTCAATTGGGAATCGAGGTGGAGTGGAGCTGTTTATATACCATCAACTGTTTGCAGGTGATACCACACTATTCTCTGGTGCTAATTAACAGAAGGCCTTCAATAGTTGAGACTGTTATTTATTAAAAGGAGAAAGATACAGTTTGATAAAGAGTACTTTGTGTAGATGCGCACATACTACTTGTCTTTGTTTTCGATTACAACAAGTACTCAGAAAGGAACAGGATAGATCTGTGGAGACTTATAAGGGAAGGCACTGTGGAAGAGTCGAATATGAGTTAGTTGGATGAAATGAATTTTTCAGTTTGATTAGTGAAGAGGGAGTAGGTACAAATGATTTTACATTTGCAATGAATCTATGCTTGTGAAGTGGCTGTGTAGATGTTCTGTTCAGCATGAGTGATTATGGTGGAAAGTGGTGGTACAGACCCAACATGGTGGACCTCAGGTGAGATATACTCCCTCATGTGTTGGTTAATGGAAGCATATAATTGAAAGTTAGAATAGTTTCAGTAAATATGCTTTCTTGGAAGTTGGTGATGCTCAATGAGTTAAATTTTGACTAATCATTCTCCATATCCAAGTAAGCTGTTTACTGTAGCAGAGAGTATCGGTTGTCAATCTGAATACCAAAGCACATGGAAATGGAAGCAGATACAGGTTCTTTGAAGTTTGACCTGCCATATTCCCCGCTAAGGACAATCTTTCCTTGAGGTTCCTTGAAGGGCACACACAGGATTTAGCAGTGGAGGAACCATTGGGTCAAATATTCCAACTAAAGGTGTCATTGCCAACTTGAGGTGCATACACCTCATGTATTAAGCTCACAAATGACAAACCTCATCTAATTCTTCTAGTTCCCAGTCTTGGAAGTTCCTCCAGAACCAGGACTCCAGGCCAGTTTTTGCTAGCTAGAGTTAAAGAAAAAGATGCTTTATGGCTCCCATACGTCTTATGTGGGGCTCGTGGAGTGAGTGCAACAGGAGAAAATTTGATGGAGTTGAGCTAATGCTAATCGAAGGACAGCTTCAATGTTGAGCTATGCTAATAGAAGGAAAGCTCTCCATACTTTGCCGACTATCTTGTGAGTTTTATAGGAAAATTTTGGTCATGAACTTGACTAGCCATTTTATTTAGACAGGTTTTACACCGCAAAGAAAATGAAAAATAAATATAAGGGATAGTGTACTTTCTCATTTTTTATAATCGAGTACCGCACTTTGTTCTAACACTCTAGAAAAAAGTATGCCATCTTTTCTTGTAAACAACTGTTAAGTGCGCTGCCCTTTTCCATAATTGTTCCGTTTTTGCACTTAAAGGTATTCTTACTTTGGCTTTTCTATCTCTTCTATATTTATCCTATGTACAGGGTTGCAACCCCTTTGCCCTATGGGCTCTGCCTTCTTAATATATGTCTCTTATTAAATAAAACACCAATAGGAGTGAATGCGTTACCATTATACGTTGTTAAAATTCCGTAGGCTAGATGAAGTGAATTGAATTTGAATGTTCATCTTATACACTTCTCTTTTGATAATATATTAGGCGCCCGAATGAAGCATTGTTGTCCATTAATTGTTTCCAGAGGGACTTGGGGGATCCAAACCCTTTGGTGCGGGCATGGGCACTTCGTACCATGGCTGGGATTCGTCTGCATGTTATTGCACCGCTTGTTTTGGTGGCATTGGGGAAGTGTGCTAGAGATCCATCGGTATATGTCAGAAAATGTGCTGCCAATGCTCTTCCCAAGTTGAATGACTTGCGCTTCGAGGAAAATGCTACAGCCATCGAAGAGGTTAGCTTCAGTAGTTTCTTTATCTGTCTGATACTTAACACTCCCTCTGTCCCAAAAAAATAGTGCCAGTTTCCTTTTTTGTCCGTCCCCAAAAAATACTCTCATTTCTAAAAGTAGCTGAATTTTTACTGTAATTTTGTTGTGTACTAATGGTACAAGCTTGTTAAGCTACCTCCTTAATATCCGCAAAAGGTACAAAGGGACTGTTATTTTGTAGTGTTTACATCTAGCAAACTACCGAACTCTGTTTGGAAATTCTCTATGGTCGCATTATTAGCTGAATTACCTCCCTCCATATCCTTGAAACTCTAGTACTAGATTTGCTGATGTTGGAATATAGTCTTATTCCAAGTAGGACAGCAGTTAAAAACGTAAAACTAAAACTGCAAGAATCATTTTCATCGGCATGTGCAGTTTGACTCGACAGGATGTTTCTTTGCCAAGGTTTCCTCGTGGGGGAAGATTTTGGAGCAGGGGAAAGATAAATGGAATCTAGTCTTTAAAGTATTTTGACACAAAGCACATTGATCATTATCCAGGAGACTGTGTCTCCTTTTAGCTTATCCTCACTGTGAATTGCATCTACATCTTATCTCTGGAGTCAATGAAGGTTTAAGAACTTCAGCTTAGTGCCAAACCAAATGATGGCACTCCAGAGGATCAGCAAGTGTTCTGATGACTTCCCATGAACCATTGATGTTATGCTTCAGAGTTCAAACAACAGTATCTAGGAATGACAATGAGGCTGGGGGGGGGGGGGGCGTTGAGGGGCGGGTGTGCCATATACCATCCTCATTCCCCAGTTCATTTACATACCCCATATTGCCCCATTCCCCATAGAGAAATCAATTTGTATCCCCATATGCGTTTCCCACAAACTTCTGTGCCATTGACGTCTCAGCATAGAAGTCCTATTCTAGTCAATAGTCATCCAATTGCCAATTCCCTAAACCTCCTTTTTTTGAGCAAGCAGCATGTTTCCATGATGATGGTCCCTGCGATGTTTGAGATCGGTAGCAATCTGTGAGCAGTCCATGGGAATGCTTCATGATTAATGAAACTTTTTCTAAATTTCATGACTGCTTTAATTAGAATGAAGATGTTACAGCAGTAAACCTGTATTCTGAATGTGACAGCTGCCACAATTTGGAATGTCCCAGCATAATTCAAATATGTAAACACTCCAATACTTGACCTTGTTGAGCAAGTTGTCTATTGGTATTTGGCAATTCATTAACTTTAAGCCTGCTGAAGATGATTTACAAGCAGAATACCAGTTTGCCTGCTGAAAATAGACACCAGAACTCTGCTTTGGCTTTCTGGATGCTGGCACATGGTATTGCCTCTTTGACAGAGGCTTAGAGGGTGCTAAATTCCATAAGGGAATGACCAGTAAGGGTCAAATACCTGTTAGCAGCTGTGAGAATGATGACTTCATCAGCCTAATGGACTTGAGTAGTGCAGTCATGTTCTCTAGCAGGAAGGAGCTTAAAAATAGGAGAGCTTAGTATAGGAGTCAAGAATGCAAGAAAAAGAAAGTCCTCCGTCATATATCGAAACGGGTAAGGAGAGATGGGATCTCCTTGCACTGAGCCTTTACCTCCACTGAAATTGCACTGCTGAGGGATTGATGCGTGGGAGCATCTAGGGGAAGAGGGTGCGTTCAATGATCCATCTGGCTCTCAGATACTCCCGAGTCATGTCTTAAAAGTAATGCATGGGGGATGTTATTCCCTTTGTGTTATTGACTAGTCCTTATGCCTGAGGAATACTGGAAATACTGAGCATATGCTGTCATCTTTAATTAAAGATTATATCTAGAAGAGTATCAACCCAAAGAGTTTGGAAGTGCACGGCTCTTCCCTAGCTGAATTGCGTGTTGCTGGTCATTTGCCGCTGTTTAATTGGTTTAGAGAAATATTGCACATTCTCTTTTTCTGTGGTTGCATTTTGTACTTGACTTGACACGCCTGTTCTCTTTATCATCTTTTTGCATGCAGAAATTAGGAAATGTTGCAATGCTACTTAGATACAAACGTATATCTTTTTATTTTATGAAAGTGGAGGTTTTAAATGATGATGGTGGGTCATTTCGAAGCTAATGCAGGGTTTTCAGATCCTTTCTGTCATGCTTTCAACTCCTTTACTTGAAAAAGCTCTGTACTCACCCCCTCAGTATTGTTTGAATGCTTTTTTTTAGATTATTGGAATATTGTTGAATGATAATTCTCCTGGAGTGGTTGGAGCTGCTGCTGCTGCGTTCACTTCTGTTTGTCCAAACAATCTGCCTCTGATTGGTAGAAATTATAGAAGGTTATGCGAGACTCTTCCAGATGTGGAGGAATGGGGTCAGATTGTTTTAATTGGGATCCTTTTGCGATATGTTGTAGCCAGGCGTGGGCTCGTGAAAGAGTCCATAATGTCATCTTCTTGCTCGCTGAATTGCAATTCTGAAAAGAATGGTTCAGAATCAGATACTGATATTCTGAGGATCAGAAATATAGATGAGGCGGGTGGAGGGATTCGTGAGTCAGATTTAACAGCTATGGTGGCCAGGAGTTACCTTGAAGGACCAGATAAATATTTATCACAGTCGAGTGTTGCAAAAACCAGTTCATTTGGATTTGACTTGTCATGTTTTACATCGGCCAAAAGTGATGATGATGTTAAGGTCCTACTGCAGTGTACTTCACCCTTATTATGGAGTCAGAATAGTGCGGTGGTGCTCGCTGCTGCTGGGGTTCACTGGATTATGGCACCAAGGGACGACATTAGAAGAATTGTTAAACCACTCTTGTTTCTCTTGAGATCGTCTAATGCCTCAAAATATGTGGTACTTTACTCATACTGTTTAACATCTCTATCTGATGTGACTTTGAATGTCATCTTGTGTCTTAGGCTGCATGTGGTTCTAGTCTAACTCTATCCAGCGGCTTTTTATTTTCTATAGCTTTTGCCCAAGACTTATGATGCTCTACTGCCAAACATACTCATCTTTTCCTTGCTTTATGTACTTAAAATAGTATTACGGGCACATTTTATTTGCTTTGTTAGGGAAACTAAGAGCTGATTTTAGCTGTTCCCCTTTAGTTTTAATGAAATGTTAAAAGTATGTAGAAAAAAACTATGACTTGATTAGCTGCCTTAAAGTAAACTTTTCATTATATTATGTTCAGTCTTTCATTAAGAAGTCAGCTGTGACATTCCAGTAGCAGTTGCGTCATTCTGTGAACAAAGTAGCTCGCTTGAACATGTGAGCACAAAATCAATTCCAATAACCTCTGCTCAAGTTTATTGATATATGCAATAAGAAATGGTCATCGTCTAAATGAAGGGCCTAGACTCCATGCTCTTAAGTTGTACTATAAATCTCTCTGCTGTATAGATCCATTAAAGGTCCATATCAAGCCACGTCCTGAAGTTGCCCAGTGCTTTTAAAGCTGAAGAAACAAGGTGTTTCAACACAAGGTTCAGGACATAGAACAATACAACTAGTCCTGCTAATGCACTGCGCATGGGCAATCCTCTTTAAAAAAAAAACATGGGCAATGCGATAGCTTATGACCGAGGGATTCAGTGCCAACTACGCAAAAGTGTCTTGTTGTTAAGTAGCATTTTAGCATAAAGTTATGATAGGAGAGGCGGCGAGAAATTAATTACTTTGGACTTTTTGTAAGTGGATTATTCCAAAGCATGAGCCGCAGGTGCTCCCAGATGTAGGGTGGTTTTCAAGTGATATAGGGTCAGTTGTGGGCCTGGGCACAACTAAGGTTTGGAGGTCTTTTCCCTTCCCTCTCATGGGTCCCACCAATTTTCTCTACCTCTCTCTCTCTCTTATGCTTGGATCACGAATGCCATATGAAGCCATATGGCCATACGGTCCATACGACCATCTGTTCTCATCTGTGATCACG
>JAOWAN010000001.1:7860962-7872585 GCA_028566635.1 Lobelia cardinalis
AAAATTATTTTAATAAATAATAAAATATCAAAATTTTAATAAAATATAAAGATTTTTATTTTTAAATAAATTTAAAAATACAATACTAAAATATAATTTATAAAAAAGAAAAGAAAAAATCCAATCCCAATCCCACCCCCACCCCTCCCGTTTTCTTCAACTCACGCGCACACACAACTCACCTCCCAACACCAATCTGCTCCTCCTCACCCAGATCCACAATCGAGACTCCTCCCTCTCCTCACTGAATCTGCCCAATCTGCTCATCATCATCATCTTCAACCTCTCAACTCAACCGAAGCTCTCAATCTTCGGAGTCATTCCCATCTTCACCTTCTCCATCTCCATAAACCCACCACTCCACGGGAGCCGCATGAGCAAATCCACAACAGGATCACCCTATCCTCCAAGAACATCAAGAATCTTGAAATTGAGGCGGACTGTGTTCGACCGGAAAGTGCGGTATAGTTTCTGAATCTCTATGCTTTTCAATTGATGGGAGATAGGTGGTTTTCGGTGAGCTGTCGGTGACGGTGGACGGTTGTAGCGATGGAGGTTAGAGGTGTCCATTTGGATTCGATGGTGAAGGGATTACCAGGGGGAGAGGACAATGAAGAAGCTTCAGCGGCAGTCCTGGGTGGAAATTGTGATACTCCGGCGACTTCCCAAGCCAGCGCCGTCCGTCTTCTCCTTATGAATTCAAGCACGCAGATCATGGCGGAGGAGGGGGCAAGCTCCTCCTCAACGGCAGCAGCAAAACTTTGTTTTGAATATGGGTTACCATCGTTCGGAGCGCCGAGAAAGCGCGAAGGCTAAACGGCGTCAAGGATTTGTCCCTAATCTGGTAAGTCTGGAGCCACGTGTACTGCACAGAACCATGGACCAAGGATTTATGGTGGGGGTGCACTGAGAATGAGATGGTAAAGCATTGGTGTGAATCTTTGATTTTGTTTAATTTACTGTACAGGTTTGCTAGGTTTAATTTGTTGGTGTTGGGTGATAAAAATGGTGGTTTCAGGTGTTGATTTTGGTGTTGTTTAGTGGTGGTGTTGCTGTTACTATTGTTTTTGGTGGTAGTAGTGGTGAAGGTGATGGTGGGCGATAACGATGGTGGTGATTTTGATTTTCTGGTGGTGTTAGTGGTAGTGATGATGGTGATGGTGGTGGTTGGCGACGGTGGCATTGGTGTGGGGGCAGATCTGCATAACATTATCCCAATTTCCAAATTTGCTCTCACCCTCTTTATTCTTCTTTTCTTCTTCTCTATAACCAGATTTGAATTCGGTTGGAGTTTGGTAGTTTTACAAAAAAGAGGGAGACAGAGACGAGTGAGAGAGGTGTTGGTGAAGTTTGGTGGACGGTGGCTATAGAGTAGCAGAGAGAGGATTGGGTGGAGATGGTGGGGTTTAAGTGAAAGTTGGGGTTTTTTTATTACTCATTTTCAGTACTAACCTTTAAATTTTAATTTTTTAAAAATGTACCCCTCAAAATAAATTCTCGCTTGTGTTGTCAATTTTACCCCTCAAAATATGTGACTTAACGGCCTACTAACGTCAAAATGTAACGGAATGGCCTTTCAACAGAAAAACGAAAGTTCGATGATGATAAATAATAAAAAAATACTTATGTAAAAAACGGGTATAGTTGAGTGATTTTTCTTGCAGTTTACCCTAAAATTAATTTGCATCCTCATTTCGCATTGCCATACCCAATTTATTACTTGTATAACATATGCGGTTCACCCCTAGAAAAATATTTATCAGTAGTGCAAGTTTGTATCTTCTCAGCGTTGCATCAGAAGGGCCAAAATTGATAGAAAACAGCTCAATTCAAATGGGGTGGGCAGATTGGCAAAGTTGATTAATCCATGCGCATATTGTATTTCTAATGATATTGATATCGAGAACCTTTTTTCTAAAGTGCTTTTCTTTTTTCCAGAATTACATCGGGATTGATAAATTTCATTATTTGAAACAGGTGTTCATTCAATGATCACATTGGGGAGTTGAAGAATGACAAGGGGGATAACTCAGGGACGAAAGACACCTTCCTTGTTATATGTGAAAGTTTGGCATCAAAGATGCTTAGCAATGCGAATCTTTTTCTTGTGTCTGTGGACATGCCAGTTGCTACCCACCTAGATGATGTATCCGGTTTGTGCTTACGTTTCTGTGGTGAGATCCTTAGTCACTCAACTCCCTGCTTAATCACTGTTACCCTCGAAGGTAAATGCTCTGAGCCATTGGATGCATCTGTGAAAGTCAATTGTGAAGAAACTATATTTGGCTTGAATCTGTTGAACAGAGTTGTGAATTTCTTAGCTGAGCCACCTGTGACTTGCTAAAGGTGCTAAGCTTGGTCAGTAGTATGCCATTATTGAGGTTTGAGAACTTATCACAATGTTAGTGTGTATACATTTTGTTTTGGTTATCACAGTTTTCTTGATCTTCAAATTGTGAGGTTATTCATTTCAGTATTGTGGTTGCTGATTAGCTGCATGAGAGGCCTCATTTTTGCAAATTATCTGTAAAGTTGTCATTGTACTTGAACTGTACATATTGTCTGGCATGCAATAAATCTGTTTCATACCATGGCACAGTTTGACTTGCTTACCGTTCAATTTCTCTGAGTTATACATCATATTTTTTAGAGAACGAATGGGCAGATATAGAAATGAAAAAGACTCGTCGTGGTGTTAACTTCGGTCGCTATCTTATGATACGACTTTTATGGAGTTTGTTATTATTCCTTTCAGAACCACAGCCTTCACGTGCTAGTGGGATGAAATAATTATTATATAACAAAAATAACTAATGTTTGATAAGTTTTTAAAAAGCAACATAAATTGCCATAGTGTTTCAGCTCTCTGACATGTCAGCTCGAAATACACATTGCAAGTTTTGGTGACAAAACTACTGAGCAACCACTGTTGATTCTGGGAAGATCAAAAGGATTTACTGACAAGATGAATATCTGCAGGATCGGTAATGGATGTTTCTCTGTTGTAAGCATTATTTTTTGACTGCATGGGACGTTTGGCTCTGTCCTTTTCCATTCTTAAACTGTTCCAGCACGTTTATTTTCTCTGTTGTTCTGTTCACGGCAGCAAATAGCGGAAGTCAGAGATATAAGGCTGAATTTCTATCAATTTTGATGTAGGAGGTTTTGTTTCACCATTAAGGCACTCCATTATCAGCTTTTTCAGTGAGCCAGATTGTGGCAATTGGCTATAAATCCATTCCATGAGCGACTCCATGTCATCTGCAAAATCCCTCATGTGCCATTGCAGAAGCTTAGGCACCATAATCTTTTTCTTGCTTGTGACTCCCACAGAAGCTTCCAGATACTCTAGTCTTGCTTTCCTCAGTTCATCCACAATTTCATCTGGCGTATAGATTCTTAACTGCAAATCACACCATTGGCATATGGAGGTCATACACAACTCTAGGATAGGGTTGAAATAATTCAGTTGTACGAAATAGTAGTTATGATCTTACTGCTGGTGAAGACCACGTTCCCCGGCAAAGTGCAAACGTCACATTGGGTTCTGGGTAGCCCAGTCCGTAAGCATGTCGCAGTAACATTTCTTTCTCATCTGTCGGTGCCTAGTTTATTGCACTTAAGTTAGTCAGCTACATCGTGATTCGTCTGAGCAAACTCAGAATCTTTTGTGTTTGTTCTGGTAAATTTTGGATTTGACGGCGAATCGCTGCCAAGACTAAATTGGTACGGATTCGACGAGTCGTTCTGTCTTTACTTTTTCTGATTCGGGTCATATATATATATATATATATATATATATCTGCCTAGTCTTCCGAACTAGTCAATAGCTACCAAAATTTTTGGTGCACATTTGAATACTTGGAACTTATAAGAGATTCACATTCACTACATAAGAATATGCTGGCTTACTAGATTGGATTCGGAGGGATGTCGCAGTATGAAGTGTTCAATTGCCAAAGCATTTAGCACAATGCCACCCACGTTTATTGCTGCCTGGATCAGATATAAAAATCACATGTGATGAGTATTATTTTTCCCATTATTAATTTTTTCACTCTAGATGGACTTATCTTATTTATTATTTTTTTAGCAGTCCCTGCACAACCGGTTTTATATGACTTAATACTTGTACCTTGTTCATAAGGGCAAGTAATTTCTCCTGGGTGGAAGGCAACCCATGCTGTAGAAATGCCTGCAAATAGTTGTGTAATATGTTACTTATCTGCGGAATGAGTTTTCATCTATTTCCTTTCTGGTAAAGGAAGTCTTACAGTACATGCATTATGCAGGCATTGTAGATGTTGATCCAAAATGCTAACTTTTGCTTGTATGTCAAAAGTGTCAAGTCCATATTGCAGAGTTTATGCATCAAAATCCTGAACAGAAGAAAATGTAAGAAATCTCTGGTTAGTCTCCCGAAAGCCGAAATGTGACATTTTGTGTTGGGAAACTCAGAAAACTAGCTACCTTAATTTTCCTACTGCTTGGAAACATTCGGAAACACGAGTGGTGTCCAGTGTATTTCTTGTCATTTGGATAAAGTTCTTGTACGGACCAATATCTCTGATGCTGCCATCTAAATCAGGCAGTATGCCATATGGGTCGGGATTTGTTGTGTTGTCTTCAAAGTTAGAAAATGTTGGTGCTGTACAATTGAAGCTGGTTTTCGAGATGAAGCCTTTTGAGTTCATGCAGGAGACATGCTTAGGTACTGCAGCTGATCCATTGGTGTTGCTGAGCAATGACTGGTTCAGTTTGAGATATATACCTATTAAGCACTTAATAAGGTCTTCGGACAACTTATTTGGTTCCTCTATACTTATTTCTCTATCTAAATGGATATGTTTTTGGCTTCTTCGAAGACATTTCGAACTTGCAGTCATATCATCTGTTGCCACAAACAAAGTACTAAGATTACCACATGATATAAACATATATATTTTGCATTTGTAGTAACTACTAGCCATATCAACAGTGTTGTGATTTCTTTGGTTGTTTGTGTGCGTGTTCTGAAGTTATGTTAGGAGAAAACAAGGAATAGAATACCATTGGACTTTGAGGAAAACAAGCGTTGGATATCCACGGAAGAGCCCAGGGAAGCTCTTCGTTCTCTCGTGTTTCTGTAGTTTTGCTGTGCATTAGAGCTCTGTAACTCGAAGTTTTTGTCTTCACCTCGGGTTTTGTGTGTGCCATGCAATAATTGTTTCTGGGATCTCTGCTTAGAGTATTGCAGAGGAGGCAGGTCTCTCATCTGCTGCTGCAATTCCAACTCGGTGTTCAGTTTCTTCTCCTGGTACAAGCTTAATTTCAACTCATCAACTTTTCCCTCCAGCCAAGTGATTTCTTCTTCCACCATGGCAACTTCTGCAAGCAGAACTTGGATCTGCAAAACGGTTGGAAAGAGGAACTTCTGTTTTGTATGGCGGGTATATACTTTTTGCGGGGGAAATGCGAATGAGAGTAATTCTCATAATTAAAAGACTTCGTAAGAACGTACCTTATATGGTAGCATGGAGGAGAGGCAGGAGGGAGAAGAGCTAAGAGGACCAACTTCCAGCGCATAATGCAAGACCTGATTGAGTTTCAGCTCTCCTTCTAATTCTGATTCCAGTTTCTGAACCTAATTAATTTTTGGGCAGGCGAAAATCAAACTGTTAAACAATAATGAAAAATGCCCGATGTTCGAGAGATGGTGACGATGATGATACATGTATAGTGAGTAGCACCTCTTCCTCGAGTTCTGATCGTTTTGTTTTCTCCTCGCTTGGCTGCGTCAACAAGTCTTCGAATTTCATTACTGAACGTGTGTGTGTGTGTGTGTGTGTGTGAGAGAGAGAGAGAGAGAGAGAGAGAGAGAGAGAGAGAGAGAGAGAGAGAGAGAGGCATATATATATGGAGATTAAGAGGGATTGGAAAGAAGAACGTGAAGCTCATCATCACCTGATAATATTAATTGGGAAAGAGGGAGGGAGGGAATTAGGAGGTGGGAATACTACGTGAAGCCCATGAACAGCATAAACCAGCCACCACCTTCCCCCCCACACCCCACCTTCCATAATACTACTCACAATTAATTACTCCTACTATAATAGGAGTTGAGTATTCATTTATTTAACATCTCCCCAACTTGTCTCCATCCCACTGCCTTCTTCTCTATGCAATCTTTGTCTCTCCATCCGTAAACTCCTTTTACATACTCCTTTCGTGTCTATGATAGTGATATATATATATATATATATATATATATTATAAGAAAAAAATGTGGCTATGCTGCTGGGGCCAAATAAAACAAAGAAAATCGCCATCCGTGGGACTCGAACCCACGACCACGTGGTTAAAAGCCACGCGCTCTACCAACTGAGCTAGAACGGCTTTACAACCAACCATGTTAACAATAATAACTAATCCTAAACCTAAAATTTGGTATACCGCCTAGCTAGACGCTTGGTGCTAAAAGCGCCTATTTTTTCTCTAAATATATATAAAGAATAAAAAATTATGTACATAACACAGATATAAAATGCACATAAGTTATATCATTATCATCTTCATAATTATCGTGTGTATTTCATATTTATATTATGTACATTAATTATAATCTTTATGTACATTTGGAAAAAAATTGAGCACTCTTAGCACCGAGCGCTTAGGCGTTCGATATAATTTCCGCTGTTCATGGGTTTCCTGTTTTGGTCAAAGAAAATAATTTGCCTCTCTTCCAACCAAAGTTTCACCTCAATCCCTTCCCTCCGTAAGTATGTAATTAAATTAAATTAAATTAAATCAAAGTTTTTTGTACATCTTAAAACTATTTTAGGTGAAAATTCATTTTTATTTAAAATTATGTGAGTACTAAAAATAATTGCAATTCTTTTGTTATAGATTACCTTGATAAAAATTGACAAAAAATATTTTGAAATAAGCTTTTCATGTAGAGCAAGGAGAATATTATATTGAAGATTAATTAACACATACAATCTTTACTTGATTTATCCAAAGACTTTCTCGTTCAGCTTGATCCTTTTCTTAGCGATACTACTCAAAATCCCTTACAATCCGTTTGATTGGAGGGGCGAAAATTAAGAGGAATAAAAAATAAAAATGTTCAACTTTCAACCTCCAGGGATAAAATGCTGGTTTTAACAACATAAAATTCATTCACTATAGGTAATTAACAATCTTTCGGTGAGCCGAGATTATATCAAGAAATTTTCAGAATTTCATACAAAAGCGACCAAATGGACACAAAGGTTGAGTCTTCAGAACCAAAGATAAGCTTTCGTAGTGTTAAAAAAAAAAAGAAAAAAAAATGAAAAAAGGAAGAACAACTCTCGTACTTGCGCTGCATTTAAAGACTTAATTACATGCAAAACCCAATCATTTGGGCTCGACTATTACAGACTGCAGACACACTACTAGTATCCACTTTCCTTCCATCCCCCGAATGCATGTGTCTCAGTTGTCCCTTGTACCTACACAATCCATCATAAAGATGATTAAAACTACAAGAAATTCTCTGCTCCTCCATTTGCTAGCCCTCGTTTAACGAAACAATAGGGTGTGTATTCATGGGCATTTTTCTCCCTATTTTTTTTTTTGATTTTATTCTCTCATTGGTCCCACAGTTTCTCTATTTATCTCTCTCTTACTTTTTACTTTAATCATTACAAAACCTCAAAAACCAAATAAAAAAACCAAATATGCAAGACAAGCTAGTCCCACAGTTTCTGTATCTATTTCTCTCTTATTTTTTACTTTAATCATTACAAAACCTCAAAAACCAAATCAAAAAACCAAATATGCAAGATAAGGCACTGCGATACTGTTGTACGTGTTCATATAAGTTTTAGCATACCTTTGCAGTGATGGTGATGCCTACTCGAATCTCTCCGCTGTAACTTTGGTTGCTGTCCACAACTCTATACTTGTGGGGGTGTAATTCAGCAGTTCCTTTCTCAACTCCTTGTTCCAAAAGTTCTTTCAAGTATACGCTATATGAACATGGTCAAAACATAAGCGAACCACCAACAGCTACAGATGGAAGAAGCCAAAACTAACACAAAGTTCTTGCTGAATCAATGGTTGGGTGAGTGTTTCATTGTGCCTGCGTGGACTTGTGTGGATGGTTGACACAGTTTGTTATTGTTATTCGAATAGCCTTTTCATATTCAGATAAAGAGTCGGGAGGAGACCTTAAAAAACTGGACGAACTGTGTTTAAGAGGACTATCAATGAATTCTAGGAGGATGACTTACGTAGATTCACCAACGTAGTCATCACTGGAGAAGGTGTCATGATCCATGATCTTGAGCACGAGCTTGTACTGTTCACCTGAACCAGGATATTCAACCCTGAAGGTAAATTTCTCGTTCCAAACTGGGTTACCACCCTGCCCTGAATCATCGTCATAATTGTGAGGTTCAAACTAGCATAAATGAAGCTAATAACATCAAATGAAGAGTATTTGTTCAACTTCTCCCTTAGTGTCGTCCAATCTTATTGATCAGAAAGAAGCATTACCCTTCTATTCGAAGGAGTTTAAATACACAGGATTGTACAAATGTTACACCAAATAACTGCTCTTAGCCTAATTGCCTAAACAAGGGCGGAGCTAGGTGGGGGCGAGCGGGGTCGGTCGCCCTCACCGTGGTAAAAATTTATTTATTAGTAGTAGTGGTCGCCGAAAATTAGGGAGGTTTTTCGCCTCCGTTTGTCTTATTTGTCTTGTCTATTCTTTTCCGACTTTTAGTTAATTTTTTTTTTTTAAATTTAGATAAACATTGAATCTCCAAAATAAAATAATGTGGTTTTGTTCCCAATTCTCGTAGTCGTTATAAAATAGATATGAATTACTTTTCCATATTTTCATCTCCGATCCACCCGTCGAGTTGTCTGAAGGAAATTTTTTTCTCCCCGTAGAGATTCGCCCCCACTCAAAATATTTCTGGCTCCGCCACTGTGCCTAAAGATATCCATACCAATCTATAATCTTCTTCAAGAACTTTTATTTCTAAAGCAGAAAGTGAGGATAACAAAGTCCTTCTAACAAGTACCTCCATAGCTACTTCAACTTATGTATGTTTTCAACAACATAGTGACATCACTTCCATTAACCATTATTGAACCCTGAATCATCAAAGGATGGCGAAGCAACAGAGGATTTAATACTCTCGTTTGCATATCCATTGAGCATGTAGAAGCAAAATGATTGGATTGAAGCTTATCTTTTTGCTTCTTTTTTTTTTCAAGAAAACAAAAAACTAACATAATTTTTTCTCAATGAACAAAAGAGAATCGGGGAACAGAAGGTTGGTATTGCTTTTTTGACATTCACAAAATTAAAAGAACTAAGATAGTAATGTTCCAAGTTACTTTGGTAAAACAGGTTTGTTTAGTATCCAAGGGATATAGTTACTATACATTATCTTATCTCATTGAAGATTAGTTACCTGATGTGTCAATGGGTGGTGCATGAGAGTTTTGTTTTTCCTTTCCTTTTTTTTTTGGGAATGGTCAACGTGAATACAATTTAATTTTTGGGCTTGTGGTGCAAGAGAGTATGTTTGGTTTAGCGTGGTGCTTTGATACTCCAAAACTCTAAGAACCGCTCCGACTCCTAGCTTAACTTTTCCAGATCCCAAGTAGGAAATGATTCACTGAACAGAGAACTTTAGCGGGTTTGTTTCTGCTTAATAATCAGCTCTTGAGCACCTAACTAACTCCAGAAACTCCGCTGAAAATTGGAGTAGATACTATGTGCTAAGTGCCTAGATTGACCAAAACAAATATATTGTATGATTTGGGTTAGAATCAGAGATGACAAGTTTGAAAAGAACATATGTGACCCACACTAGTGGAAGACAAGTGATGTGAAGTTGAACAGCAGAAAAAGATCCATAGATATAGTTGTATTGAGAGGATTTTACCTCGGGCGATGCTGCTCTTACGCTCTTGGCCCTTGTATTGGATCAGAACATATGGATCAATTCCACCTACATCACAGAAGACGTTGTTATAGACAGTTGAATTAGTTGTCTGACATCTGTACATAACAAACTTAAGGAAAACAGTATTTATGTAAATGTAATCAGCAGTGATAGAATCTACTAATATTTTTACATGACTGTTAAAAGGGCCAAAGATAGCCAGCTGAGTCCAATATTTAGAGGATTAAAGTTTCCATAACAATTATTTTGAAATTATCACATAATTCAAGTTTAATATGCTGAGGGTAAATCTGGATGGAATTAGTGTCTGATATAGATTCCACAATAGGAATTTGTCTTCCCCTTCCCCAAAAGTTATCTAACCCTAAAAATCCTCCATTCCTAGGTAACAATTTCCGAGTCCACGGATTAAATAAGCTATATATAGAATTAGCTGTGGGCTTATTAATAATGCAGATTTAAAAATCAAATTACAGTAACGCTGTTGTTGTTGTTGTTGTTGTTGTACTCGGTACCGCATACCCACCACATGGCTGGGCTGGGCAGGGCAACAAACTGGAATTCTGAGTCAAAAGGGTCGAATTTGCTAAAACTCAGTTAAAATTTTAAATAAGCTGAGCAGAATCATCTGTAACGAAACGAAACGACGGGAGAGAAAACGAAAGGCGTGCACTGCAGCAGTCAAACTAGGGTTGACCGACTATTCGCAAAACCAACCGGCATTCCAGAATTTGAGCAGTAAATAGACTCAAAAAATGCACCAAAGCAAATCAAATCAAATCAAAACAAGGAAGAAAAAGGTAGGTAGGTACCAAAGATTTCGGTGTTGGCAAGACCACGGCAATCCACCAATGTCACTTCCATCACTCCGATCGCCATTTCTCTCTCTCTCTCACACACACACAAACACACACTTGTTTCGCTTTCTCGGTGTCTCTCTACAATTGAAGGTCGTACCCGTACCGGAGGAGAAGAACACAAAGTAGGAAATTAGGAGGGGGGGGGGGGGGGAAATGAATATAAACCAGCCGAAGACAAAATATTTAACAATAATACTACTTCCGCTCACAGAAATTGATGAATTGGACGGGGAATGGAATGGAATGGAATTATTAGTACAAAGAAAGAAGAGCGAGTCCGTTGTGTACGTCCTACTTATACTACTACGAAGAAGCCAGCCCCCTCCCCCAGACACAAGCCTAGTACTTCCTCCTTTCCCTTTTAAATGTGACTTTTGTTTTCTTTACTCCTTTTATCATTTTTTTTAATGGTTAATATTGAGCGATTATTATATACGATAATATTGAGTGATATATTAATATTTACAATATTTATGAATATGAGATCAAATGAGTTTTTTAAATAAAAGATTAAATTATCTCTATAATTTGAAAATTTTAAATCCTACTCCGTAGATATTTAAAATTGGTGAGATTGGCTTTAGGGATGACACATCAACATTTTTAGATTAATATGTCTTTGTGGTTGATTTCATATTTAATTCATTTGTCTCTTCATGTTCTACAATTAGATGTCTAAATATTAGGTTAAAGTCTAGATGATTTCTAGATAACTAATATAATGTTATTAATACTAGATGAATGTGTAAAGGTTTTAGTATTAATCATCTATACTAATTATCTTATACCTTTCACTATATATATGAACTAATA
>JAOWAN010000001.1:7883476-7897923 GCA_028566635.1 Lobelia cardinalis
TCCGACGTTCTTCTCAAGAACTCGACGGGATTCCGCAGCCTTCATTCCCCACGGGAACTTACTCTCACGCCGGAGCGCACGAGCGAGGCACACGCCTTGCTCATAACTCTAGGTGTTGCTTCTGTTCTACAGGTAATCGCCTCTTATAATCATCAATCGGAGCCATTATCCTGCCGACACGTGGATCGAACTCATCCGGGCGCGATCAGCCTGATTTGCTGCAATTTTGCAACATCAGGGCCCAAATCACCAACTTTGGAATCTGGGGGCCCAAAATGCCAAAATTATCAAATATTGGGACCTAAAATGTCGTTTTCCCAAAATTGTTTCTATAAATACAAAAATTATAATATATTTTTTTTCTAAAAATAAAAAATATATATAAAATATATTTAAAAACACATAAAATATCTTTTTATTCATAGTACGACACGAACTTACACTAATACTACTATAATGTTAATAATAGTAATAATAATAATCACTACTCCTGGTTCTTTCTTTCTTTTTTTCCTTTCTTTTTTCTTTTACCAAAAATAACTTAATTGGACTAGAATGAAATCGTAATAGAGATTGGAGGACTAAATATCATGAGATTTTTGCCAACGTTACAATCACAATAAAAATTAATATTACATTAAATTTATATATAAATTAATGTGCTATGATAGAAAAATATCTTTTAATTTTATTTATTTTTTACAATTTGTGTGTTTTATTTCATCACAAAATGAGTGTCATAAATCATATTTTCTTTTCAAAAGTCTTTGTAAGAGATTATTAAATTAGATTTAATATGTAATAACTATTTTAGATTCTCAAAAGTTTAATTAATATGAAAATATTAAGTGAATTGGTAATTATATAAATTTGCAAGAAAAATCCCTTTTTAATATGAAAAATTGAAAGTTGAACGAAATTGACAAAACAGAAAAGTCAAAATGAAATATTTATTACTACTTAAAAGAGTTGTAGCCTAAAGAATTTTAAATTTAAGATGACAATGTGTAGTTTTGTAATTTTAAGGCACTAATTTCACCAAAAATTTACCTTATAACCACTTACTATATTTCCTATGTTATGAATTTTACGAAGAATAATTTTTTTAATACATACACACATAATTCTATTATTACTGTAAAAAGAAAAAGTATATATGTTGAATGATCAACCTATTTTTGTGCACTTGCGATTAAGCCTCGTAATATGAATTCAATGGATTATGTTAGGTTGAGTTAAAGCAAATAATTGGTTGTAATAGGTTTAACTTATTAATAATTCATCTACTTAAATGATCAAATGAATTAGATAATAAATAGATTAAATTAAATTATTAAAAACCTCTAACATTAAATATATTTTTTACACATTTTACTATACAATGGTGCTTTAACAATTACTCCCTCCGTTTTATTTTATATAATCGTTCATAATAGCAATATATTGTGAGGAAAAAAATCGCTTTTAAAATAATTATAAAAAAAAAATCAAAAGATAAGGCTACGATGGAAAAGAAGTTTACTGACCCGTGGGCCTTCTACTTGACTCTAATATTACTTTTCTGTTTGTCTTCTTAATCATATTCCAGTACAGTTGGAAGCACAGCCAGTTTTCTTTGTAGATTTCTTCCGATAGCCCTGCTAATGGCAACCTTTAGAAGAAGATGGGAACATATTGAACTACACTATCTTTGGTCTAAACTCTTTCCATGCACAGTTTTGCATTCCACAAAATCCCACAAAATTTTGATATTCACGAACTTCTAATAGTTAAAACAAAGAAATTACCTCCAAACATACAAGGTAAATCTGAATAAAGGGTCAAGGAACAAGCCTATCGACGACTATTTTAGGTTGTGAGCTGTGTTGAATCCACAATTGATTAGCAACTTTGGCAGAATGCACCTTCGAGGCTTCTTTCCCTCCCCAATCTAAGCTGCTTTGACAAAAGAACTTGACTTCTGTCCGATATCCCAAAAGATATATCTCACTATTCACTGTTCTTTGAAGTGATAGGCTGCAACTTGATTTGTCATTCTCAATGACCTCTTTAGCGAGAGTGGGAGTTGAGAGGGGAGATACATGGTATTATAGTACAACTAGTTACGGAGAGTACCAACACTTCCAAAATCTTCAACGCATCAGGCAGCAACTGCAATCTCCAATTCAGGTTGCAGGTCATCGGATGTTGCAAGCAAGGGACTCTTCTGGAACTCGTTTCGTAATTGTCCACAAGCTGCGCTTGCGTCTAGACCCCTTGTCTTACGCACACTCACGGTTATTTTACGGGACTCTAATTCAGATTGAAAAGCATCAACCTGCACATAGAAAAATCAAAAGACGATACAAGTATTTGGAGTTAGTCGATTAATATCACTCTGGGTTCAAATTCATTCATATGGATCTTGTTCTTGTTGCAAATATCAACCCCTAAAATTTATGATCATACTCCACAACCTTGCATTAAAGATTTGCCCCCTTACTGACATCTCTGCCTTCGCCAAAATAAAGCTTATGTAAAAGACGCCTTAAATCTAAATTCATTGAACAAGAAAATGGGAGAAAAGATGCATACCGCTTTCCTATATGGACGCTTGTACTCTGATCCTTCTATTGGATTAAAAGGAATCAGGTTCACATGATAACCAGGTCCCCATTGATGAAGTAGTTCTGCTAGTTCTTTTGCATGATCTGGAGCATCATTGACCCCAGCTGCACAAACAGTTGGTCAAGTTTTAAAACTGTAATGCAGATCTTGAGAGAGAGAGTTGGGGAAACAAATTTAAAGTTAACCGTTAATACCTAAAAGTGTGTACTCAAATGACACTCGACGGCTGGTTTCTTTGAAGTAATCCCTGCAGTCCTTCATGATTGCATCCAAAGGATAGGACTTCGCACTTGGTATGATTTGTTCCCTTAGTTTCTGGTTTGGAGCATGAAGGCTGGTGTACGAGTATATAAAAGAGAAGCAAGCAAAAGATGGAAGCAAAAACGAAAAAACATGAATATACGAAAACAGTAAGTACCCAAAATGATGAGTCATGATCCCACAAGTTTGAAGAAAACGTAACAATTCAGCGAGGAAAGACCTTTAAAATATATCTTACAATAATGCGTAGCAAGAATTCCACATTGAGGCTTACAAAACAATCCGAACTTGTCGGTATAAGGTTTTCATAATTTCCAGATGATGAACAATACGTATATTTACTGCCTCGTTTCCATAAAAAGGGTCATGCTTTCGGTTTAAAATTTGAGCTAAAAGGAGAAGGCTTTCAAGCTTAAGGTACAATATTTTCCCAATTTTGTTGTTGCTTTCTGAAAAATTGATGTTGCTCCTAGTCTCCTACATTTCATGAAAAATTTTTAATTTGACTGCAATTTAAAGAAATTGTATAATGACTTCCTAAAGAGTTTGGCCAAGTACAACTCTTCTTTTGGAAGGATGGTGTTACTAAACATAAAGAAAATGATCTGCCGTCTCTCTAGCCTACCTTACAGCTCACAGAATATTCTTGAAATCAATACTTAACCTAACTCAAAACTGATCCATGATGATGCTTATCATCGATAGTCATGCTATTCTTGAAAATCATTACACAGTCTCAAAACTAGCGAGATAGATGATCAAATAGAAATATGAAAAAACTGCATACCTAAGAGCCAACGTAGACTGAAGTTTGTGAGAAGCCAACTTTTTGATGGTGTTTGGAACTCCAACTGTCGAAATTGTAATCATCCTTTGCCCTATTTGCACATCCTTTAGACAAGCAGCAACACATAAAAATGAGATATTTTAAAGGATTAGTCCATAACATGAGAAGTAACTTAAAACTTCCAACAATCTCTTTCCATATATCAGTAAAATAACTTCCACGACAATAACCAATTGATGAGCTTAAACCTTATTTAAGCACCGATGTGCTTCTAGAACTTCTTTCAGGTTCAGCATCGGCTCGCCCATTCCCATAAACACGACATTTGAAACCCTATGCGTGAAAAGTTCCTCTATCGCCAGCACCTACGCACAAAAAGTTAAAGATTAAACTATGACATATATTATAAATGTTTTTTTTTTCAAATTCATCTTCAGATCTTCAAATAAAAGTGCGGAAATATACAGCTGGACAAGTAGTGTGTCTTCATTACTTCTCACTGGGATTGAAGTGGTCACATTTCATGCAATCCACATTGTTATGTTTAATCAGGAGGAAGAAAAGAAACAAAAAAAAGTAAGAAACTATTTCTAAGGTTAATGGTAACTCTTAATTTACGGCTTCAGATAAAACTTAAATCGCTTATGCAAAGCACAAACTTATCTCTGCAAATTCTTTTAGGGGTTTCAATATGTTGCAAAATGGAATCTGGAGACTGGAGAGATTATTCCTAATATGAAACCGACTTTTTTTTTATTGTTTTTTTGTTTGCATATAAAGCCTAAGATGGTTTGGACATGTACAATGTGGACTCCTTAGTGCTGCAATTAGGAAGTGTCATGGTATTAGTCTTGATCAACCTAGGGATAGGAGTAGGCCATAGTTAACATGGACATCGGCAATGCGGAAAGACATGAAAGATTGTGGTCTTTGTGGTGACTTTGCATTGGATGGCGTGGAATGATGGAAAATGATTCATGTAGCCAACCCCAAGTGATTGGGACTAAAGTATTGTTGTGGTTCTGTTTGCATATAAAATGGATCTTAGACAAACCTGCTCGACAATTTCATGTCTTCTAAGATTTCTGGAGAAACCACCCTTGCCAGTAGCACAAAATGAGCAGCGCAATGGACATCCAACCTGAATAGTAAAAATAAGCGCAAGAAAAGAAAGATAATTGACAAAAAAACTGGAAAAGGAAACAACTAGATTGTTGCAGAAAATGAATCTCCTGAACTGACACTAAACCTGATACACTGGCCTGCTAATTCTGTAATTAAAAATATCACCTGTGATGAGACACATGCTGTGAGGCGGACTGAGCCTTGATGATCTGCTGGTATGCCCACAGTTTCAACAAGTCGGTTGTCCTCCAGTTTTAGAAGTAACTGTAAGGCAGAGAAAGAAGATGATGGTGAATAAAAACTACAAACTTTGGCTTATGTTCAGAAATTTCAATCAGAAAATGCAGAGGTGTTGTCTGTTTTAAAATTCTCTATAACCTAAAACCAGAATCCCACCAGCTAGAGTGCTCGGATATATAGTTGTTGGAGGACATAAAGACAAAAACTAAAGACCTCGTTACGTTTTCATTCAAACAAACCATACTTGCTATTACAGGGTTTTCATATAACACAGGTGCATCCCAAGAAATGGTGGGAAAGTGTAAGCATAGAATCAGCCCTGCCTCCCCCCAGTAGCCTCTCAAACATGAAGTTCTTCAGATATCTACTGTCCCCGCTCCACTCAAAATGAGTCCATATTTGAAATGAGGTTTAAATTCAAATCCACATAAATGCCTTTAGTTTCAAGGATCATAATCATTTTGCTACTCGGAAGTCATATTTTAATAACAATTTAGGAAATCCAAAATCTACAAGCTTGATTTTTGAAAGAGGACTCTTTGCGGAATGAAGGTAGTTTATGAATAAATGCATTCGAATTTCAAGTTAATCGAAATAATCAGTGTTCCAATGTCTACATTTGTGCATAGAACCCTTACACCATTTGCCAGTAATTGGGAATTTGAGGAAACAATTTAACATAGTCTTACAGTTAAGTACTTGCAATCACATTGAACTGATAAAACTTGCACAAAAACTGAAATTTGGAAGGTATTGACCTTAATAGTGCCATCAGCAGAAGTAACAGAATGATGAATAGGAGACCGCCCAACTGACCAGCCAGCTTCTTGAAGCTCATTCTTAAACGCCTGAGGCACTGGAATTTACCAAAAATATGGCTGATTAAAAATGTTATTACAAGGAACAGCAAAATTCCAAAAGAAGAGCAAAATACGAAAATACTGACCAAGAGTGAAGTCCTGAATTTCTTTGGCTCTTCTCTTGTACAGAAGCTGATGCAACTGTTTTCCCCTATAACTTTGCTATTTATAGACAGAAATATTGAATGAAAGAAGAAACACTGTAAATTCTGAATACTGAAAAGAAAATTTGAAAAGTTTATGTTGAAGTTAGGGCTGACCTGGCCAAATTGGACGGCCAGTTGTTGGAGTTCTTCTTCTGACATGCCGAGGAGCACCGGCGAGGTAGGTACGGCCACCTTTTTACTGGTGGCGGTGGCGGTGGCGAAGGAGGAGGTGGCAAGGGCACGTGACCGGACGGCACGCGACAGCGGCACGGAGCATACGTATTGGAGTATCGCCATTAGAGACTCTGAGAAGGAGAATGTGGGGAGAAAAAGCTTAAACCCCTCTCTCTCTCACTAGTGAAAAAAGACGATAATGTAGCATAGCACACTGTGACACGACGTCGTTTCATAATACTCCATTTTCACACCACACTCATCTTTGACTTGGGTATTTTCTCTATTTTGCTCTTCTTCCTTTTTTTTTTTACATAATTCTTTTTCAATATCATAATTTGCAGAATGGGTTGAGTGGTTTTCTTTTTTATGCATTTTTTTTCCTTTCCCTAAAACAAATGGAGAAAGACATTGGTCTAGAAATGTTGACCACACTTTGTGTTTTGATGAAAATCATTTGAGAATCAAAATTTTAAAGATAAATTCACGAATTTTTTGAGCTAAATGGACGAGAAGTAAACTCATATGCAAGGATACGAATGAGATTGAAATATTTGAAATCAAGGTATGTCAAATTTATTTGCCACTGGGTGTATACAAGATGTATAAAGATATGAACGGTGCGAAAACCGCTGCACAGGGTGATTTTCAAGGGATACAAACATTTCCAGAAACCATCGGGTTTCAAATTACTCATGCTCTCTATATCGCGATTTCATGGATACAATGTCTAAGAGTCAAAACTGTACAGCAATTCTGTGCAGTAAGCAACCACTTGGCTGGCAAAACGTTGATCATCTGCACTATTTTCTCTCTCGTTTGAACTACACGAACATAACTTTCTTCTTCATTCAACCACGACTTGAAGAAGCAAATGACATTGGAATACCAGCCTTTCCATTGCAACCTTCGCAAGCACATGTTGCATCATGTTTCCGTAGGGGTTCACTTTTGGAAATGGCCGAGTCTTTCAAGTCTAGAAGCTGCTCCAATGCTTTGACCACCTCGTCTGCATTTGGTCTCAACTTGGGTTCTTTTGAGAGGCATTTCATTACGAGGATAGCTGCTCTCAGGACTTCTCTGGAAGTGTACTGTCCATTAATACGAGGATCCATGATGCTGAGAACTCTTCGTTTGCTGGTCAGGTAAGGCTTAGCCCACTCCACAAGGGTGTGTTCATTAGTTGGACGGTTCTTGTCTATGCATCGCCGCCCTGTCAGTATTTCCAGGAGTACCACCCCGAAACTGTATATATCGCTTTTGGCAGTCAGGTGACCTTCATGTGATAAGATGAATCTTAGGATTAGATCTGGGAAATGCTATTGATCAACACAAAAATGAATGTTATCTAGTAAGCTATTTGCCTTTTAGGGTACGACAATTACCACATTTTCATAATTTAGAGTCTACAGTCCCATATTTAGCGAGAGACGTTCATTTTTGTATAAAAAAAATCTTGAAACCAGAATAGAAGACCAAACTTTACTTGACTAACATACCCCAAAATTGAAAATTTGGGGTAAACTTCGAACCTCCAAAAATGCAATGGATTAAGGTAGCTGGTACTTTGCACCCCTTTATCCCAAAAGTGCACCTATGATGGGGATGGACAAGGCCATAACCTCTATATGACACCATCAAATGCAGTCATATCGGACGTGGGGTTCACACTACTTTACGGAGAGAGAAAATGCAGATATGTTTCTCTCTCTATATAACCATCACATTTGAGGTGGACTCCAAATGTAACCCAGAAAGAAAACAAAAGGAAAGGCCGCATAAGAAACATCATGCCACCTTCACATATATTAAGTTGAAGGACGAGCTAAGAAGAGTACCTGTAGCCATATATTCAGGGGCAGCATATCCATAGGTACCCATAACCCTTGTAGATACGTGACTTTTACCTTCTGTTGGACCATCCTTCGCCAACCCGAAATCAGAAAGCTTTGCATTGTAGTTCTGGTTATAGTCAAAAGGAAAGCTTGTAAGAGATTAATCAAGAACATTACAAGTCTGGAACACTGAAAAAATAAATAAAAGAGCACTTGAAATCAAATTGTCGCACGTACAGAATCAATCAAGATATTGGAACTCTTGAAATCTCGATATATCACTTTCGCCTCTGGGCTGTGAAGAAATGCGAGCCCCTTAGCAGCACCAAGAGCTACCTTCATACGGAGGTTCCAAGAGAGTGGTTGGAAGTATGAACTCCCTGTACCAAGAATTAATCACGTGGATAAGTAACAAATAAGTAAAGAGTTTTGGAGGACCAAAATCTTGTAAAACATTGATACAGTAAAGATGGCAGAAACTCACTCCTGAATAAATGGTTTTCCAAGCTGCCTCGAGGCATGAACTCATATACTAGAAGTCGGTGGTCATCCTCGAGGCAGTAACCGATCAATCTCACAAGATTGGGATGATCCAGCTGTCCCAAGTAATTAATTTCTGCCTGTAGCAAAGGAGGCACATCAATACTAGTAGTTATAACCATTCAATAGTATGCCTCATAATGCAACAATTACCAGAGGGAAAAATGATGATATTCAATAGTTTTACAGTTCCTGAGAATGTATACCATTAATAAGAGAGCTTCTACATAATATCATCTTCACCTAACTCTAAAACTATAGAGCGTTGATAAGCCAAAATTGTATCTCTGTGACAATCTCTTTTGCAATCATTCCTGACCCTCCATATATACAATTAGGTATACCCGTGGGCAAGCGGTGCAAGTTTTTTTTTATTTTATGTCTTATTTGAAATAGTAAAATGTTAACTAAAAAATTTTTTAAATTGGAGAAATGTGAAGAATTCAAAATTTGAAAATTGGGGAAATGTAAAAGAATTCAAAAAATTGAAAATTGGAGGAAATGGGGGAAAAGACTCAATGGCTGCAATAGTTTTAATCCAATGGCTTAGATTGTGACACACCCAAGTGTCACACCATGCTCAGTTTTATTAAATCACGAAGTGAACTCAAAAGTCTCCGAAACTGAGAATGATCAGACAGTGTTATCACTCATTTGAACACAAAGCAAGAACCAAGAGGCCTTGGCCTTCCAGTATTCTCAATTTGCACCATAAATGCAGTGAAACTACAGTATGAGGTATGATCTTTTCTTTAGTTTTATTTCCACAATCTCTTCTACCATTAATGGGAGCAACTTAACATATAGGATGTTTGCAGTACCGACTAATGATTTAAAGCAGAATACTTTCAAGAAAGAAAACAGGGACATTCAATTTGATAGTGGTGAGTCTGGTGACTGGTTCACAATATATAGTAAATCAGACAAATAGTTTGTGCAACTTACCATTTCAAAATATTCAAGAACTAATACACTTCTTGTAAATAGAAATGAAAACATTAATCGGAACAATAAACTTGAGAAGATCAATAACTGAGAAACGAACCACGATCTAGAACATGCATTTGAAGAAGGTAACCTAACATACCACGGAAAATCAAAGTGAAGCTAAAATTGATACTCACCAACCATTCTTGATGACCTTGGAGACCTTCTTGATTAAGTCTCTTTACAGCAATAACCATGCCAGTACCAGGTTTGGCAGCAGCAAGTGAATGTTCATCGATCCACCCCTTAAAAACAGAACCAAAACCCCCTTCTCCCAGCACACTATCAGGCCGGAAGTTCCTAGTTGCTGTCTTCAGTACAATGAACTGGAAACTCTTCAATTTTGACGAGAGCAAAATCTCATCCTGGGTCCGAGGGGTATGTGGGACCGAGGGAGAAGGAGACGAAGACTTGCCTGTAAACACAACAGTTTCCCATATTTATTACATCTCTAATTTTACCATAGCAACTCATCAAGAAGATCAACAAGCAAAAGGACTTGCTTTTCACATAAACACAAACTAGAAAACTTAAAACTAAAGAATTGGGGATTTCACTTCCAACAGAAGAATAGATATTAAACCACTTGATTGCTTTCATACAACCAACAAATAATGAAGTCAATGAAACATCAAACTCCAAAAAAAAAATCCAGTAAAACTCATATTTTTTACAGCCAGACCATGAATAAGAGCATAACAAAGAAGAAGATTCTGACCCAGAATCATCACAAAAGTTCAACTTAATTATGCTCAATTTATACTCAGCTCAAGAAGAACTTACGCTGGATGAAACCCATAATTTATTTGACTTGTTTTTAAAAATTAAAAATAATTATCTGAGCAAGCGAAAGCTCATCATCAATCAGCTTAAACACAGCATAAGCTGCCACAGAGTTTAGCTGGATTAAAGAGATAGAGTAGAACAACAAGTGAAGAACAATATTAAGGGGATAGAAACTGAATAAGGTAAGTGGAAATGGTAAGATTCATACCATCATGAAGAGGACTTTCAGCTTTGATTCGAACACTGAAACAAGAACCCATAAATAATCAAACCAAATGACAAGCTCTGAATTCCCCTTGAATTTTCTTCCTCCTTCTTTCTTCACCTGGGCCAGATATAAACGTACAGAGAGAGAGAGAGGGTGTGTGTGTTGATTCCGGGCACGGGTTCAGGGTTCTGTAATTTTCTACAGAAAAACTGGTCAGATACAGAGAGAGAGAGAGAGAGAATGGGATGAGGATGGTGGGGGAAATAAATCAAACAGTTGGAGGGCGAAGGTGTGAACGTAGAGCGTATGACGCCATCCTGGAGGGAAAAAATAAAGAAAGAAAAGGGAGAATCAAATTGGGCTGGGGGTTATTATTGTTGAATTTAGGTTAGATTCTCGTAATTTGGAGTACGTGTGTGTTTTTTTTCGTTTTCTCTCCACCTTTCTGGTTGGCTTTTCACGAGAACCTTTCCAGTCCAAAAGCTCAGCTGCCCTTTCCCCCTCCAGGACAAATGCGTTAACTTCTCCCCCATCCTTCTTCTGCTTCGTCAACTTGTCCACCTTTGTATATTTTACAATTAACTCCAACTTGTCCCTATGCACATAAATTATAACCCCCCTCTCCTCCTCTGCGTCCAGGAGGGAGGAACTTGAACGGAGGTATAGGCATATCGCCCCGTGGGGGTACCACTGATGACCCCAATTAAAATTAAAAATTTCTTTTTCATTTAATATTTTATTTTTAACGCTCGATATGAAATTTTAAAAATTCGAACTCTTTCTTGAATTAGAGTCATGTTTATTTCATTTTTTTAAAAGTTTATTTTAATCGTATAAAAAGTTATTTTAAAAAATATATTATTTTAAAATTATGTAAAAAATTATTTTTTACCCACCAATCAAACGAACAATTACTCACTCCGCTTTTGATCATATTTTTCATACAACTAATTAATTAATCTGAAATTTGAGAAAAGGATGACACTCGCATTTCGGTGATTGCAACACATCCATAATTTTTTTTTTAATTTAATGTGAACATGAATTTTCAAACTAATTAGTACATTAGTCAATTAATTAATATAGGTGGCTTTCAACAATAGTATTAAAATAACATGACGTGAAGCCGGCCAGAATTAATAGATCAAATATATACTACTCCAGTATGTAGGAAGTCATTCATCACATGGATGGATGATAAAATGGGATTCTATTGACAATTTGAGATGCACTATAAACATTTATTGATCAGATTTATGAAATTACAAAAATAATTATTAAAATTTTATTGGATAATATTAATAAGTGATTTTTCAATTGAAATTAAATTTAATTGACTGAAAAAAATATTACTAGACCTCTTTTTTTTTTTTTAAGGAATAAAGGTAATTAATATTTTCTTCGTTTTGTTTTAATTATTTTAAAAGTAATATTTTTTTATAGAAAAATAATTAAATTGAAACGAGTGGAATAATAAAGAATTAAGTGAACTACCAACCGTAAAGGCAAGACAAAGGAAAGAAGGAAGACTTTGTTGAAAGGATGATCCAACCAAATCAAATCAAATCAAATGGTGCCAAATCCAAAGAAAAGGTTTGATGGGTTTGTTTTGGGCGACTTTTTATCCTGATTTTTTAGGGTTGACCAAACGTTTCTTCTGCTTATTTTATTGTATTGATTTGTTCAGATGAATTAAGACTTGGCATAGACATGTGTTTTCCTTCCGGAATTAATCCCTTTTCACATTCCCACTTACTACTACCATGTTGACACATTAATTAATTTAATTACCTTTTTTAATGGAGTAATTAACACTTTATTTAGGTTTAATTAATTACTCAAAAAAGAGTTGTCAGATTTTTCAAAAAGCTTTCCTTTTTGTGAATACTATATAATAGAAAAGCTTATTATATCCATAAGCTTTGCGTTCGGACTTTGCACAGAAAGTTGTCCCCATCTATAAGATGAGCAAATGCTCCTTTTTTTTTTTTTTTTAATATTTAAATCAAGTTGTAACTAATTATCTTTTTTTAATCAATTCACGTATATCACTTATTTTGGCAAGACCGAATTAATTTTAGCTTTGTTCGGTGTTTTTAACCACTAATGAGTTCGAATAATTTATTTTACTTAGTGTCCTACTCTGTATACCACTATTTACATAATGATGGATCTCATTATTATTAAATCTCACAATTATATGAGTAATGATACATAAAATGAGACATACGGAGTAAAACAGATGATTCTCTCTCCTAATAAAGACAGAAGCCCCCTCCAATTTCTCTTATTTAGGCAATTTCGCTTCCTCTCCCACTCCAATCAGTCATGTTCTATTTTTGAGTTTTTTTCCTCCACAATAACTTTAAAATGTTTTTTTATCTGTTTTACTAAAATGACGTCATTTTTTATTTTAAATTATTATATAAATTACAAAAAAATATATATAAGATTAATAGGTCAAAAATATT
Source organism: Lobelia cardinalis (assembly GCA_028566635.1). Taxonomy (NCBI): domain Eukaryota; kingdom Viridiplantae; phylum Streptophyta; class Magnoliopsida; order Asterales; family Campanulaceae; genus Lobelia; species Lobelia cardinalis. The sequence goes on from JAOWAN010000001.1 coordinate 7,896,504, forward strand.
TGAGCCCGCTGTCTCCAAACTTTTATAATATTTTGCCCTCCCCCTTCCCAATTAAATCATTGTGACTCCGTCATTCTCACTAAAGAAATATATTGAAAACCCCTTATTGACGTGCATAGTTAAATTGGATGAACTATTTTTGATTCAAATGGGACTCGAATCCTATATATAGGGAATCAAGGGGTGGCTCAGTGGTAGAGCCGAGCTTTACAGTATGTAAGGTCTCAGGTTCGATTCCTTTCCATGCCCCCTTGGGGCCAAAAAAAAAAAAACCTTATATATAGAGTTTAAAATCCACTCCCCCCACCCCCCAGTTGAAATTGATGGTTGATTTTACATTATTATACAACTTAAATGGGGAAAAAGAAAAGATTATTGCGGAAAGTTTTGTTTGTCGCGGTTGTGTGTGCTGCTGTGCTGTTTACGTTGACTCCTAATGTCCATTGGTTTGAACAGGTTGGCAATTTCGGATTTATTGTTGAGAGAATGGTCAAACACAGTTAACATGATAAGCATGCATGCAGCAGCTCATCAAAGCTGAAAAACAACTTCGGAAGGGATTAGATCGGATTATTAATGATAAGATCATTATTAATATTAATTTAATATTTAATAGCACAAGTATTAATGTGGAATAAAATTGATCACTCAAACAAAATGAGTGTATAGTACAACTCCTACCTCGTGAGGGAGGGAGAATCTTCTATCCTACTCGATGTCTCATTCCGTGTATTATTACTCATATAATAGTGGGACTTAATAATAATAAAATCTACCACTATTTAAATAATAATATACATAGTGAAATAGAGGATTCGAACTCCCGTACTTCCTTCTAGATTTTTTATTTTTAAAATAATAATAATAATTAAGGCCTTAATAATAATAGAGGGCCTTATTATTATTATTATTATTTTATTGTTATTATTATAAATATTTTCTTAAAATATTTATATGCCATTTTAATTAAGGCCCATAGAAATAATCTTCAGCTCCTACAATTAAGAATTGGATATTAAAATAAATATTAAGAGAGAGAGAGAGAGAGAGAGAGAGAGAGAGAGAGAGATTTTTCTCCATGTCTTTCTTATAATATCAACATGATTCGTATTTTTCATAGTTTCTATTTCAATCTCTTTCACAAGTAAATTGTTCCAATTATGGTTCCGTTCCATATCCACATACCGCAACTCCCGGGTCATACTATACCTCGTGTCGTGGCTTTCATTATGGATGGAGCATTTTATTCTCTTCCTTCTATATACATCATATATATTAATATATATATATATATAGGGGAGTGCTCAAATGAGAACCTAATTAATATGAGAACCGTGAAAATCAATCTTGTTCCTTGATTTAAAATATATTATACGGCTAGAATTTTAACAAGAGCTCGTCTCATTATTTAACGAAGGAA
>JAOWAN010000001.1:7898023-7908226 GCA_028566635.1 Lobelia cardinalis
GCCCAAAACTGACCACAAATTTGGCCCAAATCAACTTAATTATTTCCAAAGCCACAATCGATAAGCTGAAATAGGAAGAATCCAAATTAAATGGGCCCAATCATGTTCCTTGGTTTAATTCAGGCGGGCCGAAAGGAAAAAAAAAAAAGGAAGGGGCAGCCCAGGTTTCCCTTCTCTTTTTCAAAACAAGCAAGGCCCAAAAAGAGAGGCCCATCAGCAAAGGGGCGACCCAGTAAAGCCGGGCGGGTGGGCTGGGCAAGTCAGGCGCGGATCGCACACGGATCATGGCGGATCAAGGCAGACCGGATAGGTTTCCTCCTTAAACGGGTAAGGATTCAAACCCAATTCCCAAAAATGGGTCACGCCGTAAAAATGGTTCAGAACGGTTAAGAAGGTGGCAGGTAGGGTTTTATTTTAAAAATCCAACCCGTTTGGCTAAACGGGTCGCGCCGCCATCCGAATGAGGGTCGGTCGAGTTAAAGCCACCGCCGACGCCTCCGGTGCCACCATTTGGCCATGAAATATATACCGAAACAATCATATTTTCAAAATCAACAAAACTTTATGCAATCGAATCTCAAATTAACAAGATTTGCAAGATGTTCAAAAACCTATTTGACGTTATTGAATTCGAATGGAGTTCCCCTCCGACGTCGACATTTTTGGTGTCTGGATATTGGGGTCAGATCTGAAATTATTTGCTCTTCATACTTAATGTGGGTGTTTATAATACTGATTATTTATTCAGTTATACGCATATCAAGCAATGGTGCATGGTGGCCACGTCTTTGGCGCTGGAGCAGAGCAAATATGTAAAAAGCTCTAGTCTGATTATATAATCAGCATGTATGTATCACAATATATACTAAAACAAATTATAATAACCAGACGTATATATCGATTAATAGAAACGTTAGTTTGACCAAAAAAAAACCTTTTTAAAAGATGGTTCCCTCTTCAATGGCGTTCAATGATTTGTTTTTCGTATCCGTATGATAATTTATAAGAAACTGTTTTCAAGAGGATGATATGTTTGCTATTGTAAATACACATTACCTTAATTATTCCTCCACCAAACGAAGTTGGTCTTGATGATTTATCCATAATCAATCGAACCAATGAGCAATTCGTGCTGATAACGTCGTAGGAGAAAGAACGTTAAAATAAAGAACACAAAGTTTAGAGAAGAGAGTGGAGCCGTATTCTCATTCATCTGATGGGAAAACCTATCAATAAATAGGGAGCCCTAGGATTACAATTTACATAACAAACCCTATACTATGAAATCTACTAAAAATAGTCATTCAACTTAATATATTTACAACATCGTGAAATATATCAAGAAGCTTTTTTCAAATACTCTTGTTCTCTCCTCTCCTTTTCCTTTATGTTCTTAGTTGTTCCTATTAGTTGTTCTCTCTTACAGATCTTCTATAGATTTGCCATACACCCCCTCTCCCTTTGGTATACTTCAAAAGACCAAATCAACCCACAAAAGGGATCAATGATCTCCTAATCAACCAGCAGCAAGCACAAGGGTTGATGGCCTCCCAATCAACCAGCAGCTAACGGTTGGACATGGCGAGGGAAAGAAAAACATTGTATTGAATCAGCCTGTGTCCAGAAAAGGATTATCCTTTTTATAATGAGTATATATCTTTTTTAAAGAAAGCATTTCCAAACTGACCAAAAACCAGCTTAATTTCCTCGGCCAGTTGCATGAGGGTTCAACTTGCAGAGAAGCTCCTGCAAATTCAATTTTCAACTAACAGAACAAACTGCAAAATAAATAAATAGGCAGAGAATAGTCCTGAGTTCCAAAGAGGGGGTACAACAGTGGGAATGCAGGCCAGGTAAAGGCAACATAGTGAAGACTTTGAATACAAAAAAATTCGGATAAAGAACAGTGCTAGCCCTCAAGGTAGACGGATATTCAATCCAAAAAGTCAACCAACCATGCTTCCTTGGACTGTACCCCTGATATCAGAGACAATAAGAAGTGCAATGGCATTAATATTTATTTCAACACATCATTTGCCAAGGTGAAGCCTTCTTTAGCCATTGAGCCACAATGGTTGGGTCGAAACTAAACCAAAAAGGTGAGGTAAACAAAGCCGGCAAGGTGGAAAAAAACCAAATACAGCCTGACAAGTGACCAAGTAAAGCCTCTCAAACATACAAACAGCTCAACTGTTCAAAACAACCATTTAGCGCTAGTCAAAGCAGAAGTATGTCAGCCAATGGCATAGGAATGGACAAGGATCTGTCGATTTATTCATACATGGGATTTGATTAGAAGTACTTCAAAAAGTAAAAGGCATAAAAAGCCAAATGTTGGTACAAGTCTTTGTAAGGAATAATAACCCTCCGCAATTGAAAAACTTCAAAACTTGAAACTAATGTACTCACTAACGACACTGAGCTCATGCATTTTTCTTCACTTCAGCAGCCTTAATGATGTCAATGAATTCGGGCTACAATGCAAAAGAAAAGAGGAGATTACAACAAAGCCAGCACACTTAAAAGAAAGGACACAGAAGAGGGAGCACATTGTTACCTTGAGTGAAGCTCCACCAACTAGGAAACCATCAACATCAGGCTGTGCACCCAATTCCTTGCAGCTGGCACCAGTTACAGAACCTGTGACACAAAAATACACGTAGTTTAGTCACAATAGGTGAAAATCCAAGACAATAAAGAGCCGTGTCTTTCAGCATAAAAGTGTCTCACATTGGAAATTACTCTCAACCTTCTTAACCCCACTATTCCTATATCAAGGTACTTGCAAAAATCTACACAACCTCGCCTCCATCAATGATGACAACCTCCAGGCAATTCATTACAGGAAAATGCTTAGTACGCCACGTGTACACAGAATGTGTACCGCCATGCACCGTAGTGCGGTACAGTACAACTCTTTAGTGCAGAGTCATACACAATTCTGTATACATGTGCGGTGCATCTAGCATAATTCTTCATTAAATGCTTGGCAAATAGTCAAAGATACATGTGTGTTAGATCATGCACAAGGTCATGGACTCAGTAATGTGAGACTCTTCTAGCCACAAAACTAGGACTGTAATCTTTCTTTTCCCTTATTTATGATGGATACATGTACAGCTTGTTTTGCACCAAAAATTTATGAAACATACTATTGGCAATGGTGACTATAAGATAGAACATAAACTATTGGAATTATCAATAAAAATGTCTCTAGCAACTCCGAGTGACAATAACACCACTATTTTGAAAATACAAGCAAGGGTGAAGAATAACATAGATATATTATACCTCCATAGATGATTCGAGTAGTTGCAGCTACTTCAGCGCTCACGTTCGCTGCAAGCCATTTCCTTAATTCCTGATGTACCTGTTAGGTAGCAGTTCACAAAATCAGCTTTCAATATTTGGATCAGCCACAAATCGCAGAAAATTATGGATTATATATGTGAAAATTAATGACGGCATAATATTACTAGAAAAGATTAGGAGAAATTTTGGAAAGAAGTAATATTATTCTGACTTTCAGTTCTCTTAGTTGATGGGTCATGTGTGTCTCAAAAAGGTAAAACAGAAATTACAGTTCTTTAGTCCAACTCAACCGGGATGTCTCATAATGACACCCTTAGGTCACTCACATTCTTCACAAGAGTAATTATATAAATCTTCAATAGATGCCCACCCATTTCAAGTATTCTTTTCATTGATTCTATACTTTGACTACTTAAGAGCATAAAAACAACATTTTCTTTTTTCAAACTTCTAGCCTGAACATGGTAGCAAAATATGCTTGAAACAGCTAGACAACCAACACGATTAGTGCACCTATTTTAATAAAACAGAAGATCTACTATTCAATCACAATTACATAAAAATAAAACAAGGTTATACTCCATCTGTCTAAAATGAGTGCCCTTTTCTGCTCATGATCATGAAAAAAAGACGATCATTATGGGACAGTATAGAACACTATATCCAAATATCAGATCAACCCTCACTTACTTCTTGGGCCTGAGCAGGAGATGCGACCTTTCCAGTTCCAATAGCCCAGACAGGCTCGTATGCCAAAACAACATCAGTCCAACTTGAAATTTTTTCTGAAACAGAACATCCACAAACACGCAAACAGAAACATCAATTTCCAGTTCAAAACATTATTACCTCAGCATCAAAGTGTACTTGTCATCAACCATCAAACCAAAAACATAAGAGGACTACTCACATAAGAAAGAGCATATTAGATGATCGATTAAGTAAATGATTAGCTAAAAAATCAACTGTAATGTTACACTATATGTATATCACCCTCCATGAAGTGATACGTATAGGTATACATAATTTTTTGAAAGAATCATCACGACTCACAAAGCATGACATGCTTGATTATGAACCTTCGATTAAGAAAAATTCATGTAGATCCAAAACCAAGATAGTAAAGAATTAAGTTTCTGAGCCTTGTATGTTGTTGAAATTAGTTGAGGACCGAATGATTTTGTTTGAGAGAGGGGGGAGGAATAGGTGGATTTTAAAGTAATAAACAACTATGATAAACTAAATCCCTATTGAAAGGAAGCGAGCAAATTTTTAGGTGATACTGTTCAAAATTACAACAAAATTCTTGAGGCCCAATTTCTTGAAAATAGTAGGGAGATTTTTTTTTTTTCTTTCTGGGGGTTGGGAGTGGAATTCGCATCTCTTCAAGTCACAAAAGGACTTTTATAAGACATCAGGGAGGGTGATCAACCCTTCAAACGACTTGTGCATCCACTTGTGGCCAGTGGCCACATTATCACAAAAGGAAAGACTAAATTGTCTTTTTAACCTCCACAACAATATGATGGTCATGGCGCACAACTTTGCTTTAAGAGTTGTGTTGAGTAATGAAATATACCAGCAATTGCCTTGGTTTGAGCAGCAACAACTTCCATGGTAGATCCTGCTTCTCGTTCCGCAAGGGTCTCCCCAACACATGCAATTACCTTCAAACCTTGAGATAGAGCATATGCAACCTTGTCTCCAACAAACTGAATGATAGCAATCATCAAATTAATGAATAAGCATGAGTCATGACTAATTGAAAATGTACCAATTAAGTTGATAAGAAATATCATTAATCAATAGCGACCAAGATTAAACAAATTACCTCATTGGATTCATTTAATAGAGCTCTCCTTTCAGAGTGACCGATGATGACCCAAGGAATGCCTAAATTTTTAAGCATTTCCGCGCTGCACAAACAAGAAACCAATTACAATCTTAGAGCTGAAGGACTGCTACTAAGGCTCCCATACGGTTAGGATAACGAACTTGAAACACGGAGCCCGAGCGGCCAGCTAGCGATATAAGGAAAATCATGCCAAAGAATGAATCTCATGGTAATGCCTATGCAAGACTATGAGCTGAAAAGGTACCAAAATCATATTGCCAAGTGAACATAGCAGACTCAAGAAGTAGAACTTATCAAAGATGAATTAATATTGAACAAAAAACATCAATAATCGAGAGTATGTACTCTAACCAGGACTTATTTGCACAGAGGTAGTCTTGTTTTTTTCTTTTTTTAAATCCAACCTAAATCTACATATGCATATGCATTAGTTCTAGAAAATGGCAAACGTATATAGAAGCAAAAGACAATAGTTGGGGAAAGGTATCAACAGCATATGGTTTTAGATTCGGTTTCTTCTTAGGCCACTTAAACCAAATCAATTGAAGAATATGCAATCTTTCCATACATGAAATTTCAGATTCAGTATGAGTTAATCAATAAACCAGACCCAATTGATTGGGACAAAGGCAGAGTTGAGTATGAGTTGAACAATCACTGAGGTTTATGCCGTTGAATACAATTCACTCATGCCTTAATATGCGTGGGAAATACTAAACTCTCGTGAAGGACAGAATGCCATAGCAACCGATCTTAGAGAAACATTAATGCACAACATATTGTGAAATGTTTTATAAGCGTACTGTAGAAACATACCTAACCTCACCGGTGAATGCACCCCCTTTCTTAACCCAACAATTTTGGGCCGCAACATGAATTTCGGGCCTCAATGAATCTTTCACCAAGGGAAGAAATACATATGGAGGGCTCACCACAACCTCTGCAAAAACATAAATTACAATCAATCAAAATCTTGATTTTGTAACTTACAAGAGCAAGCAAAATGAGTAGTGACACTTGAGAAAAACAAGCTTTTTTATGAAGGAAAGTAATGAAAGAGAATTGTAGACTACGTATCTTGATCGTATATATTTATAAAGTTATCAAATACCCCAAATCCAATTGCTTTAGAAAGATCAATTCGATTAGATTCCTTTCTTTCTCTCTAAGTAATTTGTGATGAAAACAAATAAATTAAAAATTCCTCACAAATATCTCAAAACATAGCTATTGCAGTTTAAATATTTCTCAACCGGAAGTTTTAGACATTGAAAACCACATGAATATTTCTTCTAGTTAGGTTGTAAAACCAACAACCATAATCATAGAATCGTGTAAAAGTCCTAAATTCCAAATAAGCATTAAAAAATTGCTATGAAATATGAAAGACCAAGAATAACACTGGAGCAAAAAGTTTAACGTTGTTTTCACTACAACTACTTACCCACAATATCTGAAGATGGCAATTCACCGGCATTAAGTGTAGAAACAATCTTTTTCACCTCTTCCGTAGTTCCGTTCTAAGCATAAATTGAAAATCAATACACAAATCAGATTCACCTCACTATAAGTAAATGACCTCGCTAAATACTCATGTTCGGTGTATAGCTCCATCTCCTTAGCCTCTGTCACAGCCATTATACAGCATCGCATGTAAACCTAATGTGTATCATTACCACTAAATATACACCCCTGATTGGTCCCTAGTTCAATTATTTTGGTGACCTTTTAAAAGTGAATCACGACATTTATTTGTTTTAAAATAAATAATTCGAAAATAAAAAAAGCAGATAAAGACTTTTACATACATAATTTAGTTGATACCCTTTGTCCCATCACCGAGTAATGGGACATTGTAACCTACAATTTTAGGTGAATCAAGATTTAATTCTTTGGATTCGTTAATTTCGAGATATCTTTCAAAGAATATTTACTGTTTTCTTTCTGAAACCAAGAAAACGCAACTAAGAAATCCCCCAGACGTAGATATATATTATCTACAGTCACCGAACTTAAAGAACATCTGCATGTCAATAGGAGTGTTAAGACATGAATTAATCGAAGCAATAAACTTAAGGAAAATGAATCAGTTCGAAATTAGCTGAGTCAATGATACATTTTCAATCAAAATTGGGACTTCTCAGAATCAAAAATCTCATAAATACGATCTAGCTAACTCATAAATTCATATAGAAGAAACTTTGACGGATCGTACAATCCTTGAATAACGAAATCCATAGACTGAGCTCACTAGATTCATATACTGGAAGTAAAGACGATCGGAATCGAATCGATTAGATAAATAGAAAGAAAAAACTACTGATTCAGATCTAGGCGAAGAACTTACGCATTTCCAGTTGCCGCCGACGAAGAATTTTCTGGCCATTGAGATTTCGGAGATATATAGCGCTGCAAGAAAAGTTTTTTCGGTGATTCAAATGAAATGGCTTTGGATTGGAATGGTTGATCGGTAGGTTTTTATATCGGTTGTTTTTTTTTTTTTTTTTTTTGGGTTTTTGGCGGATCACAAGAATCTTGCTAATGGTGTAACTGGAAAGACTCTCATGTCCCTCTGAGAATATTCTATTTCGATGGGATGTCGTGACAGGAGGTGTATTCCGTTAGGGGAAGGAGGGACAATATCGTCAATTGAGGGGAAAGGTACCGTATTCTTTTGGGTGCGTTCGGGTAGCCCGTGGTTTTGTTTGTCGCCCAAGCAAAGGGCGGGTGGTGTCCGATGGGGTGGATGGGTTTGATGTGTGGATTGAGTCGATCGAAGATTTTATTTCCCTCTGCATTAAATTTTTTGTTTGCTTTATCAATTTTGATTTAATTTTATAGTAGGCCAGTTTATAGTATTCCCAATAAAAATTGAGACCTTAAGGAATTAAGGGAATCCAAGTAGTACCGACCAAAGTCAAAGCCAATTTAATTAAAATTAGTGGCGGATCTATAGACTTATATCAGTGGGTTTTTTTTTAAAGTTATTATTATTATTATTTTTATCCTAAGGGGGCATGTAAAGGAATTAAACTTGAGACCTTAAGGAATTCAAGGGCAACGCCCCTATTTTTTTTTCTTAATACATTGACACGTAATAAAAAACTAGAATATAAATATTAAAGTGTAAATAACTTTCATTATCTCAAGATAGATTTTGAAAATAAAATAAATAAATAGAAGATTCGCAATCGAAAAAAGAAAAAAACTGACATAATTTTTGCTGAAAATAGATAAGAATTTTTCGACAAAATTTTCTTTGACCTAACGGGTACATGTTCCCAAAGACCCTTAATAAGTCCGCCCCAGATTAAAACTCGAAAGTTGTTTATTCACATGATTTTATATACATTAATGCAATTGTATTCACCAAATCTGCTACTCTTTCTTATTATATAGTGAATTATATGAACATTAAACAAAATGTAAGTCCAATATAGAACGATTGTAAACAATGGCGATTAATTCTTCCAAAATATTCATATATACTACCAGAGTGACCAATCACTGACCTATAAAACTAAATTGACTTCATCTCATCTAATCAAAGATAGGTTCGAATAATTCATGATCGACTTTATAGTCATTGTAAATTTGTAATAGAACAAATAAGCGTGCATAATAGGTTTGTTCAGAAAAACTACTCGATTGATCTTGTATTTAAGTTTGATTTGATTCAATTTGCCTTTGATATAATTAAAAATTGATTTGGGTTGAGCTCAGACTAATTATTTAGTTTTTGCTTAAAACTTGAGTTATTTGAGTTATGTTCATTCAACAAGTTCAATCGCGAGTAACTCACTTGAACTTTGCTCACTTACATTCACAAACGATTCAAAAAGCTCGTAATGCTAATACAACTTTCTAGACATTTTCTTTTTATTTTCATTTGAGTGACACCCCAAATATTCATATTGGAGAGGTGAAAATTACATATAATTTATATGAAGTTTTCTATTATCCATCTGACATTAAATCATTCGTGATCTTTTAAATTGCATGTGATGAGTCGTTGACCCAAAATACGGCGCGAAGTAAGGACCAATTGATGGACCAGATAGTGAACCAAATTTTCTAGCTCGAGTCATTACAATTTATTTTCTACCTTTTCATTTCAATTTTCTCCAACAATTTCACCCCCTGTTCACAAACATAAAACATAATAATAATAATAATAATAATAATAATAATAATAATAATAATAATAATAATAATAATAATAATAATAATAATAATAACCAAAAGTAAATAACCTCTTTCACAATGTCAAGTTTTTAACAAGATTTTACACTAAAAAGCACGAATTGAGATAATCCAGAAATAACTTGTCTTAATCTTCCAAATAAAACAATTTGGTTGTTAAATGTCGCCCCTATATTTTTTACTACCGCATCCCTAATACCAAAAATATCCTTTTCAGGAAAAAAAATCTGTCAATTGAGATGTATATACAGCCTAATCCTTTTGATCCAAAAAATTTAGTAGTTTATAACTGCAATCATCGTTACTTCAGGATGCCTACATAGAATCGGTCAACACTATTGTTAGAATCCATGAATACATTATTTTGACCTACACTTGAATGCAAGATCAGTTTTACCTGATTGATCTATTGCCTGCAATCAAATTGAGATTTTCAAGTTTCACTGACCAATTTACTCCAATTAGCCTGGAATCCGCCTCCATTGCAAGCTGAAAATCTAACATTGATGTGGAATAGGGCATGTTTGGCTTTTGAATGCAGCCTAGCATCTCCTGGTGTAGCGAGATAAATAAACTTGTTTTTTTTTTTTTTTTGCTTGTGCTCAGATCTCGAAGCAGTTAATCCCACACCCTAATTTTATTTAATCTTTTTAATTGAGCATCCAAATCATTGTTTAACAAATTAATACAATATGTTGATATATCTAACCCATTGTGAATAATTCAAAGCTTGATTAAGATATCGTATCAGCGGCGGAGGAGTAACTTGGCAAAGTTTATTAACTTTGGTTGGGATAACTCATCTAATTAGGGTTACAGTTGCTTTGAGGAGG
>JAOWAN010000001.1:7915775-7931752 GCA_028566635.1 Lobelia cardinalis
CACACACAGAACCCACAACCCAATTAGGGTTTTCTGTTGAAGGGAGACGGGGTTGGTGGCCCATCTTCCCTTTTACGATTTCAAGCGGCAGAGAAGGAAGGGGATGAGGTGGCACATCCCTGCGAAGAGAAGAGATCCACAACGCCTCTGCTCCTGCACGGAGAGATCGACTGTGGCAGGGGATGAGATTTGGCTTCCTGGCGGATGAACCGCACCATCTGCTGGATCTGCTTGGAGACATCGGTATCGTTCATGATTTGAATCTGGTTTTGAAAATGAGATAGAGAAGGGAAGGACACGAGGCAAAGAAGAGGAGGAGGAACGGCGGCAGAGAAGGTGCCGGAGAACAGATCGAAGAGATCGATCGTGAATTTCAGTAGGAGAAAAGGGGGAGGGGTAACGGGATGGGGAGAGGGGGGAGGGAGAAGGGGAGGAGAGAGGGGGGAGGGGGTAGGGATGATTTTTTTTTCTTTTTTTCTTTTAATCTCCTTCTAATATTACTATATTACCCTCCAAATAATGCCAACTCAGCTATATTTTTGACTAAATTTTTGGTCAACTCAATCGATTTGATTTTAGGGACCAAATTAGGTTACGTTTAATAGGTTAGGTATGAAATCAAGGCAAAAAAATAGGTAGGGACTAACTCGACAAAAATGCAATAGGTTAGCGACCAAAAAGGGTGTTTCGCCGCATGAATCAAAAGAAGCTTTTACTTTTAAAATCGAAGTTATCCCTAACAAAGAATTTGAAAATAATGATTTGGAGTGTGATCCGGAAAAACGACCTCTAATTTAAAAGTATTTGGTTCATCAACAAGATTAAATTCGATGAGCTTACATTAAAATGTGGCCATATCAATTTCGTTTATCTTAATATCCTTTTTCAAGCAATAAAAAAAATCATCAACGATTTTAATATTCTTGGGTTGCCCAATTTAATTGGTTAGAATATTCATTTACCAAGGATGCTGAATATTGTTTGTCATGCAATCTTTTTGCTGGTAAGTCATATGCCCGTTTTAGAGCTAATGCATTTACTATAGAAGGATTTCGAAATTGGAAGAAGGTAAATGACGGAAAAAAATGTGCTTTCCTGAATCGCAAGGGAGATCATTCTTTTTCGCATTCTCTCGTCGACAATCATGTAACGATCTAATGAATACATCTCCGCATTGTTGCTTTTGATGAAGGAGGTAATGAAAATTATTGATGTTCTATGCCAAGCTCTTCAACAGACGTCCCAAGACATCTTAAATGCTATGCATTTAGTCTTGGCGACAAAGCAACTCCTTCAACAATTAAGAGACAGCAGATGAACGACTTTTTAAAGGGATTTTGAATAATTTTGTGAGAGTTGTGATATTGAGATTCCTGATATAAATTATGATTATAAACTGGATCAAGGAAATTCGATTCATCATGCATGAGATTAATATTAATATTACTATTGAGCATCATTTTCATTTTGATATCTTTATGAGCACAATAGACACTCTATTGAATGAGTCGAATTGCAAATTTTGTGATCAAACTGTAGAACTATTATTAGTTCTTAGCTGCGCTTTGGACCCAAGTGATTCATCTAAGTCATTTGAAGTTAATGACATTTGCACTCTTGTTGATAAATATTATCCCGAAGATTTCACAGAACAAAATAGGCTTCTTTTAAAGTTCAGTTGCAGCATTATGAACATCTTGATGTGCCCAAGCATCCGGATAGTAGCATTATTTGAAGGATTAGTGAAGTCAGGAAAGTCTAAAGTCTATTATTTGATCGACAGGATGATTTATTTGATCCTACTTCCCGTCTCTACATCTTCTACTGAACGAATTTTTTCTGTTATGAAGCTTACTAAAAATTGACTTCAAAATAAAATAGAGGATAAGTTTATCGGGGATTGCATGCTTCTACATATTGAAAGAGAGATTGCTGATACTTTTAGTACGGAGTCAATTATACGTGATTTCTACTTTGTGAAATATTATCGGGCAAAACTTAAATGATTAAAACTTTTTATGTAATTTAACTCTTATATAATAAATTTAAACTTTTTTATTTTTATATATTTTTGTATTTACATCAATTTATTTGAATTTTTTATGTGTATCAATTACTATAATTAGACAATTTAATTTTTTCTGTGCTTCGTACCATCTATTGCATATCCGTGTTATAGACATGTTCCACCTCTCGCGTGAATCTATCTACCATTATCATTGTCAATCTCCTTTCCGCCATTCCAAGAAGCCGCAAGAAAATTAGCCTTGAGATCAGTCACAGACAATGGCCGTCCATTTGGTACTCTAAAATTTTTTTTTTTCAACTCCCTTTACATTAAACCCCATCTATTTGACAAGGAGAAAGACTACAACAGAAGGCATATATTAATTACTCGGTAACATGGGGCAGTTCATTCAATGTATAAACCTTCGTTATCTTCTGACATGTAATGAACAACGATCTTTTGTTTAAGAGTCACCACAGGCGCTAAAATTGTAACGTTCAAAAAACCGTATTAATTTGCGAAAATTTGAAATAAATTGAATTAAATAAAAAACTTATATATAAGGACGATTCCTGGCAAAGAGGAATTGTTGGTTGTTTACATTTGTTTGGAATATCAAAGAGATAAAATTGAACTATATTTTTGAAGGGTTTATTACATTTTAGTCCTCAATGTTTGTTGTAATTCGTAATTTAGATCCTCAATTTTAAAAATTCACAATTTGGGTTCCTGATATTACAATTTTGTTGCATACCAAACATTTTTCAACGAAATCCGTTGATTTCTTGTTGCATAACGGGCCTTTTTCAACGGAATCCATCAAAAATCAACGAATTCCATTGAAAATAGAAAAAAATTGCTCCAGTCTTCACCTTTTTTATAGTTATGGTATGATTTTAATTAAAGTATGACTTAATTAGGTATTTTAATTAAATAATAATATAATTTGAATGTTTTAATAATTTTTTTATTTTGTAATTAATTCCTTTTATTTATTTGATAATCAATGCATAAATAGAAAATGAGTGAATTATCATATTATTTTTAATGCCTTTAATTTATGGTTTAATTTTTAATGCCTTTAATAATATGATTTTTAATGCCTATTATTTATTTGATAATTAATGCCTTTATTAATATTTTTTTAATTTTTAATTTTTTAATTAATGTTTTTTATTTAATTATGTATTTATATTTTATTTATATAAATTTTATGGGTATCATACTTTTTTTGTTTACATTTAAGGGTACTTTAGTCTTTTATCGACCTTTGTTAGCTTAAAATGACGGCCAACTAACTGAAATTATACAAGTAATCTTTCCTTTACGAAAAAACTCAGACAGAGTCATGCCTGAAACACGAATTACACAAGTTTTTTTTTTCTATTTCATCTGACTTTTTAATATGTCTCGAGTTTTTGCAATGACGGCCATCTAACTGAAATTATACATTTTAAATCATTTATTAATCTTTATTTTAAATTAATCAATATCTTCATCACAATTTATCAATTGATTTTATAATTAATTCTCGATTGATTTTATAATCGATTTTTCATTATTCATTTCTAACCCAACGATTAAATGAGAAACTATTTCTTATTCACATTAATGCATTAATTTTAACAAAAAATTACTTCAAAATTAATGTTACAAATATGTTAGAAGACTTGAATCCTCTCCATTACTCTCCTTTTCAATTTCACTCAATACACATGTGAATTAAAAACCATAAATTAACGACATTAAAAATTGACAATATATAATATGATAATTCACTCATCTTCTATTTATACATTGATTATCAAATAAATAAAAGGCATTAATTATAAAATAAAAAATAATTAAAACTATCAAATTATATTATTACTTAATTAAAATACCTAATTAAATCATACTTTAATTAAAATCATACCTTAATTATAAAAAGGGTTAACACTGGTGCAATTTTTTTCTTTGTCGCAATTTAGGCCTTTAAATTAAAAAAATTTGCAATTTAGACCATGATATTACAATTTTGTTGCATAACGGGTCTTTTTCAACGGAATTCGTCTCCATTGAAAAATGCCTGTTATGCAATAAAATTATAATATTAGGGCATAAATTACGAACTTTTAAACTTGGGGGGCTAAATTGCGAATCACGACAAATATTAGGACCTAAAATACAATAAATCCTACTTAAAAGTGACATATCAATTATCATTTTAAACAAAATGACTTTCAAAAAAATATATATGGCATATACATTTTGAATTGAATCTCAATGGTGAAAAATCACTACATATCTTTAATATAAAGGAAGAATGATTTACTGATCATGAAGTTATTAACAGTAAAATCAACATTTTAATCTCTTTTCGTCAAAAATTTTAATCATTTGCTCTCAATCATTGATGCTTAATACCATTTCTCATTTTTTTTTAAAAAATTTTCCTTTTCTAATCCATTTTACAAGTTTTTGTAAATCTAATTGTAATATCAGGGCCTAAATTATGAACTTGGAAGCTTAAATTGCGAATCGCGACAAATATTGGGGTATAAAATGCAATAAACCCGTCTTTGAAGAAACTCTTGTTTGTTTCCTCCAATTTTTTTCTGCAAAGTTTGTTGAGAATGTATGTATAAGTGAATATAAAAATGTTGCTGTTTAACAATTGCCTCGACCAAATGAACAACAAAAAAAAAAAACCCGTTGATTCTAAGATTGAAGTAGCTTAATAGAAAAATAAGATTACTACGTTTAGCGAAACAGATAAAATTATGTGGGTTTTTAAGTAGTTCATGTGCCATAAATATAATGGACTTGAGTAGTGCCCATTCAAACATGAAATGAATTCGTAGACAGTCTTCGGCCCAAAAACAAAGTTGAATCATTTTCCATTTCTTTATATCACACAAGATAGCTATTAATTGTCCGTTATCATGAATAATTAAATTGAAATGATAAAAATATATATTTTTGAAAACTAAAAAATTAATTAACCATCGGGTAACATTTGGAATGCCATGCCTTTATCCACCCCTACGTTTAATTTCTTATTAATAGTATTTTCGTGGCATATAAGATTGAGATCGATCTTGTTAATTTCACATATATGCATTACGTTCTAGCCTTTGTAATCAATCATAGCATCCATTTTATCCTGGGTGATAACTGCTCAATGACTCACTGCATTCTTGTCCCATGCATTTTATTGATAAACAAACATTTTTCGAAGGTGAAATTTTGACTGTGTTACGAGCCAAAGTGAGCTAAGGTTTAAGATTACTGAATATATTCATTTATTAGCTCTTTATCCTAACTTCTAAGATATACATCATTTAATTTACCTCATCTACATTAATTCATGATCAGATCGATGGAAGATTTCCGAAGTTAAAGTCTCGATCTTTTTTCTTTTTTTTTTTAAATAAACATACATAATAGATCTATAGAAAGATTGATTGGTACCCTATTCATACAAAAAAGATCCAAAATTTGTATTTAGATATTAAAAGATAAAATTGCAATTGTACCCTTTTGAATACGTAATTAAGTTTGGAAATACCGAAGGACCTTAAGCTTAAAGTTTCCGAACGGTATTAATGAATTTATTCCATCGGACATGCCTTAAATTATAACAAGATTACAACAAGATTACAATTCACAAAGTTTGAGATTTTATAAGTTCAAATATAACCATATTACCCGATTTAAATTTAAAAAAATTATTTGATTGCTCACTAGTATCAATTATGTCTTTACTAATTAAATGTGATTTAAATTGTACATCTAATATTGATAAATAAATTTTACAATAAATTATTTTTGTATGTGGTAAGATTCGACTTGAATCAACCACCGTTAATACCACTTAAACAAATACAATGAGTAAAAGTCGAATGCTTACCATAATCTTCAATCTTTAATTATGCATATCAGCAAAATCTCCGCAACATTCGTGCAGTCCGGACCGAGACCAGACCCCACGTAACGCGCTTTACTTGTTCAATTTCATTTCATTACCTCTTTTAGGGTGATAATTTGGGTCTATGGGTTGGATTGTGTATAAATTCAATTAAATTAATAGTTTATTGGATCTTATTGCGTTTATTCAATTAAATTTAATAGCTTATTGAGTTTTATTGAATTTATTCATTGGATCAATTTTAATTTTATTTTGGGTTGGATTTATTTTTGTCACTCATAGGTACGGTTATGGTGTGAAAGACGTCAATACGAGATTTATAAATTAAGAAGACGGATACTCTATCATGACGAAGACATATTCAAGAACTATTGATTTTAAGTGGATAAATTCAATAAGACCCAATAAATTATTAAGTCTTATTATATTTATCCAATTAAACTCAATAATTTATTAGGTTAATCCATTAAATTAATTTTAATTTATTTTAGATTGCATTAATTGAATTGGATATATTATTGTCGTCCCTAATCACTTTAACCCTCCCCTGGTTCGGACCCAACCCCAGAAAGCTTTGGCACCCACCCCTCTCCTCCCTCAAATTATCTTGTGGCCAGCAAGCACTAGGCGTTAAAGATAAAAGTCAAATTTTTAGAGCAGTATGGAGTACTATATTTTTGACTTTTACCCGAACCTCTCACCTATTCTCTCCTCCGCTACTTATCCGCCGCGTTTCTCTCTTCCGACATTCCTAAACTCCTCGTATAAATACTTCTTCACTCCTTTCCTTTTCTCCCGTGCCATTTTTAATTGTTTTAAGGAAAAAGAAAAAAACCCAAAGAATGGAGAAACTGCTTTTCACGAGACGGCGGTCCTCCTCCCTTCTCCTCCTCGCTCTCCTCCTCTTCCACAGCTGCTCCGCCGTCTTCTCCATCGGCGTTAACTACGGCACCCTCGGCGACAACCTCCCCCCTCCAGCTCAGGTCGCTAAATTCCTCAAGGATCGCACCATCATCGACCGCGTCAAGATCTTCGACGTAAACCCCGACATCCTCCGTGGATTCGCCAACTCCGGCATCCTCGTCACCGTCACCGTACCCAACGGCGATATCCCGTCACTGGTGAATGTCCGCAACGCCCGCCGATGGGTCTCGACCCACATCAAGCCCTTCTACCCAGCCACAAAGATCCACTACATCGCCGTGGGCAATGAGATCCTCCACTGGGGCCCACAGAACCTCATCGACAACCTCGTACCCGCCATGAATTCCCTCCACGCCGCTCTCGTCAAGTCCGGACTCGGTGACATTAAGGTCTCGACCCCACACTCGTTGGGCATCCTCCTTTCCTCGGACCCACCGAGCGGTGCATCGTTCAGACCGGGGTGGGATGTCGGAGTTCTTAAACCAATGTTGCAGTTCCACAGAAAGACGAAATCAGCGTTCATGGTTAACCCGTACCCGTACTTTGGGTACTCACCGGACAAAAACGACTTCGCTTTGTTCAAACCCAACCGGGGGGTCTACGATAAGGCCACCGGGAAACACTACACCAACATGTTCGACCAGCTCATGGATTCGGTCTACGTGTCCATGAAGAAACTGGGGTTCCCGGACGTTGAAATTATCGCGGCGGAGACAGGGTGGCCGTCGCAAGCTGAGCCATTCTTGAAGCAGTGCAGTGTTGAGAATGCGGCGTCGTACAACGGAGGGTTGTTGAAGAAGGTCAGCTCGGGCGAAGGGACGCCGTTGATGCCGGGAAGGAAGTTCGAGACGTACATTTTTGGGTTGTTCAATGAGAACCAGAAACCGGGTTCGATTGCGGAGAAGAACTTCGGTTTATTCCGACCCGATTTTAGCCCCGTTTACAACATTGGTATTCTGCGCGGTGGAGGCCCACTCCCAAAGGTAATTGTTTCGGGACTTTTGTCCAAATATTCCAAATTTTGATATAGAAATTTTACCGGCCAGTAAATAAACGAATTACTTTTAGTAGCAAAGATAATAATAATAATAATAATAATTAATTGTCAAATGAGGCGTATCTATGCTACCATATACGTGGCACGTAGGCGAAGAATCTACGGCAAAGCTGATGGCGACAGCACGTATAGTGTTGCAGATGGTCACGTTTGCTCGATAATTCATCAACAGGATTTAGCTGTAAAAAAATGATAATTATTGTGAACCAGAGGAAAGTATTTTCATTAAAGTTTTTTTTATGGAAAAAATTTGTTGGTTAATTATTAATAGGTATTATCCCCAATTAATTAAATTAATGAAAGATTAACAAGTAGCTTAAGGATGCTAGATAAGTAGTTAAGTGAAAATATTTTTCATTCAAAATTAGAGTACTAGAGTATTGAATTATGTCAGTAATTACACTTTTGCTTATTTTTAATGCAAAATATTTTAGCTTTTAGATGTTCATCTAGTATCATAAGGGCACTTATTAAGATTACCCTTGATGATCTTCATTCAAATCTCCAATGAATTTAGTTAATTTAATTTTGGATCAAGTTTGGTAATTAGTCTGAATTCAAATGTAGTAGCATACCCTTTGTATCATTGATTGCATAGATAAAGAAGAGCATTATCACAACCTCCCCCCCCCCACCCCCCCAAAAAAAAAAAGTATTGGGCTTTTGTTTATGAGTTGGTTGTGCCAACTCCAACGGCTAGATTTTGAAGAGCCCCTTCCTTTCCGTGCATGTGAGCACGTGAAAGTTGAGAGATCTTAGAACATGTTGGTTTTGAGAATCACGTACCCCGTGTTTTGTCTGGTGGAATCTGAGTCCGGATCCTCTATGGCACTTGGTGTGTCACTATGTGTGCCACCACTCACATATAGGTGGGTCTCATTATTAGTGGGTCCCACCACTATGTGAGTGATGACACACATAGTGGCACACCAAATGCCATAGAGGATCTCATCTGGTGAAATCTAGTTGTTGCTTTGTCTCCATTTCTTTTATGTTCATCATTTGTTTTTTTTCCCTTTTAATATTCTATTCTTCCAACTTTCTTTAATTTGCGGCATCTGTTTCATTTTAATTGTCAATAATAGCGATATATTATTAAAAGAAAAACTTTTTTAATTTTTTACGTCATTTAAAATGAAAAGCGAGCAAACGATGCTATTTTGAGACGAAGGGAATAATAGTTCTCAATTTTGAAAATAATGGAATGCCAATGACTCAATGAATTCAATTAAGTTGTAACCATTATGTGAATTAACGGAAAAGTAATGTACAGCCAACGCCAGCTGGGCAACCGGCCTTGCCTGCAGCACCAGCGGGGGGAAAGAAATGGTGTGTGCCGAAGCGGGAGGCGAGCGATGCAGCCCTGCAGGCAAACATAGACTATGTGTGCAGCAACGGTGTGGATTGCAGGCCAATTCAGCCAGGAGGAGCCTGCTTTGAGCCCAACAATGTGCGCACCCACGCTTCTTACATCATGAATACTTTCTATCAAACCAAAGGCCGCAATGACTTCAACTGCGATTTCTCTGGTTCCGCTGTTATCACCTCCGCTGACCCAAGTAAGTGTCATCACTCATCATGACCTTTTTGACTCTTTTTTTTTTTTAATTATTATTATATATGCAAAAATGCAAGCTGGTCCAATATTGGGGGTTGTACTTGTGTTGGGTTGGGTATCCAACTTCAAGTGTAAGCCCATTAATTTAACATTTGGGCCCAAGAGTGGTTAATTTATGGGACAACGGTTGGGCCGGGGACAGTTGTGCATGCGTGTACACGCTACTTTTTTTATGTTTGCACTCTGACGTAACTATTCATATACCTGATGATTGAATGTGTGTTGCCCGTTTCAATATCATACAGGTTCAGGTGGATGTAGATACTTATCTTAAGAAAGTTAGGAGGAGCGGCGGCGGGGTGGCAAGGAAGGAAATGGAGCTCAAAATGGGTTGTGCAACTTGCTTGTGAGTGCTTTTGAGTTGAGATAAGGTCATGAATGAGAGAGTAATGATTAATTAGTTTTATATTAATGTTTTGTGTAAATAACAAGTTTTCCCTTGGTCTTTCTATTTATTTACTTTACTTATTAGAAAATTTCCGATCACCCCCCCCCCTCTCTCTCTCTCTCTCTCATTCATCTGGTTAGAGCCTTAGAGGGGAGTGGAAAATGTTTTCCCTTGGTTGAACAGGAAAAAATTAAAAGCATTAATAGCTAGAGGATTAGATTAGGAAACCATATGATCAATGTATGGAATTATCTCTAATTTAGTCAGTTCTGAACTTTTATTAATCATGAAATGAAATTTAATCTATATTCATTGTTATCATCGTCATCGATCATTATACCACAGTAAACTCAAAATCTATTTTGCAACTTCTTATTTCTTTGTGGGTTAATGAAGGAGGATATCCCTCCGAACTTGAGTAGGGATGTAATGGTTCGATTTTGCTTGGATTAGACAAAAATATTACAGGTCAAATCATCATTTATCATGAGTTACAAAAATTTGAAATCAAATTAAACACTAGCTTGAAGTTTGGATATCAAATCAAATTGAACCTCTAAATTATGATTTTGTTTGGTTTGATTAAACGGTTTAGAGTACATTTTTAATACTTTGAATATTGGACTCAAGTTGAAATTAATTTTAAAAATTTTTCTTATAAGAATTTAATATAAACGTAAATTACATGATTTGAAAAGAATTATTTAACTACAAATGAACATATAAAAATAAATCAAATTATAACTAATATTACTTTTAAGATAATTCGGTTCAGTTTAATTTGAATGCACGGACACGGAGCCCCAAACTGAATCAAACCACATAATAATTTTCTAAGAGTGTGTTCTCATGGGCATTTTTTGCCCTATTTTTTTAGTTTTTGGTTTTTCTGTCCCACAATTTTCTATCTATTAATGGTAACCGTGCGTTTCAAATCAAATGAAACGAAACTTCACAAATTTTAGTTTTGATTTGAGATTTGAACTTACGCGCCCTAAACTTGGGAGACATTTCTTGCAGAGAACTGGGACTGGATTCACTTCCAGTGTGTGCTCTCTTGGTAGGCCCATACAGGGGTGGGTTCTCATTATTATGATAATAACACAACAGTACAAAAGGGGTGTGGCCCAATTTCCCCATCAATATTTCAAGACAGAAAATTTCCACACAAAAAAACTTCACTTGATCAGCATAAATATATACCTCCAAAGTCCAAACCCACCTAAAATCTGTCACATTTTCGAATATGATTCGGATTTTGGTGGGGGGTGCCCAGAGCCCCAACCCCAGAAGAATGGTGGCTACTCAAAAAAGGCTTTGAGAAGTTTTCTTTTCTTGTGAAATGATTAAAGGCAAAGCTAGCTCTGGAAAGAAACAACTTTCTGGGAAAAAAGGGGCTCATATGCATGGCTCTGTCTGCCTGTCTGTATCACCATCTCAAATTGCCCAACTTTCTCTCAAACTCTCGTGCCTACAAAGTAAGGTGGAAATTATCCGGAAGAACACAAACATAACTTCATTTCAGGACATCTTGCATTTACATAATTATTAAAAATATATGAAAATTATACTAACTTGGAAGAAGCATTAATTTCAGGAAATCTTGCATTTACATTAATATTAAATAATTTCTAAACATAACTTAGGGTCAGATCAGGAATGCGATATATGATGATATTGCACTGTTGACTATTTGAATATGAGATGATATGAGTTTATGAACTAAAAGACTAAATTGCCCTCATGATGTGAAAGATTTGAATGTGATGTGAGGAGAGCGAATGTGATGTGAAAGGTTTGAATGTGAGGAGAAAGAAGAGAGAATATGATGTGAAAAGTTTGAAATGATTTGTGAGTGTATGGATAGGGGTAATAGATGGATTGTGTCAGATCACGAATACAATATATGATGATATTGAGTGATATAGTACTGTTCACAATATGAATATGAAATAATATGAGTGATATGAGTTTATAAAATAAAAGACTAAATTGTTCTTGATGTGAAAGATTTGAATGTGATGTAAGAAGAGAGAATGTGATGAGAAAGGTTTGAATGTGAGTAAAAATTGAGGAGAGAGGAGAGAGAATATAATGTGAAAGGTTTGATTTGATTTGTGAGAGTGTATAGGTGTCGGGGTAATATATGGAAAATGTTTGATATTGATATATGATATTTGATGATATTTGGATGTGATATTTGAAATATATGTGATATGTAAGATGTAGTGATATTCAAATGTAATAATATGTGAGATTCGTGATCTGGCCTACGTAAGATATTGAAAATATATGAAATATGTTTGATGTTGAGATATTGAAATATTGTGATATATCTGACTTGTGATCTGAACCTTATTTCAGCATCAGATTTTTGTCAAAACATTGGCATCAACCGTCAAAATGAAATCAGAATTTTCTGTCTCACTTAATGTCTCATTTTCTGTTTTATATTTTTTAAATACAGACACATATAATATTATTTAAAATTTAAAATTTTATAATTTTTTTAATATAATTATGATAAAATTTTAAAAAGATAAGACGAATAATGAAATATGAAATGGGACTGATGGGCCCAATCCCAAGTATTAGGCCCAATTCCAATTAAGGGTGAAGCCCAACGGGCAAGCCCCCTCATCAGGATCACTACAAAAGGATGGTCAGCTACGACCCAGCCCAATGGACGGTCACATAGCTGCTCCTGCTCGTTCTTAGGCTAACTGCCCAACGGGTAAGTTACCCGACTGGAGGGGCCTTTCAATATACGGTCATGACCCTGCCCAACTGGCGGTCAGGTGACCGTCCATAATATGTTTCTAAAGTAACCACCCTACGGGTGGTACCTTCTATTGTTTATGTCAGCCTATGTCAGCATGACCTCAACTCACCCTACGGATGACCAGTTGACCGCCCAAGACTAGATGACCATGTCTAGGCTGCCCAGCCCACCTTTGAGGTTTTCAAGTGAAAGAGTGAGGCGGACAATCCCACTTAACAATTGCTAATAGAAGGCACGCTAAAAGTGTTCAACGTCCCTTGGATCTCTCTAATCAAGTCAGAGTGAGTCTTCCCATATTTAAACTGGGCAAGCCACGTCCTTAACAAATCTTCCTAATAAGGAGGAGAGGATAATGATACAACGGCTACATGGAACACCTCACT
This sequence comes from Lobelia cardinalis, assembly GCA_028566635.1. Taxonomy (NCBI): domain Eukaryota; kingdom Viridiplantae; phylum Streptophyta; class Magnoliopsida; order Asterales; family Campanulaceae; genus Lobelia; species Lobelia cardinalis. Next base: position 7,928,846 of record JAOWAN010000001.1, read on the forward strand.
ATGAGCTAAAGCTATCCATTCCAGCCACCTTCTTCAACAGTATAAATAGTCTCATTTTACACCTTTTACAAGGTAATCAATCGTTTGTTCATTTAGTCACGTTCTTATTTACTAAACTGCACACACGTACTCACTGCATATATATGCATCTGTGTGCAATCCTCTTTACGTTCTTCACAGAACTAATTAGGGTTCCGTAGCATTACTTCCACGGAATACTTACTTTCACGCCGGAGCGTACGAGCGAGGCTCACGCCTTGCTCATCACTTTAGATGTTATCCTTTTGTATAGGTAATCGCAGATATCACATTTAAAGCCCTTATCCTGTCTACACGTGGATCGAATACATCCGAACTCGATAGAGACATAAGATTCGAACTCGTATAAATGATACATGCATGTTCTTTGCCCGCCCCGATATATCTGATCCATAACTTGGATGAAATCTCTAGACAGGGAAAATGTTCTTTTTCAGTACTACCATGAAAAGGGATTCATATCATATGAGGTGAATTTGAGGTTTTGAATTCCCTGAAATGTGGTCCTAATCCTGATTTTTAACTGCGTAAAAACACCCAATTTGGGGGCTAATCATCATTTTCTCGACTCCGAGAACATGGCATGTTAAGCACTTATGCTTCTCCGTAAGAGATCAAAGTCAAAACAAACTTTGAATGTGGTCCAACTTTGATTCCCCATCTACTGTCCGGCATTCTCATGCTCAGGACATCCACATCCCTTATACTCCCTCAGTTTCTTCATCCTGTGTCACGTCAGCTTTCCACTATATCATCTTCTCTCGTACTCTATTTCATACTCTTCAAAAAAAATAACCCCATTCCTCATACTCCCTCATACTATACCACATCAGATTTTCACTATCTTTTATTAATTCAATAATATATATTATATATATAATTAAATAAATCTAAATTATTTTATATATCATACTAATTTGGACCAGCCCAACAGTAATAATTGGACCAGCCCAACCTTTCTTCCAGAAACCTCCACCACTATTTAACACTGATATTTATTTACCCCAATTTCCAAATTAGCCATTTCCCGAAACAAAAAATTCCTCTCCCCATTCACGACCTCCTCTTCGTCTTCTCCATTGCTCGGTTTCCTCACACACAAAAGCAACTCTCCCTCATTCACCGTCTCTCCCTCAAATCCAATTCTCTCTCACTCACCAATTTCCCAACCGGCGGTCCTCTGTTTCTCCTCGCCCTGTTTTCTCTCTGATTATCATCGGCGGCGCCACCGCTATTTTGTTGTTTGGTGAGCCTGAGATTTTGCCGTATGTGTGTGTTCACGGATTTTTGGTTCTGTAAAATCCGTAATTATTTGTTTTCTCTTGCTTGGTGCAGTTGGGTATATCAGCAAATGCATTTTAAATTTATTACCGTTGATCTCCAATTTCAGCAAATGTATGTTTTCGGAAAAAATGATTTTTTGGGAAAAATTGTGTTCCATGTGGCAGTTGCCAATTGGTTACTGAAGGGGGTGGGAGGCTGAAGATGGGGATGGTACTGCCCATCCCGTGTTTCATTTTTTTGGCTCATCCCGTGGCTCACAACGGTTATGCGGGATGAAGTGGGGGGATATTACTGTTCCTCATCCTCTCCTCATCCCAGCGATGTGGATGCCATAATGGAAAGAAAATTACAAAAGTGTGATGGTTGGGAGCCACAAAAGGTGTTCGCCAAAGAGAAGGAAAAGGAATATATACTCTACGTACGTACCCATCAGCAGTGTTTCGGAGATCGTAGCCGGACAAAAGAGCAGCATAGTGGAGAGCCTTTCTCCACACTTCTGCCTTATCCACATTCCTCTCTGCCGCTTTTCTGAATCCTTCCCCGAATGTTCCCGATTGCCACCGAGCTTCGTGGGGATGCACATCGTAGAACACGGGGTAAACGACTAACCGCTCCTGATCCTTGCAATCCATGATCTTAGCCAGTTCTTCCAAACACCAAGACGAAGAGGCATAGTTCTTGGAGAAAACGACAATAGCAGATCTGGATTGCTCGATGGCTTTCAAGCGCTGTACGAAAATCCGATCCCCTGCCTCGAGTTTCCCTTCCTCCTTGATAGTAGTGATAAATCCATGCTGATCGAGCGCTGCGTACAAATGGTCAACGAAGGTCGTGGGCAAGTCGTCTCTCCTAAAACTCAGGAACACATCGTAATCACAACTTTGAGAGCTTGAAGGATCAGGATCAGGAGGAGGAGGAAAAGAATTAGAAGAAGAAGAAGAAGACGCCATAAATAATATTTTCCGCTGGGAGAGCTGAGCTGAGCTTCTCTCTATAGATCTGGTGAGAGAGCTGAGCTGAACAGTGGGCAATTATGAGTGCTCATATCATATTTTACTCTCACGAAGCAGCATCTATGGTAGGTGTCAGGGGAAGTGATCAAAGTCAAGTGGGTCTACATACCCATTAATGATTTATCGACCCTGCGGACGTCCGCATGTGCGAACGGTTTATGCATAACTTATAAAAAGTTACGTACGTTTGGTAAAACGTTACGATAGATTTATAATATACTATAAATATAGTATATATATATATCAAAAACCACCTTGTTTTGATGAAACTACTAAGTAACCGGAATAATCGATCCCACTCAAACTTTTAGGAACGTGGCTCAGTTGACAGCATAGCTGGCGGGTCCCCTCTCTGTCATATTTACTCTCTTACTCCTCCAACTTTGCAAACAATATCCCTCCCCCCCCATTTCCATTTCTATTTCTTTTTTCTTTTCTACTTTAATAAAATTACACTCAAGTGAAAAACAAATTAATTTATCTATACAAATTAATTTTTTAATAATATAATATTTTATATTAATTAAAAAAATAAGAACGATAAAAAGAAAATAATAAAATCCATAAAAAA
>JAOWAN010000001.1:7931852-7943947 GCA_028566635.1 Lobelia cardinalis
TTTGTTTTAAACTATTTTTACTTTTATTTCTTTCAATTTTCATTTTCTCCCCCCCCCCCCCTTTTTTTTTTCTCTATATCTATAATGTAAATTTTCAAGTATTGGGAGCAAAATCGAGAAATAGTTTATGAAATTAAAAATTACACATTTTTTTTCTTTCAAAAACGAATAATTAACTTATTTTATATCGATGTCAATGTCGGTTACTTATTTCGTCGAGTAGTAAAAAAATGCGCTACATCTATGTTTACGCTTTCTGGATATATTGTATGGGGAGGTAATCTATTGCTATCGAATACTTATGACAATGATCTAGATGCGATCTATTATTGATTAAATGTTATATTTGAATTACTCTTTGAGAGCAAGTGGAAACCACCAATAAAATGAGGGGAACCAAGGGGTGGTTCAGTGGTAGAGTCGAGCTTTACGGTATGGAAGATCTCAGGTTCAATCTCTTTCCATGCCCCCTTGAGCTAAAAAAAAAATAAGAACTTACAAAAGACGTACTTTATACTATATTAAATGGTTCTACATTGTTGTATCAAATATACTCATGAATGATTCTACATTGTTATATTGAATATACTGAATAGTTCTACATTATTATATTGAATATACTCAATGATTCTACATTATTATATTGAGTAATTATTCGATTAAACTATCACACCACACCACAAGTATAATGCTCCATTAATTAATTAAAAATTTTTTTTGTCCTAATTAAGAAGCGATGGGAAGGGATCAAAAATTTTAAAAATATGTATATACAGTATTCGATAAAATAAATTAATTTTTTAAGGGTAGTTAGGAGACATCTCACACCAAAAAATGTTGATGTTAATATTATATTAGTACGTTACATCATATTAGCATAATAACATAGTTAGACATGATTTACGTACAAATTTCATCTCGTATACCCTCCCCCCCCCCCTTTTTTTTTTTTTTTTTTTCTAGAGGTGTTAGATCGTTTGTGAGCCAAATGTTGTTGGTAATGGTACTTAACTGTATATTGAGTGTCTGGATACTTCTATTAAAGAGTGTCATTTAAAAAAAAAAAAATTGAATATAAAGATCGTGAATTATGAACATCACATATATATAATTAATTATGTTTATAATTTATGATTTTTATATTAATCTTTTAAGAAAAGTAGTACAGGGGCGCTTGATATAATTTTCAGCACTTTACTTAACAGATATGCTCCAATGCAATTTAATGCAAAATTTGGAGGAAATGTAAAAGATTTGCATAGGTTGTTGAAAAGATTATTTTTTTTTTTTTTGACCTTTATAAGAAGGGTGGGAGTGTGTGTGACCGCGAGTGAGTGTGAGTATGAGTGCTAGTGCTGGTGCAACCAACTTTGATGGGCATGCATTAATATAGTAGTATTTGACAAAGAATATTGGTTGATTTGAAGATGGTTTAATTAATTATATAGTTAGATACATACATGTTAACAACTCTAGAGGTGACCCATCCCTTTCATTTAATAAGACCTTTCACACTAACGACTAGCAACCTTCTCCTTTTCATTATTCCAAGACTTCCTAGTTGTGGATTTTTTTTTTTATTGTTCTCATTTTCTTCTTGGAAAAGTAAAAAAATAATTGTGTAAATTGTAATCTGAAAATGATTTGAAATGCCTATAATGTCCCTCAGGTGATATATCCGTACTCATTTTGAATTGGAATTAAGCATCGAATTGATCTAGGGTATTAATTGGGACAAATTCATAGTTGAGGGTGTCATATAAATCAAATTTGGATCTAATATAAACTGAATTATCATTAAATACTTTGGGGCAAAAATTATTTTTCCTCGTATAGAGATAAATCTACACCTTTATTATTATTTGACCAATTTGACATTTTGATTTTAAAGAAACTACTCCCTAGCATCTAACCCCCATAGAAGACGGATTTTAGTCTTAAAGGCTTCTTTTCAGCTTTGACCAAAATGAATGACACTGTTATTATACAAGTCCAGAAGTTGGAATTTAATGCATGGGAGTGCAATTAACTGTCGGTTTGTCACAAGAAGTTGCAGTGTGAGAGACAGACAGACTGACTGACTGACTACTGATCATCGAACACTGTTGTTTTCGTGGGATTTTTTAACCCGTGAATTGTATTTATAGAAATCCATGTAATTCACCTCCCATATAATCCATTATGTTTTTGTAATGATTAAAGTGAAAAAGTAAAATACAAATAGGGAGAAAATGATGAAATTCATAAAAATTTAAAAATAAAAAACGATAATAAACTAATTGGAGGAATGAAAATTAGAATGATGAAAAATAAAAATGTTTAGCTTTCACCTTTTAGGGGGTGAAAATACTTTTCTTCCCGTTGTTTGGTTGAACAGGAAAAAAATGAAAAATTTATTTTTACTTATTTCGTATGAGATAAAAAGTAAAAAAAAAGAATCTTTAAAACAAAAGAAAAAGAATACAATTTGGGGGTAAATTTTTATTAAAGGGGAGGTGTTTTCATTTCCTTTTATTTTTTCATCCCTCCAATTTTTACTCTTACCAAATAAGCGAAAAGGAATACATTCCTCCAATTTTTTCTTTTAATTTTTTATCCCTCTAATTTACTCCAACCAAAACATTATAATAGTAGAGCTTGGTTACACCCTTTCTGTTTCACAATATTAAAATTGTGTATTTATATTAAAAAAATAATATATATTAATAAATGCATATGTGTTTTTTCAACTGCAAGAGGAGGATCAAAGAAAGATTGATCCATGGGAGGATGTGAGGTTGATGATGATGAAGAATGATGAAATGTGGGTGCCAAAAGTTGAGTGAGCATTGCATTAATAATTGAAATGCCTTTGTTTGTAAAGTAAGGGGTGGGATTGCTATTTGAAGTCGGGCCGGGCCGGGCCAACCCTTCTTCCCCTCACATCTCCTCCCCAGTGGTCTAAAATACAAGTTCTACTTAACTAATAGGGAAAAGAAAAGAAGAGGTAAAAGCCTTTTGTTCTTTGTCCTCTGCTTTGGCTTTAATCATTTCATGAGATGTGATAAAAAAGAAAAACAAAGGGCCGGGGCCCCATCCCCAAACCCAACCACATTGCCCTGTCACATGAGTTGTGGACAATATCTTTCACTTTGTTGCTTATATTAAATGCACCTTAGTACAAGGGGGTGCCCTAGCCCTACCAATGGGGTAAACAAATTAAAGTATAGCAAGGAACTACACACCTTGCAGTTGCACCAAAGCCAAAGGAGTATTTGTAAATTCCTTGCAAGATATATAGGCTGAGCAGTGGGCCTGTCGATTGAGTTATGTGGGTTGGATTAATTAGCCTGAGTAATCCATTGAGCGCGACTGCTGATGAGATCAGTTTCTGCATTGTCCGAATAAACAGTAACTTTGATCATCCAACTGATCGGAGCTCGAAAGTTCACGTCGACCAGAAGGAAAAATATCCAAACTCAGAATAAAAAGCTATAGAGAAAATTCTATTTCAGAAGGAATGGATCACAAAGGGGAGAAGAGGGGGAGCATGATCATTTTTTTCCCCAGATAGGTTGGAATGAGTTGATAGGTCAATCCGAACAAGGCAAATATATTAATGAGTTGAAATGATTAACCTCTTTTAATCTGTTAATTATAGGGTAAATTGCAGAAATGGTCCCTGTACTCGAAAAATATTTGAGTCTTAAACTCAAGATTGCTCAATTTTGGTCCTTGTACTGAAAAAATTAAGCGCAATTGGTCCAAAAATCTAATTTTAATCCAACTAAATTTGAAATATAAATAAACATGCGTGATACTTGCTAATGACAGGACAAAAAATATCAGATTCACTCATTTTTTTCGTTTTTTCAATTATTTTTCTTGTAAAAAATGTAGAAAATAAGTCGATTTAACAGAGAAAATGAATGAATTGGAGGTTCTTATTTCCGCTATTAGCAAGTGTCATGTATACTTATTTCTATTTCAAACTTAATTGGACCAAAATTAAAATTGAGGATCAATTGTGCTTGATTTTTTCAGTACAGGGACTAAAATTGAGCAATCTTGAGTTTAAAGAATTTTTCCCAAATATTTTTTCAGGACAGAGACCATTTATGTAATTTGTCCTTAATTATATTAGGTTGGCCAAAATAGGATATAGTTATATACAGGAACCAATTGTTAAGGGAACCAATTAAATTACCAAAATACCTATATATATATTTTTCATTTCATTCAAACAACCCAACTCTCCCTCTTCCTCTCTCTCGCTCTCTCTCTCTCCGGACGCTCCCTCTTCCTCTCTCTCGCTCTCTCTCCGACGACGCACACGACACAGACCAGATTTAATGACAGACAGCATCTCGTGTAAGATTACACGAGACGCATCTCGTGTGAGCTTACACGAGATGTATCTCGTGTGATCTTACACGAGATGTGTTTCGTGTAATCTTACACGAGATGTTCCCGTTTGAATCAACTCGTGTAAATATACACGAGATGGAATGTGACATCTCGTGTATATTTACACGAGACGGGCAAGGACAGCGTTGAAATTATTTAGTTCCCTGTATATAATGTTCCCTGTATATAGTATTTGCCCCAAAATGAAAGTGGAAATTATATCGAATTTTCTCCAAATTTACATAGAATTTTAAATAATGTAAATAATATAAATATGAAATGTACATAATAATTATGAAGATGATAATGACATAACTTATTTATATTTTATATATCTATTTTATGTCCATAATTTTTATTCTTTGTGTACATTTAAAGAAAAAATAGGCGCTTCTAACACCGAAAATACAAGCTCGTTGATCTTAAAAATAACCTGGGAAACAATTTCTTTCAAGTTATAAATAAAAAACAAAATCGCCCACCATGGGGCTCGAACCCATGACCACAAGGTTAAGAGCCTTGCGCTCTACCAACTGAGCTAGACGGGCTGTTTGTTTCAGTCAATCGAGTTTGCATATTAACTAAATGTAAATTGGAAACTGGAATTGGAGCTGATTTGACCAAATTTAGGTAGAGAGAGAGAGAGAGAGAGAGGAGCAGAGTCGTAGAAGAAACTGAAGACAATGGAATTGGGATGGAGGATCTTGGAATTGATCGTGATCGTCGCTCTCTTTGGAGCTTTTGGATTAGTCGCCGCCATTGTTATCGAAACGTTCCGACGACGATTCAACCACGCGTATGTCTTTCCCTTCCCCCCATGAACCCTAATTTCACTCTTACTCTTACTAATTCTGACATAATTGATTTGTATCTAGTCACCTGGAAGCTCACCCGATATTCGAGGATCCTAATTCACTGAAACCGGTACTGACTTCTCTCGCCACTTTTTTTTGTTTAATCATTCTCTTTAATGCACTAGCTAAGTTCTCCAATTGCGGCGTCACTCCATTTAACGTAACTGACAATGCCATTATACTGATAATCTCCTGCTGTTAGAGATTGAATTATACGTTCAATGTTTATGTGTTCCTGGAAACTAAGCTTTGAAATTAAATCTATGTATGACGTATATTGGCATCATTCAATTCTATATTGCTTTTGTCTTTTAAAAGCTCAAATAGTAGCAGCTGATTTGCACCTGATATGATATGAACAAGGTGTTTTGAATGTTTGGAGAAATTTTCCTCTGTATCAGTCGGTAGTCTTCCTAGTGATTGCTCGAAGTGTAAGGTTAGCAAACAAAAGTTAGCATAGCACGATCTCTCAAAGTCAGAGCCCTGAGCTACTGCTAGGATTGACAAAAATTTGAGATTTATCTACCTTCAGATTTTGTTTGTTAATGTGAATGAATGCTGTACCGGACAGTAGTTGTGTATGAGCATCGTTTTAACACGAGGAGAAACAAAGTAATCAATTCAGGACTGGCTTCGTTGTTTGATAAGAATCCTGCCCCCACCCCCAACACCCACACCAAGAAAGACACTAAAAAACAAACATATGTTAGTGATGTTGAGAAAGTCGGTATTTGTCAGACTAGACAAGTTTAGTCTAATCCGAAATGCAAGGGTTGCCTCAAAACCTACGAATTTTTTGGATGTCGTTCTCCTCATTAAGTGGGAAATCCAGATCTTTTTTAATTGGGGAGACATTATACTGGATGCCTAACATTTATACTGACAGGCGAACGGTGTGCCAAAACACTCAGACGTGTTAGGCCTTAGACACAATGAGCGAACTCCATGCAATTGAGGCGCATGAATTAAAACGATTGAAATCCTATTATGTGAACATATTTTAGGATTGAAATCAACATTAGCAATGTAATTAACTACCAAAAAATTTAAAAATATATCTAAATAAGCTATAACATAGTAGAATAGATTTCCAAACAAGCAAGTAGCAACCTAGTTGCATGCAAATAGCCAGCAATAAGAAGCAAAAAGGAACCTAGCTCAAGTCAACATGTTCAACATATTGACACCAGAATCTAGAGCATTGCATCGATACCCAAAAAAAAGTCTTTTGGAGGCCAATGTGGTCACCTAGGAAAGAAGTTTGCTGGCTAGAGAAAAGGCTGTGCATCACAAGAGGTCCTAACACATACCTTTTGCCATTTTGAGTGAGAAAATGATGAACTTCTCTTAGGTCTGTTATTCAATTTAGGGTTTTGGTTGGTTTTTGAGCATTTATCCAGTGTTTCTTACAACTCTCGGCAGCGATTACTATCCAGTGTTTCTTGCCCCTCGCGGCAGTGTCTTCACCAAAAATAGACCTTTTGATTACATGGGTATGCTAAAGAGATGCGCCTCACCGGACGGATAGCATCGAGCCTAGGCACAAAACGGTCATGCCTCTTGCAAATTGATAATACTATCCAGGGCTGAGCCGCAAGTGCTCCTCGTGTTCTTAGGCACGCTGTTAACAACTTTTGACCTTGATATTGGTTGAATGGTAAATATTGAAGGCACAATTTTATTTAAGCAAGTGGCAGAATGTTTGTCATGAAATGAGTGGAAGACACTAACACATTTTTGATGACAGTGTTAGTCCCCTAACGTTTCAATGTTAGGAGATAAACTATTATGAAACTAAAAGGAGGAAGTTTCTCCATTGAGACGCTTGACTTATAACAAAGTTTTGTCTAAATGTTCCTTATGAGACTTGTTATGATTAGATCTCAGTTTTTGGGTTAGTGTACCGCTTCTGTGTGTCTCATATGCTTTCTTGATCACCTATGATTCAGCAGATCAAGACCTTTTTCGCATAAAGCTAGTTAAAATTACCGCGACTGTTGGTAAAAGCTCGCCTAGGCGCATGAGGCACAGGTTGGGGCCTCGCCTCTATTGAGGCATGCACTTTTGGAGCGTAGGCGCGAGGCCCTGATGCCCTATGAGGTGCGCCTCTTGAAAGCCTATTTTCAGTGTGCTTAGTTGCGAGAAGCACTGGATTCCTTCTCAAAGCGAAGCCATAAAGCCAGCAAACGTAATTAAATATCAGACGTACACCTACTTAAATACTCAAAGTTGAGTTTCTAGTCCCTCCATGAAACTAAAAGGGAAGAAGCTAAAGCAGATCGACTACCCAGTATCCAAGAGACTTCTCCCTCTGGCGAACCTCCCTCTGAAGAACTCATCTCCCTTCGGTGAACTAGTGCTTGGTACCTTTCGTTTTCTTATATTCTCTTTCTTTTGTTTTTTCTTTTTCTTCTGGTAATTTCTGTCCTTTGTTTCTGAATCTGAAAAAGATTTCCTTTCTTTTCCTCTTTTCTTTACTTCTCCTCTTCAATTTCTATTTTGTTCTAAAAATGTAAGAATGGATTGTGGCTTCCAGACCAACACATTTATACTTGAGACTGAATTTTAATTTGTTTTAACAATGCGTCTCACTTGCATGAAGCCTGCGTTCCACCTCGCGCCTTGAGCCTAAGGCTCCATAAGGTCTATGCGCCTCGCTGCGCTTTTTGTTTTTTAACATTTATATGACACAAACGAGAACCCATCATTTTAATGTAAAACTGTTATCAAACTTAATCGATAGGGCTGACAGATTTCTTAGCCTACTCGTTGGATATTTTCCTGGGCTTTCTCAGATAACGAAATATGAGTTTATAAATGTGACAAAGACAAGCTGGACTTGATAGCATCTTGGAGCAAAATGATCATACCGTAGGTCAGCTAGATAATCCTCATTCACCATTTTGGTTAGGGCAGCAATTGATGTTTATACATTGAAGAAAATTGATTCAATTATTCAAAACACAAAATACTTGACTGTTTACTAACTCCATTTCACACTTATGTTTCAGGTTCAATGTCCGTACATTTTTGATCCCGCAGAAAAGTACTTGTCATTGATCATTCCTGCATTCAATGAAGAACACAGGCTTCCTGGAGCTCTTGGTGAAACAATGAAGTGAGTTAATCTTTATACACTTTGGTTCTCTGTGTTTATTATGTTCATGTTCACCTACAATGTTGTGGCATTATCGTCATAATTGAGATTTATAATTTTTCCCTGCTCTTGTTAATTAGTCATCTTTCTTTCTTTATCCTGAGCATGCTTATTGTTCGCGGTCTCAAAATCTTTTGTATTTTGTCCAATCATCGAGATTATCAGAATAGTTTGGTGACCACCTGCTATTTTTATTGCTCCCACACCACAATAGGAGTAAAGATTGCTGTCTATAAGTTGTTCCTACAGTATAATTTATCATAATTTCTGTTGTCAAATACAGTGACAATGTATATTCTTCTTCACTTGTACGTCTCAATCTGTTGCTCATCTAACCTTATTATTTAAAGGGTGAGAGTATGTTACATAAACTCAACTCAACTAAGCGTTGGTCTCAATCTCTTGGGGTCGGCAGTATGAGACATAGTTGTCTAAAATTGACAATTTTTTCTCTAATAAATGCTCTTGCTATAGTTAAATTGGGTATGCCGCCAGCTCTCCGCTAAGTGCATATTGTTTCTTTATTTGTAGCTATCTTCAACAGCGCTCAGCAAAGGACCAAGCGTTCTCATATGAGGTACTATTTAGTTCCTTAATTGTTTTAATTTCGTTCAGTCTTCTAGCTGCACTGGTACATCCATGCTAGAGAAAAGAATTTTTCTGTATATTCTTCAACTGTGTATTCCGATGGCGGAGCCAGCTTTTTTGGTTAGTGATTAACGAACTCTTGTTTAAGCAAATTCAGCCTCTTTACTGATTATTGGAGTGATTTAAACTCATTTGAAGACCTTTCCTGGTGTTTTGGCCAAGATCAAGTCGAAAAGTTGTTTGTAGCAGTTTTGACATTCAATATATGGACCTTTGGCCAACATGAGACAGAGTCAATCTCGTTCTATAGATCTGTGAAGGGTTAAGTCCATTCCCAGTAGCTATGCTTTACACAGTAACTCTACCGCATGGAGTGCAAGGCTTGACATAACCCAGCTAACTAATAAGAAGTAAATGAATTGGTTCAAGAATAATCACAATAGGATTTTCTGTTTATAAGAAGAAATCCTTTTTCCTGCATCTCCTTTTACCTTCTAGCATATTTGTGACATAGTACTAGATGCTGTACATTCATGGGATGCACCTTCAATTAGGATATGGTGGCAAGTTATTGTGGATTGGTGATAGATTTAATTATTAATTAACCAATCTTCAACAGGTGATCATCGTTGATGATGGGAGTGTTGATGGTACGAAAAGGGTCGCTTTTGACTTTGTAAGGAAATACAAAGTAGACAATGTAAGGGTTATTCTTCTCGGAAAAAATCATGGCAAGGGTGAAGCTATAAGAAAAGTGAGTCTAATCCAATTGATTGACTGAATCATAGAATTTCGTGATATTGTCGAGATGTCCGTTATTATTCATGACAATTGATTGAAGCTCTTTGCTTCTGCGAAAGCAATGTAAAACAGGGAATGCTTCATTCACGTGGTGAATTACTTCTAATGCTGGATGCTGATGGGGCAACCAAAGTTGATGACTTAGAAAAGCTTGAAAATCAGGTTGGTGTTAACAATACCTCCCAAGTAAACCTATATATAGGTTATTCATTTTTTTTTTTCTATTTACTGTCATCATTTTTTCTTGAGACAATGTTTCTGCATATGCAGCACATTACCTTATGTTTTGCCTCTTAGATCCTTGCAGTTGCTAAAGTGGGCGGTCAGGCAGCTAGAATTTCAGATACCCCAGTTATAGCAATTGGTTCTCGTGCTCATCTCGAGGAGAAGGCTCTGGCAACAGTAAGTTTATTCTTATCTTGGTTCTTTGTTTTGTTTTTCTTTTACTATTTTTGTGAACCAGTTAACTTTCTGTTTCAGAGGAAGTGGTACCGCAATTTCTTAATGAAGGGCTTTCATGTAGTGGTCCTCTTAGCTGCTGGTCCTGGAGTTCGTGATACACAGGTTTTCTGTTTGCTTCATCAATCTCCTGTTTCTGTGCTACATTCTTTGTTCGTTGATTGGACGAGATATAATTATAACTGACTGTAGGCAATAATAATATCCTTTATTAATATTGATGCAAACATTTTCATTTATGACAGTGTGGTTTTAAGATGTTTACCAGAGCTGCTGCAAGAAAGCTTTTCACGAATATTCGTTTGAAAAGGTAAGATGGCTAAAATGTGGAAAAACCAACTTGTTCATATTACTTTTGCATAGTACAAATGAAAGTGAATTGCTTCTAGTACTCGGTGTCCAAGATAATTTTGTGTCTCTGGATTGTCCTGAAATCGATTTACCTGATTAGTTGGATCCGCATTCTATGAGATTTACATGCCATACCGGATTGTATTTATTTGTGTGATAGTTAAAATTACCTGAATTCCTGAAGCACTTGAAATTACATATTGCAGTATCAAACGATCAAAGAATTTAATTGCTACTGTGTTAAGCTATGTTGCTACTGCCCAAATGGTTAGATGGCTGCTTGGGTTGGCTCATGGAGTCTCACCTACTCCTGCTGCTTTACTGTTGCTATAAAGCCCATTAGCCCACTGTAGCAATCATGTTGAAGAGAAGGAAAATGAAGATTCTTTGACCATCCAAGGACTATGGTAGCATGAACTTATATCTTAAGTCTCATGCATGTCTAGTTCGTGAAAAGTGGTATTAGGAAATGATTAATAATCACCTGTTTGTGTACCGAAATATGAAGCACGAACAAGTTGGTTTCAAGTCTATCCATCGATATACGACAGTAGTTAGTTCATTTTAGCAACTTTTGCTTAGAATTCTTGTTGTTTTCCCCTTGCTTCAATTTATAGACCGAAAATGTTTTTTCTCGATATTGTGCAGGTGGTGCTTTGATGTGGAGTTAGTCTATCTATGCAAATGGTTTTGCATCCCAATAATTGAGATATCAGTAAACTGGTCAGAGATTCCGGGATCAAAAGTCAATCCACTAAGTATTCCCAACATGTTGTGGGAGATGGTTCTCATGTCTGTGGGATATAGGACTGGTATCTGGAAAATATGTACGTGATCCATTTTCGTTGAAGTTATCCCTCTGAAGGAGCCTTATGGGCTTTGGAGCGGCATTTTGGGCCCAACAGATGAGGAAAATGAGAACTTCTGATTATGATTCCAAATTAGGAAGCTGCAAGACATACACAAACATTTGAAAGAGGCTCCTTTCCTGTTTTGCCATTTGTAGTTGAATTTTGCTAATTGAGACTCTAATTTACGATGACAAATGTATAGTAGGAGATAATGGAAGTCCTATTTTGCTCATACACACGACCTTAATCTTAAGGGAGAGGTCATTTGCTGACTTAATACTGCTTGGTTACTGATTTCTGAATGCTTTTGTGTGTCCGTTTAGGAAAACATAGTGCTGAACATTCAGCATTAACCCAGTCAAAAATCAAATCTGACCAAGTTTAATCCTATGGGAACCGAATATTTTGAAGATATCAGTGACGGCAAAAATACCAACTTGGTTCTAATGTATCGATCAATTGTGTAAGTAGTCAATAACGTATTTTTTTTAAGATCAAATACGCGAACTTAGGGCTGTACATGAGCCGGATCGAGTCGAGCTTTCACAGATTCGAGTCGATCTTTTTACATTTTTTTCACGAGTCGAGTTTATACGAACCCGAGTCGAACCTAAAATGATTGAGCTTGGCTTGGCTCATGACGGACTC
>JAOWAN010000001.1:7987886-7999858 GCA_028566635.1 Lobelia cardinalis
TACACTTATACTTAAAAATAATAAATTTTAAAATAATATAATATTTTAAAATTATAAATTATTTTTGTAAAAGGGATCGAATTAATAAATATGATACATATTTAATTATACATATGTATGTGTGTGTATTTCACTTTTATATTACAAAAATTATTTTTCTTTATTCATTAATTTTTTGTTTGATTATATATTAATATTTAAAATAATTATGGTCAACTATATTAAAGTTTGACAAATTTTATTAAATAAATATCTTTAAAGTATTTTTTGTTTATATTATAATTATATAAAAATTTTAAATCAATACATTAATTAATAAAATTCATAAAAGGGTTAGCTCTGTATAATGACCAAACTTAAGGGAGGACAATGAAATTTGACCAAACCATAAGGATGGTCGGTGCAAATTACCCCTTGGTAAATGGTATTCTACTTCTTGGCTCCTTTTCTTTCTGGATGGAACTTATCTATCAAAATCCTATTTTGCTTCGAGTAATTCAGCATAAAAGCCCATACCAGGCTTCCTTTCAAATGGACCTCAACTCAATGAGATTTCTGGTCTACTCCACCAATTAAGCCCAGTCCAATAAGATTTTAAAATGTGCGCATCTACTTAGCAATTGAAAGTTTTTTTAAAAAAATTTTAAATGGGTGGTGCTATTTACCGCCCTAAAATTTCTAAAATCGCCCCAAATTTTGACAAAAATATCCGTATTATTTATCGCCCAAAATTTTTTAATTCGCTCCATTATCATATAATCACTTTAATACCTTAAATTTAATATTTATACATTTAAATCTTACTCTTTATTATCATTATATGTCCCCTTTTTATCTTTAATGAAGTTACTAAATTAAAATATTGAATAGACAATATTGAAGCACGCAATTTTTAAGCAAACAAATTAAATCGAATCCTAATTGTACTTTGTTAAAATTAAATAACCGAATGCTTAACTTGGATTACAAATTAATGAATCTACTTAAATGTTGTTGCCACGTAGCCATAAAAAAAAAAAGAATAATGAACTAGAACAAAGCTAAAAACAGTGACACTTGTAAGACTCAAGCTCCTATATCGATATATCTCTGGATCTATTAGCCTTCCGGGTAGTTCTCATGATTTCCCCAACTTTTTTGGCAGATCTCCGAAAAACAATTGGAAAATCGATTCCACTGGCCAGTGTTTGTAATAAAAAGTAAACCATGGAATGCAGTTTTTAAAATTAATACATAATAATAAGGCGGGAATGAAAAAATTAGGGGCGATAAGTAATAAAATAAAATAAAACCAGTGTTTGGAAAGTTTTTTTTTTTTTTTTTTTTTTAATTTTAAATTTCCATGAGAAGGAAGGACTGCATTCCGGGATCACCCTCGTAGAAGTAGCATCTGCGGTATCATATCCCTAAGAAGACGTTGGAGTGAATCTGTGGCTTCATGATATCAAATGTAAGGAATTTCAAATTCAATAGCTTTCCGAGCCGATCTATCGACAACTTTGTTTACATCTCTGTAAATACTCGGTATGCATGCGCAACATTATTCTTCCTTTTATCATTCAAATATCGTATTATTTTACTTTTCAGCCATTTCCTTTTAAAAAATAAAATAATAATAAGTTTAAAAAATGGAGACTAAAAAATACGAAGGAATAATACGCACAGCACACAAACAACGTACCTTGCAAAAATAATGGAACAAGTAAAAGTTGCTGACTAACGGCGGCCGTTGCTTCCATTACTGATAAGTGCTTATTACACTTTCTGCCCGAAAGAGCAATTATCTTAAAAATTAAGCTAAATTAAATTAAATGAGTGAATTAAAACTCCAAAGATTGGATTTGATACAGCAAAGCACCAATATGATAAGATGACAAACACAAGTGTTATCATGGACAGGTGATATCTGAGACATCTTTTGTTGATAAGGAACAAATACAGCTTATTTCATACTCCCTCCCCCTTTCAAATGACTGATAACTTTTTCTCGACTAGAGTGTTATACCTTCCAATTTATTTTAGCGTCAGATCAGTAATGCGATATATGATAATATATGATGATATTGCACTGTTCACTATTTGAATATGAGATGATATGAGTAATATAAGTTTATGAAGTAAAATACTAAATTGCCCTTATGATATGAAAGATTTAAATTTGATGTGAGAAGAGAGAATGTGATGTAAAAGATTTGAATGTGAGGAGAGAGAAGAGAAAATATGATGTGAAATGTTTGAATTGATTTGTGAGAGTGCATGAGTAGGGGTAATAGATGGAAAGTGTTTGATATTTATTTGTGATGTTGAGTGATATTTGAGTAATATAATGAAAATATATGAAATATGTTTAATGTTGTGATATATCTGACTCGTGATCAGAGCCTTAATTATTCTGAAAGCGTTATTTTGTCTTTACATAATAATGCACTTTCTTCTTTTTTGTTGTTTAACAGTTGGAAGTGAACTTTCCCATCCATCATCCCATTTGTATATTTTTTATACAAATATATAATCTTTTCAACTCAATTATGCAAATAAGATAAATAAATTAATCCATCATGTGCATTCTTGACGGATGAGTATGGTGAAAAGTTTTGGGTGAGTCGTCACTGATTGAGAAGAGAGTTATTCGATATGTAATAGTAATTTGATAATATTATATGATATTTTATAGTAATTAAAGTAAACATGTGAACAAAAAATATAGAAAAAATAATGAAATCATTACAAAAAATAAAGATAATAACTACATTATATATCATATATGTTAGAATTGGTTGGCCCAAAATTGGGAGCTTTTAGAGCTTCTAAAAAGGACCATTTGAGTTTCTCATATTCATTCCTTTTTGTGTTCATGAACCTAGTTGATGAATGAATTTAGTAGGTGGACTTCGCTATTGGTCTTCCCAAGCATGTCTAGATTCATATTCCATAGTATTTTTGGAGGCTATAAATAGCCTAGTGTAGCGATAAACTTGGTGTGCCAGCATTTGTGAGAAACACTTGTGAGAGACATTTGTAAGTGATACATTTGAGAGAGAGTGGTACTTTTGTTTGTAATATTGGTGAATATAATGTTTGTGGCTGCCGCCCATGGGGTAGGAGAATTTCTCCGAATCACGTAAATTTTGTGTCTCTTTTACTTTCGGTTCGTGTGCGTGTGTGATGTGCTTTGGTTGCTTTGTTTCGCTTTCGCATTTGAAAATTGTTCGTGCCATTATTGTTATTCCGCTGCGCACAATAATATATTTATATTTACCCCCCCCCCCCCTCTACACATTTTTTAAGAAATGCACGAAAAAGCCCCCACGGCATGGGCGGACCCCGGTCGCCCCACCTTGGTGAAAATGTATTCATTAGTTGTAGTGGTTGTCGGAAATTATGGAGGTTTTTCGTCCCAATTCGTCTTCTTTGTCTTATGTATTCTTCTATGACAAAATCCAATTAAATTTTTTTTTGAAAAATTGGACACAAATATTGAATTTCCGAAATAAAATGTCGTTTTGCTCCCAATTTCTCGTAATCATTATAAAATGAATGTGAATTCATTTTTCGTGTTTTCATCTCTGATCCGTCAGTTGAGTTATCTGAATCGATATATATATATTTTGGAGCTCTACCTATGAACCCAGTTGAATTTCGCCCCCATTTCAAAAACTTTATGGCTCCGCCCCTACCCCAGGGTATATATCACAGTAGCAAAGGGACGAACGGATATGGCTCAGCGCGGTAGTGTGCAGAGTTCGATTCCCCGCAAAATGGAATTGACTCTGTTACAAACAGGAGTAATTTAAGAGTTAAGAGCCCTGAGTCTATCCATTAGCTCTCCACCCTTACTTCTGTACTGTATATCCTGCGATTTACCTCCTTTACGTTAGTTCAGGACAAAATCGATGAAAGACTGTCCTCAACCTTCTAAGAAATGCACTAAAAAGAATCAGAATAGTGGCCACTAGA
Source organism: Lobelia cardinalis (assembly GCA_028566635.1). Lineage (NCBI taxonomy): Eukaryota > Viridiplantae > Streptophyta > Magnoliopsida > Asterales > Campanulaceae > Lobelia > Lobelia cardinalis. The sequence continues at coordinate 7,991,844 of JAOWAN010000001.1, forward strand.
TCTAGTAGTGGGCTACAAAACAAAAGAAGGTAGCAGAAAAAGAAATACAGATAAGTGAGGTACCAGATAACACCCGATCGAGAAGCAACTTAGATCAATCTCATCGTTAATTATATAAGTTGATACCCCATTCGAGGGAGGGGGGGGGGGCAATTCATGTATGTTTATCTGACTGATAATCTATGCAAACTGAAATCCTTCACTTCTTATTAAAACCGATCAGCAACTGCTCTCCTTAACGTATCGGGATATTTTAATTAAATGGTGTTCAATTTTTTGTCAAACAATTTTTTAAAATAATATATATTTTAAAATTTAATAAAAATTAAAACAATATTTGAAACATAAAACGTGGACTCGCCCAATCCACAATTTCTCCCTGTCCAATAACAATTCCTCGCAATAAAAGAATTTGTTTTGTTTTTCTATAAAACTAGCATAAGACAATAATATATTATAGGAGAATCTACATAAATGATACATGAACTTTGACAATTTTCATGAATAGTTCATAAGCTTAAAAACGTTTTACGAATGATTAAAGTTTAAAAAAATATCTCATGAATGGTCCTTCCATTAGTAAACCGTTAATTTTGACCGTTAAATATAGCAATCGACAAAAATACCATTCTCTTCCTTTCTTCCTCTCCATTTTGACCGAAAAAATAGCCGACAAAATAAAAAGAACTCAAATTGACCGAAAAAATCAAAAACAACCAGTCACACTCTCAGCCATAACAAAAAATTAAAGCAAATTCAACCAACACTTGGGACCCAAAACAAAATCTAACTCCAGAACCCAACTAAAACCCACCGCACCCACAACCCCCATTCTCCATAGATTCCGGCGGCCACCCCCTTCCTTTCTCCCTTGCTCCTCTTTTCCTTCTACCGCATCCCACCACCTGCAATCTTCAACCTAACCAACCACAAGCCTCATCCTCAATCGCCACCAAATCAAGTTCCAAGGTCACCGATTGAAACGAATCCAGCACTCAGATCTGGGTTGCCATCTGCTCCGATTGCTAATGGGTTTCCTCAGGATTGCCATCTGCTCCGATTGCTGGGTTTCGGCGTTCTCCAGATCTGAACAACAATGGCCTTTGCTAGATTTCGATTCTCCAGATCGGTTGCCATCTGCTCCGATTGCTAACGGGGCGAGACGGAATCGATTTAGGATGATGGAAGATGAAGGTGCAAGAAGGAAATCGGGATCCTAGAAATCAAAACACAGAAATAAGCCCTCCATTGCAAACCCAGAAAGCGATTTTGAACTTGATTTGTAAATCAACCATCACTAGCCTCTCCGTCTTCCTCTCTCTCCTGAACCTTCTTCGCAAATCTACTGGATAAAGTTATGGACACTAATGAAGTCAAAGCTAAATCCAAGGAGTTCAGAGACACGACGCTCAATGAGTTGAGCAGATGTACACAGAGATGGCTTCTCGACACAGGGTGCGCTCTCACTGCATACAGATCATCAAGACTGCCACCATCCCTACAAAGCTATGCAAGAGAGAGAGAGAGAGAGAGAGAGAGAGAGAGAGAGAGAGAAGGGATTAGGGCTTCCTCCACCCATATGCATCCGTCTCTCTCTTTCTCTCTCTGCCCAGATCTGAAACGAGAGGTAAAGAACGAAAAGAGTTGTTTGATTGAAAGCAAATCTGAGTTGGAGATTTGGACATGGATATTCTGTTTATTCTTGTTGGTGTTAATTTTTGAATTTTGATTTTGAGTTGTGGGGTGATGGTACTGGTGGTGGTGGATTGTGGTTGTACAAAGGAAAGAAGAAAATTATGGTATAATTTTTTTTTTACCCTTAGTCTCACATGCAAATTTCCTAAATTGTCTATTGATAATTGTTAACTTAATAGATAATTGACGGCAAGGATCATCTATGAGACATTTTTTTAAACTTTAATCATCTATAAAACGTTTTTAAGCTCAGAGATTATTAATGAAAACGGTCAAAGTTCAGGAATTATTTATGAAGTTTCCCCAATATTATACTACCGTTTTTGTTCTAAAAATGAGTGTCTCATTTCTTTGATATCATAAATAATCTGGATAACTTATTTTAGAACGAACGTAATGTTATTTAAAGAATATATTTATTATAGTTTCGATTCTAAAATTCGAATGTTTTTATAATGAGTCATGCTACGTCGACCGCAAATATACTCCGCACTTTCAACCGCATGTAGTGCGGGGTTGTACATTAATACCAAGGTACAACCCTACACTGCATGCGGTTGAAAGTGCGGGGTATGTTTGCGGTCGACAAAGTGTTTTCCTTTTATAATGTAAGGAAATTATCACCTAATTTATTGTAAAAAAATTATTTATTTGTAGATATAAATTAATTAAAATAAAATAAGAAATATCATTTTTGAATAAAAAGAAATTCATTATACGTATTTCAAGGCGAGAGACTGTGCATATTTTTTTAAAAGATAATGTTGCGATTTTATCAATAATTACATCACTAAGGACTGAAGAAACTGAATCACACCAACTATTACGATCAGACAAATAAACGGAGACTCTGTCTAATTTATTCATCGACCAATTTGCTGAATTGAGGAGCTTCGAACCTCTACCTAGTTGTTCTTATACATTACTTTCTAAAATTACACTTACATTTTGCTATTTAAAAAAATAAAATTAGTGTTTTGAGATAGATAAAATAAGATAGATTTACTATTCTTTTTGAGACAAGAAAAATATGTTGATTATTACTTAGGCTGAATGTACGTATCAGTAGTCAACCATTTTACCTGACTTTTGGTGCGTTCAAATAGTACGTATTCATAAGCATATAAGCACCATGACTCTTTCGCCCCTAATGTATCTATTTAGAATTTGAATTTTTATCTTAAATAATTTGTTTTATATTCTATTTTATATATTTCTAAAAATAAAATTTATTTTAATTAATTAAATTTTAATATTTAAAATTTTAAAATTATATTTTAAATAATTAAAATAAATTTTTTTTAAATTAAAAAAAAATTATTTTAAACAGAGGATTAAGACTCATCCATCTGTGCTACTTATCTTCTTTGAATATTTTGATAAGATCCATCTTCAGCCTCTACTAATATTTAGTACCTTATCCATATACAAATCAGTGTTATGTTTTAATCTTTTATTCTTAAGTTAATTAATTTGATCAATTACGTTTGAAAATTAAGTTACTACTGTATTACATAGTTATGAATTTTTCTTATTAATAACTTAGTTAATAGATTTACCAAATTAAAATTTCGAGAGTGTAAAAAATAATAAATTAATGGGTATAATTATTTTTAATAATTTATCAAATTAAATTTTCATCAACTAAACAAGATACGTATTATGAACATAAGAGCATTAAACTATTTCTTCCGGTCTTTTCTTATTTTGATCTCTAAGGCTTGATTCAGGAAATCGATTTTTAATAATATCATATAATATTTTATATCAATTAAAATTAAAAAAAAATATAAAAAATGATGAAATTGATCGAAAATTGAATATCATATCATAAGCTTGTGATCCAAGGCTAATCTACAAAATATATTTGCTCCCTTAACCCTTTTTGGGTAATCAAAGTACTCCCTCTGTTCCATAATAGTGGATATTTTACAATAGAGCACAAAAATCAAGATTTACGTAACTATCTTCGATTACTCTACTTTTGCTCTTCAATTAATACTTTACGATAAAAGTATTTTTAAATTCTTCCATCATTAATTACACCTCCCACATTTGCCCAAGAAGTGATAGAAGAATCTATTATTAAAAATGAAATTGAATGGGATAATAAAGTTGTACCAAGATGACAAGTGTGTGACTTTTAAAAATGAAATTGAATGGGATAAATTAATGCAAATAGGCTGCGGGGGCTATTGCAATGTTTTAATAAATCAAAATTAAGGTTTGACCTTCCAGTTTTAAAATCGTAGCTCTCCAGTAATTATTATTGTAAAAATTCAAATAATTTTATATATTTATAATATAAATAGAGTCGGTCCATGAACATTTATATGACCAGTAGCCTTTTTGCATTTTAAAACTTAATTTATATTACTTTCTTTTTTGCAGCCTTAATCTTTATTCTCTTAAGTTATTTAACACCTGTTAGTCCTTTTTTTTTTTTTCCTTCTTCTTCTTCTCAAAACACTAATAACGTTAACGCCTTTTCCTCTAAATTGTTTGAAAATTCTATGTTTTTAATTACTTTACCTACAACCTAAAATTGAGGGCATAATTTTTTTTTTTCCAAACAGTATATTATACTAAAGTTTTTACTTTACATCATTTAACAGTAAAATGATCTAATATTTATAAATTACTAATATTTTAGTATGTATTTAAAATTAATTATCATTTTAATCGAGAATTGGAAATATTTATTATTAATATTTTATTTTAATTAAAAAAAATAAAATTATGTGCCTAAAATACGAACTTATAATAGTGATTTATACGAGTAAATATAATCCCCATTTATGGAATTAAATTCTATTATTTATTTATTTGTGAAGTGGTTATATTTTCTCTACCCTTGTGGTTGTGGGTAATTAATCAAAAAGAAAAATCGAAATAGTAACAGGGAGGAGTTGGACTCGAGAAATGGGAAACTAGGGTTACTATGGGTAGGTCCACATTGATAATTGGACGCCTATTTTGACCCCCCACCCCTTCCTCCTCAATTCCATCGTCACCGTTAGTTAACAGCGTCTCTATCCCCTCACACGGCGGCCCCAACTGGCGTAGGTCGTTTCCTCAGCGCGAAATCCCCACACGGCACCGTCCCTTTAACACTCCCCGTTAACCCCTCTCTCTTCTCTTTCCACCCCCGGCCCTTCTCTCTCTCTCTCTCTCTTCTCTCTCTCTCTCTACATTTGCTGCTCCAAAATCTTTCCTTTGCTCTTGTGGATCAATGCGTTGTCTCCACAGGTACCGGTCCTTTCTCTCCCGGATCTCGTCTTTGTATCTCAGTTTTTGTATGGTTGGGGTTTTAGCTCAATCCCCAATTGTTCTTTCATATAGAAATTGAAAAGTTTTCGATTTTTATGTATTCACAGGTCAATCCTGTTAATGGGCGTGTTCTGATTCAATTTAATTTTATTGGGTTTTGGTTATAATGGAAAAACAATTATTCTTTGTAATCTAGAGTTCTATGCATTTGATGGGGGGATGTTCTAAATCAGTCTAGAAAGAATTCATATTACGTGAATTTCTTTCGGAACAATGTCTTTTAGGTGCTTTAGTTGCCTGTGGTGTGCTATTATTCATGTTGGGTACGCTGTGGATTAGTTGAATCTTTTGGGTGGAAACCACAAGTTCTGGAATTTTTTTTTTCTTGATTTGATTCGTTATGAATATGTTTTTGAGGTTCTCCTCATGCTGTTGAGTGTTGACTGTGGTGGGACTAAAGATTCCACCAAGGTAGTTACGATCATGCCTGTCAAGGAAAAAATGGGTGGGGCTTTACTTACAACCTTATCCATGGATAACAATCATCTGTCGACATTATTGTCCATGGATTCGAGTTTGTCGTCTCATGATGAGATTGAGAGAGAGTTGAATCGGGTGGGGGTAGATCTTTCTAGACCGCCGGATATCAATCTTCCACTCTCTGCTGAGCCTAGTCCGCCGCCGCCCTCGTGGAATGATGGTTGTGATTTATTGGATGTTGGATTGGGGTCTCAGCATTATGAGGCAGAAACGAGTATTAGTGTTACTAAAGTTGGGAAGAAATGTGCCAAGCGGCTTGATAGTGTTTGGGGTGCCTGGTTTTTCTTCAATTTCTATTTTAAACCAGCCTTGAATGACAAGTCAAAGAGTAAGGTTAACCGGGAGAGTAATGGGGTGTCAGGGTATGATAAAGCAGACTTGAAGCTGGAAGTTTTCCTGGTTCAACATGACATGGAGAATATGTATATGTGGGCTTTCAAGGACAGGCCTGAGAATGCATTGGGGAAGATGCAGTTGAGGAGTTATATGAATGGGCACTCTCGCCAAGGGGAAAGACCCTTCCCGTTCAGCGTGGACAAGGGCTTTGTTCGATCGCACAGAATGCAGAGGAAATACTACAGGGGCCTCTCTAACCCCCAATGTGTTCATGGGATTGAAGTTGTTCGAACTCCAAATCTTAAGGGTCTGGATGATGAAGAGCGGAAAAAATGGATGGAGCTAACTGGACGCGACTTGAACTTCTCAATCCCTCTTGATGCAAGTGATTTCGGTTCTTGGAGGAATCTTGCAAGTGCAGAGTTTGAGATCGAGCGCCCCCTTCCATTGAAGAATGGTGCACACCCCCAGCCTAAGAGAACACTAAATGGTTCCGGCTTGAATTTGTCTACTCAGCATTCAGACCATATAAATGGAGATGGAAATGGGATGGACCTTTTAGCTGTATGCAACAAACGGAGGAAAAACTTCTTCCCTCATGGAAGTGATGACGAATGTTGTTTGCCAAATGGAGCTCTAGAGATCCACCATGTTGAACCACATTGGTTAAACGAGTTTTCTGGTGTAATGAGAAACACATACGGGCCGGTAACTGCTGCAAAGACAATATATGAGGATGATGAAGGGTTCTTAATAATTGTAAGCTTGCCTTGTGCTGATCTTCAAAGAGTGAAAGTAAGTTGGAAAAACAGTCCTTCACATGGGATTGTTAAAATTTCTTGTGTGAGCATGGGGTGTATGCCAATTATAAAGAGGCAAGATAGAACATTTAAGCTAACAGATCCAGCACCTGAGCACTGTCCTCCAGGGGAATTCATTAGGGAGATTCCGCTTCCTACTCGCATTCCAGAAGATGCTAAGTTGGAAGCTTATGGTGATGAGACAGGGACGATGCTTGAAATTATTGTACCCAAGCATCGTGAAGGACCTGAAGAACACGAAGTCCGTGTGTGCCTTCGTCCCTCCCCTTGGAGCGACCGTGCTTATGTTGGCCTGACAGAAGCCTTAGTTTGAAAAATGTATGGGTGATTAAAATTGTTGTTTCCACATTGTTCACTAACCTTATTTCATGAGTGAAAATATATGAATTTGCTTTTGCTAGTCATTTCTTTCTCCTTTCTCACACTGTTCTCTCATGCATAAAATCCTGAAAAATCTGGATTCTCAAGAGTTGGCATAGAGCTGAAGGTCATGGTCAAGCTTTTATTCGTTTGTTACACAAGGTCAATCGAGATATAGATTGGCAGAACTGAGCTGTAGTCAAGAAGCTCCTTTTACCAGCTTTTGTAATCATTTTGTTATCGTCAACGATTCTCCAGAAGGGTATGTAATATAATGTTTTCAGTTTGTATAAGAAAGGTATAACTGAATGTCCATACTAACTGCATCGGTTGATCTGCATCACCTGTAACTTCAGAGCAATCTTCCATTAATGTCCTTTGTTCTTCCTCTTAAACTCTTGAATACAGTGATTCACACCATTCTACTATCAAAGTCCTCTACTCCCAAATGAGTGTCACCACCCGCACCCGTAGCTTCATTTTGAATACACCCGGCCACTCTAAGAGTGAGAACAGAAACATCAAAAGTACCGCCTCCCATATTAAAAATAAGCATCTTCTTTTGGTCAGAGCTACTGAACTCCATGTCAAGACCATAAGCAATAACTGCAGGGGTTGGCCCAACTATTATGCGCAAGGCGAGGCTGAGGCCAGCAATTGCTCCAGCAAGACCATGGCGAAGGCTGGTCATCCCCTCGAAACATACCTCTTCAATCCACCATTTGTGTCGGCCCCAATCGGGAAGATGAAGAATTGAAGACCAGTTTGTTCAATTATCTCAGAGGGCCCATACATCTTTGTGAATCCATCTGATCCTGTTTGTGCAGAGCAGTGGCGTAACCAGGATTCTGTCGAGGAGGGGGGGAAATTGCACGGGGTTCACTGCCCCTGAAAAAAAAAAAAGGGGTCGAACACAAGGTAGGCAAAATCGGGATCTTAAGTAAGATCGAAGAGGGAGGGTAAGATCGGAATCGTAAAATCGGAGCGTAAAAT
>JAOWAN010000001.1:7999958-8015322 GCA_028566635.1 Lobelia cardinalis
AGAGAGTGTGAGAGAGAGAGAGAGAGAGAGAGAGAGAGAGAGAGAGAGAGAGAGAGAGAGAGAGAGAGAGAGAGAGGGAAGAGGGGTTTATTGTTTGTTTTCATTTTTTTTTATTTACTTTAAAATTTTAATTTAGACCCTTAACTTTTTGTAAGAGCAAAATGACAATCAGATCCTTTTAAAACTCACGTATTTTGCACGCGAGTTAAAATTCGTTAAGTTTTTAACGAATCCGTCAAAAAATCTCTATTTCGAAATAAAAATGCAATATTATGGCCCATTTCGAAATTTTTGAGACATGGGGGTCTGTTTCGAAACTCCACGAAAATATTGAGATCTAAAATGAGATTAATCCCATAATATATTGTGATGAAATAATATATATTATGTTTAACAGCTATCTCTTTTCAACCTGGTTAAGCACATTTCTTATAGAGTTACAATATGGTAGCTGACCATATTTACATTGGATAGGTATATGAGGTTTAACAACAAATTTAACTTAAGTCCTTAATCAAAGTTGGCTGGCTGTTGAATCTCAGTTACCTTCTGATTGAATTGAATTTCTTTGACATTTGAGTAATTATCTATACGAAATTTATTCTTTGTATTTATTATGACTCATCATCAAAACTAGCCTCAATGGCCGAGGTCCTAACAATAATTTTTCATATAATATTTATAGTTTTATTTTATATTATGTACTATTTCGTAGATATTAAATATATAGTATGCTTAAATTATTAAATATATAACATGATTGAATTACTATGTGCACTTTTTATAATGTTAATTGGTGTAACCCATTAGTTATGGTATTTGATGTACACCATTAGTTTTGATACTTTATTTATAGTTAAATTATTAAGTAGACTATATATTTTAAGTTATTTGGATAATTTTTAGTTATATAATTATATTAATTGAATTATGTTTGGATATAAGAACCTAAATGCTGCCCATTCATAAATGTGATATTTCATATAATGATTATTGAAAATTTTCAAAATTCTTGAAATTTTGTAAAAATATGTAAAATTTTGAAATTTCAAAATTTTAGAATTTCCGAAATTTTCCGAATCGGAATCAATCGAAAATGTATTTTCATTTCGGAAAAAAAATCGAAATCTTTTCGGAAATGCTAATTCCGATCCGATCCGTCATCCGCCCAATTTTCACCCCTAGCTGTCCCCTTTGCGACACTAGCACATGCATATATCAGTAACATCATGTTTTATGACATTTCCCCGCCTGTAGCATGAGATTAGCAGTTTACTTGCCACCTGAATGCATCAATTAACACTGCCGATACTGAATTATCCAAGTGAAACAAATTTGTATTAAGATTATTCAGTTCTACATCACAAACTTTCAAGACTCCAGTCAATAAAGTTAACATGTACATTGTCTGCATACCATCCGCTGTTCACCACCTGACTTCGTAGGCATTCCCTGCAACCAGTTCGCCATTTCCCGTCCCTCTGCAACATGTTCTTCCATTTGGTTTACAGAGTCAAATGGTTTGCCTAGAATTACACGTCTTTTCAAACAGCACACTCCAAGGATAGAGTTTTCGAAACAGAAATCAAATAACTTACGTGGCCCTTAACTGATTACCAATTCAATCCTGTTCTCTAGTGACTTGGATCGTTCCACGTTTCCACTGGTCATGAAATAAGTCAGAATGGGCCTGCAATTCCACCTGAAAGAGAAGTCTAACTCCACTGCTTGTTCCTTTGATAACGAAGGCATGGACCTTTGTTCTGTAAGTCGTGTGGACTATAACTTCGAATGTCTTCAGGGTTAACAGAAGTCTAATGAAGTATACTTTAGTAAGTTTTCGGGCTCAATACAGAACGAGTTCTAGTAGTCAAGAAACGGTCATCGTGCTTAGGATAATAACAAAACAAAACTTTACCTTCCCTGGATGACAAAAAGTGCGTCTCATTACAGCTCATACACCAGAAGGCCGGAATTACTCTTGGAATGCAGAAAATTATTACACTAAAAGCACGCAGAATACCCGAAACTAAAAGCTTTCAGCTTGTCCCATAGGAACCATGACACCAATAAAGCATAGAACAGAAACATAAAGAACCCATGATTCAATGAGAGTTCAAAATACTACTACCAGTCTACCAGTATCCTCATGCTCTATCCTAGTCTCACAGAAGCTAAGTCAACCGCCTCGATTTTGGGACCAGCACCACTGCCATCAGGAGCTGGACCATCGTCATCCATGCCACCACCAATTCAACCGCCAGACCTTCCACTCAGATACTGTTAATACAGGAATATATTCTCTGATTTATTTGTGTCAACGCATTATTTCACTTAGTTAACAGAGTCGTATACTTTATCTTAGACTCCCTGTTTAATCAAAACACAAGACTCGAACGAAGGAGCGTTTAATCAGAAATAAACACCTTATGTGACCCTTAACTATCTACTAGTTCCAATTAGTTTTCTTGTGACTTGGATCGTTTCACCGATCAATGACTCTAGTCGGATGGGCCTACAATACCTGAGAAAAAAGTCTGTAGTCTAAAACCGAATGCAGCCTGTTCCGTTGAAGATAAAAATAGATCTTTAATCTGTTAAGACATATGAACAATTTTTGAATGTCTTCAATTAACAGAAACCGAATGAAAGAAAACAACTCCACAATTTAAAAGAAATCTACAACATTATGCGTAGATACGTAAAGTTGTAGATTATGTCTTCAATACAGAACAACTTCTAATACTGGAGAAATTGTCATAGGAGAACATAACCAAACATAACTGTGACCTCACTGGATGATACCATAACCAAACAAGATAGAGCATCTCATCACAGCCCATAAAACAAATAGGGATCATTAGGGTAGCATGGTAGAATGCCATAATGATTTCTGGAATGCAGAAATTAATATTAAAACCATGCAGAATGCTTGAAACCAGTTCTATTAACTAAAAGCTTTTAAACTTGTCCCACAAAATCCATAACAACAATTTCAATCATAGCACGGTAACATAAAAAAACAGGATTAAAAGAAAGTCTTGAGATGCTACTAAAAATGTCACCATGCTGATGTACCCAACTCTCGGTGCAGATTAGTCAACCTCCTCAATTTCGGGACCTACACCACTGCAACCAGGAGCTGGACCATCCTCATCCATGCCACCACTCATTCCACCCATCTCAGGACCACCAGAACCTCGATACATCTTAGCAATGATAGGATTACAGATTCCTTCGAGCCCCATCATCTTGTGTTCAAACTCATCCACCTCTGCCAGCTGATTTGCATCCAGCCACTGGATAGTCTGCTCAACGGCATCTTCCACATTTTTCTTGTCAGCCAGCGGAATTTTAGAACCAACCTTGTCATCCTTGATGGTGTTCCTCATGTTATAAGCATAATTTTCAAGAGCGTTCCTGGCCTCCACTTTCTTCTTGTGCTCCTCATCTTCAGCCTTGTATCTCTCAGCCTCTTGAACCATTTTCTCAATGTCTTCCTTCGACAGTCTTCCCTTGTCATTGGTAATGGTAATCTTGTTCTTTTGTCCTCCAACCTTGTCCTCTGCTGACACATTTAGAATACCATTCGCATCAATGTCGAAGCACACACTGATTTGCGGAACACCTCTTGGGGCAGGAGGGATGCCAGAAAGCTCAAATTTCCCCAACAAATTGTTATCTTTTGTCCTTGACCTCTCCCCTTCATACACTTGAATCAATACACCAGGCTGGTTATCAGAGTACGTAGAAAATATCTGCTCTTTCTTGGTTGGAATAGTAGTGTTCCTCGGAATCAACACAGTCATGACCCCACCCGTAGTCTCCAGACCAAGGGAAAGAGGAGTGACATCCAAAAGAATTAAATCTAGCACCTTTTTATTATACTCACCGCTCAAGATAGCAGCCTGGACAGCAGCACCATAGGCAACAGCCTCATCAGGGTTAATGCTCTTGCAAAGCTCCTTCCCATTGAAGAAGTCTTGCAATAGCTGTTGCACCTTTGGAATTCTTGTGGAACCACCAACTATTACGACGTCATGGACACTTGTCTTATCCATTTTGGCATCTACCAAACAACGTTCGACATGTTCCACACACTCTCTAAAGAAATCATTGTTAAGCTCCTCGAACTTTGCACGAGTGATTTTGGAGTGGAAATCAATACCCTCAAACAATGCATCAATATCAATAGTAGTTTGGGCAGTAGAGGACAGAGTCCTCTTGGCCCTCTCACATGCAGTCCTCAATCTCCTAAGAGCTCTTGGGTTTCCACTAATGTCCTTCTTGTTCTTCCTCTCAAACTCTTGAATAAAGAAATTCACCATTCTATTATCAAAGTCCTCTCCTCCCAAGTGAGTGTCACCACCCGTAGCCTTCACTTCAAATACACCCGCCTTAAGTGTGAGTACAGAAACATCGAATGTACCACCGCCGAGATCAAAAATAAGCACGTTCTTTTGGTCAGAGCCACTGAATTCCTTGTCAAGACCATACGCAATGGCTGCAGCAGTCGGCTCAACTATTATGCGCATGACATTGAGGCCAGCAATGGTACCAGCATCCTTGGTAGCTTGGCGTTGTGAGTCGTTGAAGTAAGCTGGGACAGTGATAACAGCATTTTCTACAGTTGTTCCTAGAAATGCCTCGGCAGTCTCTTTCATCTTAACGAGAACCATGGATGAAATTTCCTCTGCCGCAAAATGTTTCTCTTCGTTTTTGTAAGTGACGACAATCATTGGCTTATCGGCAGGATCAGGGATGACCCTGAATGGCCATAACTTGATGTCACATTGAACAGAAGAATCAGCAAACCTCCTTCCAATCAATCTTTTGGCATCTGTCAACAATGTTGCAAAAGTTCACAGACCACAAGCTTATGATCCAAATCCAATAATGCTCACAAAGATAACTAATATCACTTAATTAGTTACCGTAAAGGGAGGGGGGACATTATATGATCACACGCAGTCACGCACAGACATGAAGCCACAATTAATGTATATGGCAGTGAATTAATTTCACGAAAAAACAGCAGTGGGCGTAAAAGATTGATAGTATGTACCTAGTACAAATTAACAAAGCACCCATGTACAGTCTTAAGTACATGAAATTATTAAAAAACAGAACTTACCGAAAACGGTATTGAGAGGGTTAACGGCGACTTGGTTAAAAGCAGAATCTCCGATCATGCGCTCTTCATCGTTGAAAGCAACGTAAGAAGGAGTGGTCCTGTTGCCCTGATCGTTGGCTATAATCTCCACCCAATCAACATGCCATACTGCTACGCACGAGTAGGAGGTGCCCAAATCAATCCCAATAGCCTTTCCTCCTCCTTTACTACTTCCATGCACCACCATAATATTCCCCCCAAATATTTCAAAAATCCAGAGGCAAATGCTTGAGCTTTTGCTAGACTACTGCAAGCAAGGTTAGGAGGGGGAGGGAGAGGGATAGGCGGGGGAGGCGAAAGTCTGCCCTTTTAGGTTTTGAAATTTGCCGAGAGCGAGGGAAATAAATCGACACCCTCTTTTTGGTGCTTGGGCAAGACTCCGATCGAGTTTACCCCCTGTTTGTGGCAAATTATACAGTGCGCCTAGTGTTGGGTGTGCTCAAATGCACATAAATATAATATATTATGTATATAATGTAATATAAAATATATATAATAATTATGTACATAATAATAGTATAACTTATGTGTATTTTATATTACATTATGTACATAATTTATTATATTTATGTGCATTTGAGCACAACTAACCCACCTCTTTATAACCGATGATCAAATGTAGTGATGTAAAAGCTAAGCGCAAAAATACTTTTAAATTCGAGAATATTATAGCCAATATTAAAGATGGTTTTATTCAATGTCAAAATTTTAATGCGATAATTTTAAAATACATGCAAAAAAATATCGTACCAAATGTGATGATAAGAAAGATTATACCTAAAAAAAATATAGGTGAATTAATTTCAATTATCGAATTGTAAACTCCTAATTTTAATCTTAAAAAATTAAATATAGCAATTAAATGATTATAAAACTAAAACCTTAATATGGTGGTTCAAATCTAGAGTTATCCATTCTAAATCTTAACAACAATAACATGTGCTTTGAGAGTTTGCACGTGAGGATCCTACGATTGTTACTTTTGTGCGAGTCAAATAAAAAATGAGCTGAATTGTATTACAGATACAATTTTTTTCTCTCAATATAATTGTGGAATTACTACCAAGAAAAAATAAGTTCTACCATGTTATATTTAGTAGCTATGAATGGCAATTTTTTATGAAAATCTCTTTTTTTTTTACTGCATAACTTTCAGAGTTCAAATAAGTAGGGAGGTGTTCGACTGTACTCCTTATTTGCGAATTTATGAACTGTCAGAATTTGATAACTGCAAACCATGAAATATGTGAAACATGAAATTTATAACTGTGAATCATAAAATATGTAAATTATGAAATTTATAACTTTTAACCATGAAAAGTCAACTATGAACATTAAAATTTCATGATTCACAATAGTTCGCTACTAAAAAAAGGTTCGTAGTTGAACAACTTTTCAAATCATTATATCATATATGATTAAAGTTTGAGGTTAAATAGTAGGATTCAGCTAAACTTTTAATTCAAAAGTTAAATTATTTCAATTGATTAAAAGAAACGAGGATCGAAATAGTTAATATTTGTTCGATGTTTGCTCTTTTGATTTTAAAGTACTTATGTTAGATTTTGAGTATGATAGGATTGATGTTTCATATAAATTTACTGATACATACATACACACATGCATATATATTGGTATAGCTGATCAAATGTAAATTTGCGAGCTCTGTAAATTTTATTAGTCTATCAAATTAATTTTAATTTTTTTTTTGTTGCTCACTGGTATCAAGGACTATGTCCTTACTAATTCAGTCTGATCCGGGTCGCGCACCTAGCATTGATGGGTGAGTCTCCCAACGGGGATTTTTTGCATACGGTGAGACTCGAACCCGAGACCTTCCTTAAGCGAATCCAAACCGCTTACCAGTTAAACCAACCTCCATTGGTATCAAATTAATTTTAATGAATCATAGTTAGATATTAAATATGATCCATCAAAATTAATTATGATCTATCAAGGTAATTTGTTAATTCATCAATTGAAATTTGTATATTGATCCATCAATTGAAATTTACTCATTGATTCATCAATTTGTTTATTGATTCATCAAAACTAATTTGATGGATCAATGTACTTCACAGAATTTGTAGAATATTAGGATTTTAACCGAATAAACACATATCTTTTAAACGATTCGAACAAACATAAAATGAAACAGAAGATCAGTCTCCAATGTGCTTCACTTGCAAACCAATTTGAGGCGTGATTGTGCATCAGTCTGTCACTTTGCTTGCAGTATTCTAGCAAATTTCAAAATTCAAAATTCAAAACATAAAGGGCAGATATGTATTTCGCCTCCTAGCTACTACTATAAAATTAGAGTACACACACCACCGGCCAGCTCTTCGGCTCTTCCTTTCCTTCGTAACCAGTAGTCTAGCAAGCCCTAGCATTTGCCTTTGGATTTTTGAGATATTTGGGAGGAAAAAAATAAAACAATATATATATATATATATATATATATATATAATGGTGGTACATGGGAGTAAAGGAGGAGGAGGAGGAGCTGCTATTGGGATTGATTTGGGGACTACCTACTCATGCGTAGCAGTATGGCAAGTTGATCGAGTGGAGATCATAGCCAACGATCAGGGTAACAGGATCACGCCTTCTTATGTTGCTTTCAACGATGAAGAGCGCATGATCGGAGATTCTGCTTTTAACCAAGTCGCTGTTAACCCTCTCAATACCGTTTTCGGTAAGTCCTTTTTTTTTCCCCTTTAATGTAGCCTGTAGGTGCTTTGCGTTTGTACTAGCTATATAATCCCCATGCTGTTTTTCCGTGAAATGCACTGCCAAATTAATGTTTGTTTGTTTTAAGTTGATAATTTTTTTCTTGAATGCTGGCTCAATTGTGGAAGATATAACCAATGCCGCTGCTCATCTGGTTTTTTTTTCCGGCTTTGTTTGTGATTATAGCTAGCTTGTTATCATGAATTGCTATTCCGTTCATATTATAGCTAGAATTTCAAGGTTATGTAACCATTGTGGCTGCCTTTGCTGGGTGTCCTCATGAATGTGTTATTTTGCAAGTACATATGCAGTGGTTATTTTGCAAATATTTTGTTGATTTGCGACTCTACTTGGCATGGAAATTTGGCTAACAGCATTTTCCTACTTCTTTTGTCTATAATTTTACTTTTTATGTAAGATGACGTGGAGTGTGAAAATCTGAACAGGATTGATTCAGTAATTTTAATAATTATATTCGAGTTTTTTTGCGATCATAGATTGAAGGAATATGATGCTTGTATATAGCTTTGCAAGCCAAATATATTATTGCTCCGATTCAATTAGTAGTGGTTTACTTTATGGCAACTAAATGATGTTAGGCATCTTTGTCAGCATTATTGGATTCTAAGCCTGTGGTATCTGAACTTACCGTTGCTAGCTACATTGTTGACAGATGCCAAAAGGTTGATTGGAAGGAGGTTTGCTGATTCTTCTGTTCAATGTGACATCAAGTTATGGCCATTCAGGGTCATCCCTGATCCTGCCGATAAGCCAATGATTGTCGTCACTTACAAAAACGAAGAGAAACATTTTGCGGCAGAGGAAATTTCATCCATGGTTCTCGTTAAGATGAAAGAGACTGCCGAGGCATTTCTAGGAACAACTGTAGAAAATGCTGTTATCACTGTCCCTGCTTACTTCAACGATTCACAACGCCAATCGACCAAGGATGCTGGTGCCATTGCTGGCCTCAATGTCATGCGCATAGTAGTTGAGCCGACTGCTGCAGCCATTGCATATGGTCTTGACAAGAACTTCAGTAGCTCTGACCAAAAGAACGTGCTTATTTTTGATCTTGGTGGTGGTACTTTCGATGTTTCTGTACTAACACTTAAGGCGGGTGTATTCGAAGTGAAGGCTACAGGTGGTGACACTCACTTGGGAGGAGAGGACTTTGATAATAGAATGGTGAATCACTTTATTGAAGAGTTTAAGAGAAAGAACAAGAAGGACATTAGTGGAAACCCAAGAGCTCTTAGGAGATTGAGGACTACTTGTGAGAGGGCAAAGAGGACTCTATCCTCTACTGCCCTAACTACTATTGATATTGATGCATTGTTTGAGGGTATTGATTTCCACTCCAAAATCACTCGTGCTAGGTTCGAGGAGCTCAACAATGATCTTTTTAGAGAGTGTATGGAACACGTCGAACAGTGTTTGATAGATGCCAAGATGGACAAGAGAAGTGTCCATGATATCGTACTAGTTGGTGGTTCCTCAAGAATTCCAAAGGTGCAACAGCTATTGCAAGACTTCTTCAATGGGAAGGAGCTTTGCAAGAGCCTTAACCCCGATGAGGCTGTTGCCTATGGTGCTGCTGTCCAGGCTGCTATCTTGAGCGGTGAGTGTAGTAAAAAGGTGCAAGATTTAGTTCTTTTGGATGTCACTCCTCTTTCCCTTGGTGTTGAGAGTTTAGGTGGGGTCATGAATGTTTTTATTCCTAGGAACACAACCATTCCCACCAAGGGAGAGAAAAAATTGGTCACAGTTCAAGATAATCAAGTTAGGTTTGACATCCATGTATATGAAGGAGAGAGGCCAATGACAGAACATAACAACTTGTTGGACAAATTTACGATTTCGGGAATCCCTCCAGCTCCTAGGGGTGTCGGTAGTGTCCATGTGTTCTTTCAGATCAATGCAGATGGTATTCTAAATGTGTCTGCGGAGGATAAGGTCGGAGGACAGAAGAAAAATATCACCATTACAAATGAAAAGGGAAGACTGTCTAAGAAAGACATTGAAAAAATGGTTGAAGAAGCTGACAAGTACAAAGCTGAAGATGAGAAGCAAAGGAGAAAAGTGGAGGCAAGGAATTTACTCGAGCACTATGCATACAACATGAGGAACACCTTTAAAGATGATAAGGTAGGCTCTAGGATTTCCCAAGCTGACAAGAAGAAGGTGAAGGATGCTATTGAGGAGACATTTAAGTGGCTGGAAGCCAATCAGCTTGCCGAGCTAGAGGAGTTCAAAGACAAGATGAATGAGCTCAAAGGTATTTGTGATCCCATCATTTCCAAGATGAATTAATTAATAGGCTAATAGGCTGGGTAGCCGCAATCAATGAGTATGGTTTGGCTTCCAGCCACTTGGTGTAATCCCAAACTTGAGTGAACTTTGTTTTGCTGGGTATGGTACTGATATGATTGTCTCACATGCCCTATTTTAGGAATATGAAAGGCTTTTAACTCATGTATTTGGTTTTATAACATGTCTGAGCCCCGGGGACTGCATTTTATATTTCCCTCGTGCTGTTGATTGCTTTTGTTAAACCTCGTTTTGGACTTCAATTCTGTTGATCAGTGTGAAATTAAGTATCCATAGCAGAGTGGTGGAAGGTCTCATCAAAGTTGTAATGCATTAAAGAGATTCAAAATTTCATCCTTGAATTATGATCAGTTTAACAGGTATAAACACATACTGGGTTTTATATAAAGTACGAAAAAGAACTTCCAACAAATGAGGGATGTAAAACTAACTCGAAATTTTAATGAAAAAAGCAACAAGCAAGCTGCCTTTGAATTGCTCTAAAATAAATAAATTAAATAAATAAATTGTAATTATGTGTTACGAATCAAGATTGTCAATTTCAAATCAAGAATACACAAATCAAATATATCAAACTATGATGAAAAAATATAATTGACGACTGTAAATAACAAATGCTACGAAATATGAAAATGTCTCGTTATCTTGATAATTGAAATTGTTAAATTGCAATCTCTAATATACTTAGAAGGGAGATGAAATTAGATGGAGTTTAAAATTAGAGAAAGCGATAAATACAGGTATAAAAATGAGTTCTACAATAGAGAATAACTCTATTCATCATGCTCTAAAACTCCAAGTCAAAATAGGGAAGGAGAAAAAAAAAACAGATTTTATAAAGGTCATCTTTGCTATCTTCAGTAGACCAAATAATGAATCAGACCATCTACTAATCAACTAATAATAATAACCCACAAAGGGCTAATTTAACATTATGTTTGAAGAGTTCACAATCATTTTTAACGGTAGCGAACAAACGTGATTATGATTTAAGCTATTACTTTGGCAAAAGCTATTGTAAACCATGATTTTTCCTAATTGATTCTAACTTACTTTATATTTATCTTCATTTATTATTATTATTATTATTAACATTCAATATTCTTGTATATTAACATTTACTTTTATATAATCATTTCTTCAAAATGGTTATAAAAACTAAACTTTATAAAAGAAAATAAATTGATAGTATTTAACATAGTCATTGCTCCAAGTAGTAATTGTTGATCGCAGAAACATATAGGTTGTGTTTTCCTGGGTGATTTTCATCCAAATTTTTTTATTTTTAATTTTTCTCTCTCATTGATTACACACTTTTTCTCTCTATCTCTCTTACTTTTTACTATAATCATTACAAAAATCCAAAAACCAATCACTCATCCAAACACACCCATAATTTTCTTGATCTATTTGCGTCAACGCATTCTTTCATTTGTTTTACAGTCGAATGATTTGCATACATTTACATGTCTAATCAAACAGAACACTCTGAAGGAAATTGTTTTCAACACATAAATCAATTTAGTACCTTATTAGATCATGTTTTCTTGTAATTTGGATCATTCAACGTTTTCACTCGTCATGTAATTAGGATGGGCCTGCAATACCACTTGAAAGAGAAATCAAACTCCCCTGCCTGTCTTTCGATAACAGAGGCATCAACCCTTGATCTGCCAGGTCGTGCTGACTACTAATTTTAAATGTCCTCTGGGGTTAACAGAAGTCCAATGAAGTATAAGTTTGCAGGCTGTATACAAAACAAGTTCTAGTATTCGAGAAACTGTCATCGTGCTTAGGAGAAGAAGAAGAAGAAGAAAGCAAAACATAACTTGATAACTAAAATTCCCAGATCATACACCAAGAAGCTGGAATTAAATTTGGATTGCAGAATTATAACACTAAAAAACATGCACGATACACGGAACCAGTTCTACAAACGTTTCGGCTTTCCCCATAGGAACCATGACATCAATAAAGTATGGAACCGTAACATAAAAGAACCATGATGAAAAACGAGGGTTCCAAATACTACTATCAACAGAGCCACGCAAGCATGCCATAACAAGTTCTTTCTAGAATGCAGAAATTAATATTAAAAGCTGTGCAAAATGCTTGAAACCAGTTTGTTAACATTTAGATTTCAAACTTGTCCCACAAAAGCCATAACAATTATGTCAAGCATAAAACAGTAACATTAAAAGAGTCTTGACATACTACTTCCCATATCACCATGCTAACCCACCCAACTCTCAGTGCAGCTTAGTCAACTTCCTCAATTTTGGGACCAGCACCACTGCCACCAGGAGCAGGTCCATCCTCATCCATGCCACCACCCATACCACCCATCTCAGGGCCACCAGCACCTTGATACATCTTAGCAATGATAGGATTGCAGATTCCTTCGAGCTCCTTCATCTTGTGTTCAAACTCATCCACCTCCGCAAGCTGATTTGCATCAAGCCACTGAATAGCCTGTTCAACAGCATCTTCCACCTTTTTCTTGTCAGCCGGCGGGATTTTAGAACCAACCTGGTCATCCTTGATGGTGTTCCTCATGTTATAAGCATAATTTTCAAGAGCATTCTTGGCCTCCACTTTCTTCTTGTGCTCCTCATCTTCAGCCTTGTATCTCTCGGCCTCTTGAACCATTTTCTCAATGTCTTCCTTCGACAGTCTTCCCTTGTCATTGGTAATGGTAATCTTGTTCTTTTGTCCTCCAACCTTGTCCTCTGCTGACACATTTAGAATACCATTCGCATCAATGTCGAAGCACACACTGATTTGCGGAACACCTCTTGGGGCAGGAGGGATGCCAGAAAGCTCAAATTTCCCCAACAAATTGTTATCTTTTGTCCTTGACCTCTCCCCTTCATACACTTGAATCAATACACCAGGCTGGTTATCAGAGTAAGTAGAAAATATCTGCTCTTTCTTGGTTGGAATAGTAGTGTTCCTCGGAATCAACACAGTCATGACCCCACCCGCAGTCTCCAGACCAAGGGAAAGAGGAGTGACATCCAAAAGCAGTAGATCTTGCACTTTCTGATTGCCTTCCCCACTCAAGATAGCAGCCTGGACAGCAGCACCATAGGCTACAGCCTCGTCTGGATTAATGCTTTTGCAAAGTTCCTTCCCATTAAAGAAGTCTTGTAATAGTTGCTGCACTTTTGGAATTCTCGTAGATCCACCAACAAGTACAACATCATGGACACTGCTCTTATCCATTTTGGCATCTCTCAAGCATTTCTCTACAGGCTCCATACACTTTCTGAAAAGATCCATGTTGAGCTCCTCAAATCTAGCTCGAGTGATTGTTGAATAGAAGTCAATACCCTCAAATAGCGAATCAATTTCAATTGTTGTTTGGGCCGTAGAGGAGAGAGTCCTCTTTGCCCTTTCACAAGCTGTCCTCAATCTTCTGAGAGCTCTTGGGTTTCCACTGATGTCCTTCTTGTTCTTCCTCTTGAACTCTTGAACAAAGTGATTCACCATCCTGTTATCAAAGTCCTCTCCTCCTAAATGAGTATCACCAGCAGTAGCCTTCACTTCAAAAATTCCCTCCTCAATAGTAAGAAGAGAAACATCGAAAGTCCCACCACCCAAGTCGAAAATAAGCACATTCTTTTCACCGGTGCTTGAGGACTTCTTGTCAAGACCATAAGCTATAGCTGCAGCAGTTGGTTCATTAATTATACGCATGACATTGAGGCCTGAAATCGCACCAGCATCCTTGGTGGCTTGGCGCTGCGAATCATTGAAGTAGGCTGGGACAGTGATTACAGCGTTCTTTATCGTAGTGCCAAGGAATGCTTCGGCGATCTCTTTCATCTTAATTAAGACCATAGATGAGATTTCTTCCGCAGCAAATTGCTTCTCTTCACCTTTGTAAGTGACCAAAATCATCGGCTTCTCAGCAGGACCAGAGATGACTTTGAATGGCCACAATTTCATGTCACTTTGAACAGAGGGATCGCTAACTCTCCTACCAATCAACCTCTTTGCATCTGTTACCAGTGCAGCAATGGTGAGTATACATGGATTGACTTGTAAATGACCCAATAAATTTACATCAAAACATAACTGCATCATTAATCACGTCATGACTTTACTACGAAATGATACATTCAATGCCAAAGAAAGATCATTCAACGAAGATATTAGTGCACAAGTAAGCGAACAAAGTTCCCCTCCATGAATTCTCGCATCCATAATGTGGGGCAGCCCACCAATGTCCAGAAATCATTGAAATTTCACCAATTCAATGAAAATTGTTCACCAAATGCTTGAAAGGAGTGCTCATCATAATCGAACAAAACACAAATTCAACCAAATGTCCATCACAATATGTTTCAGAGCTCATTAGATCTTCAATAAGAGAAGAAACACATACAGAATATAGTGTCTACAAGATCCATATCTTTTGCAAATCCCAGCTTCAACATGAGAAAAACGGAAAGTAGAACTCCCATCAATGGGTGGCACTAAATTACTTCTCAAACCAAAATTTATTTGTAGCTAGAAAAACTAACCCCAAAAGTCTCCAAAATCTGGATTCGAACTGTTTGTTGTCTTATGCTTAGAACTCGGTAATAAGTAGATTCTATAATTTTTAAGGAACAAAATGTTTAATGTTCATTATTTGCACATTCTCTTTACATATTACTGATGCAAGCCATCTATTAAATAGAAGAGTCTGCATAATTATCTATCTTATAAAACAAAGCATGGACCCCACAATCAAGTGAATAGTAACCCAAATGAATAGTAAATTTTTGAGAAATGTGTGGGTGAGTGTGTGAGTGTGTGGGGGAAGGGGGAAAAAGTATTTTTGGGAAATGTGTGGATGAGTGTGTGGGGGAAGGGGGACAAAAAGTATATGTGGATGGGTGTGTGTTGGAAAGAGGGATTGGGATCCTCTATGGCACATTGTGTGCCACAGTGTGTGCCACCACTCACACATGTGGTGGGGCTTAGTGAGCCCCACCACATGTGAGTGGGGCTATGGCACACAATGTGCCATAGGAAATCCAGACTCTGGGAGGAGAGATGAGTGATGGGAAAGTGGGGGACAAAAAATATGTGTAGGAAAATGTGTAATTTTTTTATTTTTTAACTTAATTATTTTAA
>JAOWAN010000001.1:8015422-8026133 GCA_028566635.1 Lobelia cardinalis
CTTGAGCAAAAGAATTAACAAAGCTTGAACAACACTGAGAAGTACCTGCTTGTAGGTCTGTCATGGTTGTGTGAGCAAAGGAGTTCCCTACAGCATCAAGCAATTCCTGGTATTGGGAATCACTCAAACCATCAGACACAGCAACATTAGCAATCACAGGATCAGAAGGTTTCATGGCATGCACATGAGCAGTATTTTTGGTCAGATTTTTTGGGCATCTTTGCTGGATTTGGTGTGACTCCATGTAGGGGGTGCCAATCAGGAAATCCCTTCAAGAAAAAAACAAGTATCCTTTGTGTGACCATTGCCACCACAATGATCACAATATAAATGTGCCTTTGACATTCCTCTCAATTTTTCTGGTGGCAGAGTTGGTAGTTAACGTGGAGGGTTTTGTTAGGATACTGTCTTGCTTTGGTAAATAAAGCAGTGGAGAATTCAGCGGACAGACTATTGGATCCTGAGGTTGTAATTCCTTCTTCATTTTCAAGAATTGAAACAACTTTGGTTATTTTTGGTAAAGGATTCATGGCTAATATGGCACTTGTGTGAGAACTTATCACTCAATCCCATCATGAATTGAGTGATCATTTGTAAGTCTCTTTGTTCTTGCTGTAATTCTGCAGCGTCACAAGGGCATCTTACAGTGGCTGATAAGATATCAATGCTATCCCACAGAGATCGAAATTTGGTAAAATAACATGAAATGGACATTGAACCGTGGCCTAAGTGCATCAATTCTTTCTTTAGGTTGAAAATCTGAGGTGCATTTCCTTGTGTAAACCTTATAGCTAAATCATTCCAAATGTCTTTGGCCAGTTTGATGTATATATGCTAGCACGAATTTCAGAGCATACAGCATTCAAGATCCAACGTATAATCATGTCATTACACCTATTCCAAGCACCATAGTATTTTGAGCTTGACAATGGACATTTGTGTACTCCAGTAACTATTCCAAGTTTTGATTTCGCAGACAGATGGAGAATCATAGATCTACGCCATTGCATGTAATTTTTTCCATCAAGAGCCTCAGTAACAAGCGTCATACCCGGTGAATCATTCGGGTATAGGTACAGAGGATGAGAGGCCGGCAGAATTAGGTTGACTTCCTCTAGATCGTATTCATCAATTCCAGCAGCTGAATCTTCAAATTCATTGAAGTCAGGGTTTTCTGTTTCGATCGTCATGAAATTTGGATGATTGAGACAGTGAATTGGAATGAAATTGAAGGCGAACCGAAGGATTTGTGAGTGGATTACAGATCTTAAGTGAATTTGTGATTTGATAAGCGAAAGAATATGAATCGGAGATGCTCTGATATCATGATAATGTGGTATTCAGAGACTTTGGGAGAGAGAATATTATGATCAATTGAATTATGAATCAAGTGTACAGGTGAGCTATATAAACCCCAACACAGAGAGGGGAAAAGAGAAAAACAAGAAGACAGCTTCTAACTAAAAATGATAATCTATCACTGCATACACTTTACACCTTTGGTTATCTCCAAGTTACACTCGACACCCTTACTCGTTGTATCTTCATTATCTTCACTAATAGAACTATTATAATTCGGATCAATTTATTGATGTTTTTCTTGCTTTTTTCTATGTTATATGCATCCAATTAATAAAATTTAATTAAATAATTAAAATTTTTAAAATTGGGGCCCCAAAATTTTGAAAGCCATCACCACTGTGCATTATTCGAGAGACGGGTCTGAAGTAAGCTGTCAAATGGGTGGGTTGGGTTGGATTATAGTGAGTTGTAATGGATTTCAACTCATTTTAATTTATTATCCATCTCAACTCATTTTAATTTATTATCCATCTCAACTCATTTAATTAATGGATTAATTGGATTAAGTAGTTAATAAGTTGGGTTGGTTTTGAGTAACCCATTGGGTTAATTAATTTTTAATCTCCTGCTGCTGGGCTACAGGCTCCCTCTCCTTTTTTAACATTATAACATGTACTATAAAAAAGTGGGAATTGGGCAAAACCGAACGCATTATAATCACTATTTTCTTTATTTCTATTTTTTTTAAAAAAAATTTGTACCTCATGAGAAGTATGATTTTTTGTTCATAATCATTAAAAAGAAATAGAACATGATTTATGAATGTTTGTTCGTAATTATTATCTGA
Source organism: Lobelia cardinalis (assembly GCA_028566635.1). NCBI lineage: Eukaryota > Viridiplantae > Streptophyta > Magnoliopsida > Asterales > Campanulaceae > Lobelia > Lobelia cardinalis. The sequence continues at coordinate 8,017,572 of JAOWAN010000001.1, forward strand.
TTTATTTGAATTCAGGCAAATACCAAATTTTGTGAAAAAAACTAAAATAAAATACTAAATTAAAATTCATCAATTTCAACAATGATATCAAAATTTATACTAATTATATTCAAATAATGATATCAAATTCATGTACCAAATACATTTGAAAAATTGAACATTTATTTTTAAAGTGGTTGATATGATTCATTTTGATTTTTATGATTTATCGATTGCTAATGTTTATCTCTTTTTTAAAATAAATTTATGTGGAGTTGAAATGTTTTCCCTTTATCGATTGTTGTAAAATGTTTTTTATTATTTGCATATTTTTTTTATTTTTTATTTAATTATTTAGCATGTTAATAAATATTCAATTATTTAGCATGTTAAAAATTTTGATTATTTTTTTGATTATTTAGACAGAAATATGAAAATATTTAATAAATTCTGAAATGTGATTTTCTATGGTAAATGAAAAGAAAACAAACTTTAGGAAAAGTAGTTAGGATCAATTACTAAACTAAAATTAAAAATAAATAATTGAAATTAAAATTAAAAGGAAATGAAAATGAAAATTTTTTGAACTTTAATGGATAAAGTAAATTAATTAGTATTTTTTAATTAATTAAAAATCTGAACTTAATAAATTAAATAATATTATGATATTATTCTTATTAATTAAGAATCTGTAATTAATGAATTAATATTCAGTAAATAATTGTGTTGTAAATAATTATATTTAATGATAATCCGTAATTAATTTAATTGAATTATAATCTCTAATTAATTAAAATAATTAGTCATCTATAATTAATTATCTGATAAACTAAAATTACTTTAACCAATTAATAATCTGTAAATATTCTGAATTTGACTAATTAACTAGTGTCATTATAATTTTAAGCTTCTAAACGTGACTAATGAGTAGTTAACTTGTACGAGGATTCCACCAAATAAAATTAGGACGGTATAAAATTCCACCATTTAGTTACGATCAAATTAACTAAACGTGTTATAAAATTTTATTAAGATTCTAGGTATTTTTGTTTTTGAAATGGGTTGGAATAGGTTAATAGGTTGATCTGAATTAACTCATTTAAATTAATAGGTTATAATGGATAACTTATCTTAACCTATTAATTAATTGGGATGAGTTGGGTTATTTAAAGGCTAAATCCTGTGGTTTATAGGAAGCCTGGAAGGTTCCCCTTGGATTATATCCTGCCAGTAATGTTTCCTTAGAAGCCCATTGCAAGAAAAGAACACAGAAAATGGAGATAATAACTGACAAAATTAAGGTGGTCGGCAGGAAATATGACTTACCACGAGTACGGAACCGGCCTTCACATAAGCTTGTGGAAGGCCTAAAACTCCTGGTTTACGGATACTTACAATTATTGCTCTTATTATTGATGATCCAGGAACTTTCTAAAGAAAACAGACTAAAACGTAGGTAAAAAGAACCAGAAAGGCTACTCAAATAGTTTTCTGAAGCAGTATATACAGTAACGGTTTATTTCATGTGTGTGTGTGCGCGCGCGCGTGCGTGAGCATTCTGCACTAATGACAAGTCATGTATTACAATATTTGGACTTGAGATAGAGACTAGCAGAAGATGAATAATGCAACAAGGTCGTAAGGATCATATCATTACCTCCAGCGCAACATCCTCAAATGACATAACTTCCTTCACCTTTTCTTTTTTTCCCTTCACCTCATCGACAGTGAGCTGCATAAGAAACCAAAATGAGCATTGGAAAGTAACGAAATTCCCTCTAAAAATGACAATTAGTCTTACCTTATCCCAAAAAGCTCCCAACAAATCCCTACTTTTGTGAGGCTCCTAGGAAATGAAAGTAAAATAGATACCATATCAGCAGATACCGGGACTGAATAGGGGTACAGCCAAAAGGAGAAACAGAGAAGTCCAGATCAGTTGAACTGATAATAAACTTTGATAATAAACTTCGATCTCTTAGGTTTTCAAATAGATGGACAAATAATCAAGCAAGAGAACCACGTAAATTTTGTCTCCTTTATTTTTCGTATGTGTGCGTGTGTGGTGTGTATCGCTTCCGCATTTGGATGTATCAAATAACTACTCTGAAAATAGGGGTTACATTCAGTAATAGTAGGAAAAGCATTCAAGTAGTTATCCTTTGTACCTGTCTGTGCAGATTGTTAAGCTCAACATCAAGATCAACAATTCCTAACCATCATGTCAATATATCGCCCTATGAATATAGTTAGTTCATATGACGATATAGGTAGGGGTGCCAATTTGGGCTTATGAGTTGGATCGGGTGTAAACCCGATAAAACCCAATAGATTATTGGGTTAATATGGTTTAACCCAAGAACACCCAACAAATTACTTGGGTTAGTTGGGTTTAACCCAATATTAACCCCCATAAACCGTGGGTGCAACCCAATAAACACTTTTCTTTACTTTTATCTGTCAAAAGTTATCTACCTAAGGGAATTGTCTTTACTCTTTAGTGATTATCTTGCTGTGAGATTACTATTAATTCAAATATAGCTAGGAAAAACAGTTTTGAAAACGTAACTGGGTACTGCAAAGAGCCTAGAGGCAAATTCGTATGCATATGAACAACAACAGTCTGGTACAAACAATTCCACTTTATAAATAGCAATTCAGAGTAGACGGATACTTATAGAACCAATAATGTTGATGAGTAAAGGGATACAACCAACCGACGAAATCATTCAAGTCATCAACTCAGATCCCCAATGGATGCAGCTGCTGAGGTCAACGCAGGTCCCCATTGTTTCAAAAAATGCCTCGGCAGCACTAATTGACTTGAAGTAAAAATATTTTCGGCTTGGTGTTAATTCGAGGATGAAATATGAATCTCTTTAAACCCAACTCAGTATGTTTTCTTCGCCAAATGCAGCCTGTTAAAGATTGATAACTCGAGGATGAAATATGAATCTCTTTAAATGAGTTACAACTTTGATAAGATCTTCCACCACTCTGCTGTGGCTGCACTTAATTTCACCCTGATCAGCAGAATTTAAGTCCAAAACAAGATTTCATAAAAAGCAATCAACAGCATAATGGAAACATAAAATGCAAAAAAGTTGTAAAACCAGATCAATCAGTTAAAAAGCTTTCATATTCCATCAAACAATACCAAAACACCAACAATAGGGCATGTGAAACCATCATATCAAGTAACTTACCCAGCAAAATTAAATTCAGTGGTATGAGTAATAAGTGAGTCGGCATTCCTACCCCCCCCCCCCCCCAAACCTTTCCTCCAGGTAGTTCCAATTTTCTACACATAGCATTACAAACCTATGTGTACTAAGGATTAGTCGACTTCTTCAACTTTGGGATGATCGGATTTACTCCACCATTTAGCTAGAAAACCATACCCATCAATGCGGCTACCCAGCCCATTAATTAATTCATCTTGGCAATGATAGGATCACATATACCCTTGAGCTGATTCATCTTATCTTCGAACTCCTCCAGCTCGGCGAGCTGATTGGCTTCCAGCCACTGAAATGTCTCCTCAATAGCATCCTTCACCTTCTTCTTGTTAGCTTGGGGAATCCTGGAGCCTACCTTATCATCTTTAAAGGTGTTCCTCATGTTGTATGCATAGTGCTCTAGCGAATTCCAAGCCTCCACTTTTTTCTTTTGCACCTCATCTTCAATTTTGTACTTTTCAGCTTTTTGTACCATTTTTTCAATGTCTTTCTTGGACAGTCTTCCCTTTTCATTGGTAATGGTGATATTCTTCTTTTGTCCACCCAACAAGTCCTCCGCAGACACATGTAGAATTCCATCGGCATCAATGTGAAAGCACTCCTTGACTGAAGCGACACCCCGAGGAGCTGGAGGGATTCCAGAAAGCGCAAATTTGCCTAAAAAGTTGTTATGTTTTGTCAGTGGCCTCTCTCCTTCATAAACACAGATGTCTACAGCGACTTGATTATCCCGAACTGTATAAAAAATCTTTTCTCCCTTGGTGGGAATGGTTGTGTTCCTTGGAATTAAAACATTCATGACCCCACCTACAGTCTCAACACCAAGGGAAAGAGGAGTGACATCCAAAAGAATCAAATCTTGGACCTTTTTATTACCCTCACCGCTCAACTTAGCAGCCTGGACAGCAGCACCATAGGCAACTGCCTCGTCAGGGTTAATGCTCTTGCAGAGCTCCTTCCCATAGAAGAAATCTTGCAATAGTTGTTGCACCTTTGGAATTCTAGTGGAACCACCAACCAATACAATGTCATGGACACTTCCCTTATCCATCTTGGCATCTACCAAACAGTGTTCAACATGTTCAATACACTCTCTAAAGAGATCACTGTTAAGCTCCTCGAACCTAGCTCGAGTGATTTTTGAGTGGAAGTCAATACCCTCAAATAACGCATCAACATCAATAGTAGTTACTGCAGTAGAGGACAGAGTCCTCTTTGCCCTCTCACAAGCTGTCCTCAATCTCCTAAGAGCTCTTGGGTTTCCACTAATGTCCTTCTTGTTCTTCCTCTTAAACTCTTCAATAAAGTGATTCACCATTCTATTATCGAAGTCCTCTCCTCCCAAATGAGTGTCACCACCCGTAGCCTTCACTTCGAATACACCCGCCTTAAGTATGAGAACAGAAACATCGAAAGTACCACCACCGAGATCAAAAATAAGCACGCTCTTTTGGTCGGAGCTACTGAACTCCATGTCAAGACCATATGCAATGGCTGCAGCAGTCGGCTCAACTATTATGCCCATGACATTGAGGCCAGCAATGGCACCAGCATCCTTGGTAGCTTGGCGTTGTGAATCATTGAAGTAAGCAGGGACAGTGACAACAGCATTTTCAATTTTTGTTCCAAGAAATGCCTCGGCTGTCTCTTTCATCTTAACGAGAACCATCGATGAAATTTCCTCTGCTGCAAAATGTTTCTCTTTGTTTTTGTAAGTGACGACGATAAGTGGCTTATCATCGACAGGATTAGGGATGACCCTGAATGGCCATAACTTGATGTCACATTGAACAGAAGAATCAGCAAACCTCCTTCCAATCAACCTTTTAGCATCTGTCAACAAGTTCACAAACCACAAGCTTATGATCCAATAATACTTACATAGATCAGTAAAATCACTTAGTTGGCATAAAGTAAACCACTACTACTAATTGAATTGAAACAATAATACATTTGGCTTTGCAAAGTCATATTCAAGCATAGTATTCCTTTATTCAATGAGCGCAAAAAACTAATATTCAGCAATTATGCTCAGCGGATTTCATGCAAAAACAGCATTGGGAGTAGCTAGTACAAACGCAAAGCAACTACAGGCCACATTAAAGGGGGGGGGGGGGGAAGACATACCGAAAACGGTATTGAGAGGGTTAACGGCTACTTGGTTAAAAGCAGAATCTCCGATCATACGCTCTTCATCGTTGAAAGCAACGTAAGAAGGAGTGGTCCTGTTGCCCTGATCGTTGGCTATAATCTCCACCCGATCAACATGCCATACTGCTACGCACGAGTAGGTGGTCCCCAAATCAATCCCAATAGCCTTCCCTCCCTTATAACTTCCATGCACCACCATTGTGTATATGTGTTATTCCTCTCCCTCCCACCTCTGCAAATATCTCAGACGCAAATTGCAAGCAAGTTACTGCAGGCTAGGTTAAGAGGAAGTCGGCGGTTTGTTTGGGATGGTTCTCTTCTCGGTGTGTGTGTTCTCTAATCTTACAGCCCAGGGCCCAAGAGGAAGAGAAGTTATCAAAAAAAAATATAAAAAACTACCCTTTAGGTTTTGAAATTTGAAATTTGCCCAGAGATGAATTTACGGGTCAATATTATTTTAGATCCCGATATTTTCGTGAGCTTGCAAAATAAGTTTTTCGGTTTCAAAAATTATCAGTTAGACTCTAATGTTCAATTTTTGTTGCGAAATTGATCGCTTTGGATGAAAAGCATTAACATTAAACCAAAATAGACTCATGTGCAAAATATGTGAGTATTTTAAGGAATTTTCCGTCTTTTCCTAACCTAGGTAAAGTTGAGGGACTAAAATGATTTTTTTAATAAATATTACATTTATAAAAAAACAAACCATACAAACCCCCCCACCCCATCCCCACCTGAAAATTATATCGTGCGTTTAGGCGCTCGATGTTAGGACTGCTCATTTTTTTTTTCAAATGTACACAAAGACTATAAATTATGTACTCCGTTTCGTTTTTATTGTCCACTTTACTTTTGCACAATGTTTAAGAAAAGCAAATTTTATGGATATGATGAATTAAAAAGTGGGTCCAAATGGAATTTGTGGATGTAAATCAATTGTCTTATTCTCAAATAGGAAAGATGTCAATTATTTTGAAACTTCCATAAATAATATAGTGGACAATAAAAACGAAACGGAGGGAGTATATAATATAAATAAGAAATGCACATAATAATTATGAAGATGATAATGATAAAACTTGTACATTTGTATTCATATTATGTACATAATTTTTAAATTTTATGTATTTAGAAGAAAAATGGGCGCTCGGTATACCAACTAATCCCCACCCTCCTTAGCACCATAAGCGGCTGAGGTGCAGCCAATAAATCCTCTGTCACCTCCCAACATCGGAAAAAGTGCTCCGGAACAACATATTCAGGGCATTATGAAGCCGACGATCAATTGATTGACGAGGAGAGGCAGCGTCAAGAGAACAAGCAGCCTCATCTACGACTAAACCCGCGGTGTTCTCATGATTTTCTAGGCCGGCAAGCACGATGGAGGTGGCTTCTCTTGGTGGGTTTCCTTGTCTTGGCGATTCCATTTCAGATCTGAGGTTGGTGTCTTGGTGGGTTGAGGAGGGTTGGGTGGGTGGTTGCTTTTCAGCCTTCGGCGAGCTGCAGAGAGAGATCTGGAGGTGGAAGATAGGTTGGTGGTACTTGGGTTGCTAGAAAATATATGGTGGAGTTGGAGGGTGTTAGAAAATTATTGCAATAACAATCAACTTAAAACAATAAATATATGAGATCTTAACAAGTAAAATATTTTAGACTAATGAAACATGTAAACAAATCAATTCGATAAGGAGTGAATGTCTGTCTTGTGAGTCGCAAGATAGTTGTTGTCCTAAAATCGTTAGTTTCTCCATATGTGCGGATGTAACGATCAACAACAATTCCAAAATAAAACTCTGACTCTCAGCAAGTTATCTCTAGGTACACAACCGTAGAAAGACTACGGAACTTGCCCGATCAACAGTTGTTCAAAACCTGAAACTGTATAGAATGGAAGTGTAGTTAAACTAGCATATAGGAGCTAAGTTTTTTTTTTCTTGCAATCCTTAGGGAAGAAGAGTACCTTTTATAGTAGCTTTGTATTACATGAGTTAATCAAGAGTAGTCCATCTCATTTAATCAAATTTAAACCCAATAAATATAAATAAAGAGGAATGAATGAAAAGAGTTACAAAATCAAACAATAATTTGAGGTTTTAAAGCTTAAAATTACAACAATCCTCCACAAAATTTAAAACTTCAAAATAACAAAATCAGAAAACAAATATATATACGCGGGCAACACTCCTACAATGGGTGCGGGAGTCTTCAGGACTTGAGTCTGTACTTAGTGTTGACAACTTCCTTTTGAGATAGCCATAATGGACAACGTCTTGAACTGGGTCTCTTTTACCAAACTTATTTTGCCACACACATAATATTTGATATTGGACAATATTTAATGCGGGTAGCGCTGTTAAAGGCGATGCGCTCTAATCTTGATTCTCATGAGTGTCTCTAAGGAACATCTCAATCCCTACGTGCGACGACGACTCTCACTTAGATGAGTCCTCCAAAGATACGTGTGAAAGGTACCTCGCGAAAGAGCATCCGCCTCAGACTCATTAAGGAAAACATCTCATTCTAAATATCATACTTAAGCACTAATTGACTTGAAGTAAAAATAGGAAAGTCATCTACAAACATAACAATGGGGTATAACATTTTAGTTTAAGCTATAAAACGCTAGTCGAACCGCATCTTATCCATTTTAAAATTCGCAAATTTAAATTGAACCGTCAAACTTTGAAACCCAAATCACCCAAATCGGACTGGGTCGATTATAAACCGCAATTCAGTTTATCGTTTTTACAACAGTGTCCTAGATCTTATATAAATGCGAAAGGTGCATTAATATGTTTCACGAAACAGGTTCTTATAAGTTCCCTTATACATTTGGTCTATTAATTATATGCATTTGAAGAATTAGATTTTAAATATTAATTATAATAAATTGAACGCAATCAAAATGGTACATTGTACAAACTCAATTACTACTCGAACTAAGGATCAGAAGTCAAATATCGTGATAGATCGTGATAGACGGTACTGTTCAATATATGAGATGGAATAGATGGAGTAGATGAGTTTTTTTTTGTTAAATGTTTGTTTTGCCCTTTTTCATTAATTATTGTATAGACTGTCGTGCCTGTCATGCAGTATTGGCTGTTTTTTGTCGCGCCACCATTCCTTTGCATATGGCAGTGGCAGCAGGTTTAAATCAAAACCCACCCACTTCCATTTCACCCACCAC
>JAOWAN010000001.1:8026233-8043601 GCA_028566635.1 Lobelia cardinalis
CAAGCTTGGGTGTCCTCCTCTATTTATAGACATTTTCTGGTCATCGGAGGACTTCATAGGATCGCGTCAGAGGACACATGTCGAAGGCTGAGTTGATCTGTTACGTGCCCAGTACAATGTTTTGTCTTGATGCATTTGTCCAACGATGTAGCACAATCCTGTCTGCCATCATCCTCGTACTAACTTCATAGGGGATGACAAGTGTCTTGTAGCCGTTTTGGATCCACATATGGCTTGAGCTCCTTTTTAAGCTCATGAAACAGAAGAAGCTTTTGGATAAATGGAGGGAAGTGATCAATTGGAAACACCCAATTATCAGGAATTTGGGTCATGCCATCTACTTTGAATGGATTCCTCAAAGAGATGTGGAAAGTTGGGTTTCTAATGGGTTTACACTTCCTGTCCAGAGGCTTGTTGAAGGGTATGAAAGTATTGGTATTGAGTAGGTTCATTTTCTGTTGGGTTTTTAGTCTGGCTATCTGAGCTGAAGGTTTGTTGGACTTTCTAGTACCGGGGAAAACAATCAGGGGTGTCCGAGGAGCTGAGGAAGTGTCCTCAATCGAAGCTTGGGCTTGATAGGAGGTGGCCGACTGATCTCTGGCAGGAGTTTCAGACCTAACCGTAGTCTTCCTAACAGACCTAGTCTTTGTAGGATTCTCTTTAGTCACGATCCCCTCAATTCTGGTTAAATCCCCGATGTTGAAAATTCTAATTCCTTCTCCGGGATGACTATTTTAGCTTGACAAAACTTGGCTAAGCTCGGGCAGAATACTTAGGAAGTGGCTAATAATGATACAGAAGCTTGGCTTGCTCTTTCCCTCCAAAAAGGTTTTCTAAGCTTCCATGATACGGTCAATCATGACTTGAGCCCAATTGACAGGGGTACTAAGGGCAATGGCACTCATCATTAGTTGTTGTATATAGGATACCTTATCATGGCTCCCTGCTTTAGAGAGAAGGGCTCTGTCTATGAGTTCGACGTGGAATTGTGGAACCAATGGGTAGTCTCGCTTCTTATTCTCTGAGGATTTAAGAACGGGCTAGGCTCCTTCATTGGGTCTAAGGGCAGTCCATCCAGTAACTAGAAGATTGGCGGGAAGAGTTTTGTTTCCCTCAATGCTAAGCCCAAAAAAGGCTCTAGTTAGGGAGGTTGAGTCTAAGGTTATTTTCACTCCTTTTAGTATTCCTCTAAGTATAAATGGATTGTTCTCAACTGGTTTGATATGGATATAAAATTGCTCCACCAGGCCAGGGTAAACTTTGGTTAAGGGGAAATCCAGAATGGGTAGAATCTTTGAAACCGTAAGTTATCGTACTATTTCTGGGGAGTTAGCTTCAATAATGGCTGTGTGACTGTGTCAATCATAGCACCATACCGTGGAGAGATGCGAAGGCCATTTCTTCCTACAATGAATGATTATTCAAGAGTTTAAGAAAGGGATTGATAGCTTCAAAGTATAGAATTAGGTTATTTGAGAAATGTGAAAAGTTTGAAATTTTTTAAAGAACAACCTAATCTTATGCTCCGAAGCTTATGAGTGTACTGAGCTTAAATACTTGAACAACAAAAATAAAACTTGAATGAATGATGTAGAGCACATACCTTGAATGAGCTTAAATACTTGAAAATTTTATGAGAAATTTGGGTTTTTCGGAGCAGGACATACTAGGATTCGGATCGAATTCTAAGAAATTGACATCCCCATCCAAAATACTATGAATGCTCCACAACCCTTCATCAGTGCAATGACAGTGATTAGACCATCTTGGTTGGCCAAAATGGCAACAAGAGAAGCAATCACCAATCCAGCCAATAACGATTTCATCACTGCGCCGAATGGAATTTAGTCTACTAGTTTCAATCCATCCAAGAGTTTTTGAACCTCACCAGTGTTCAATAACTAAGATCAAGAACACCTCTTTAGCAAAGACCCAGAAACCTAATCTTCAGTTTTTCATGTTCTACTCAACCCTTAACCACATCACCATAACCAATTTACAAGATTTCAAGGTCTCACATACCCACTTGGTCAAAACCCCCAAGTCTTCTTTTCATAATCAATCAGATTTTCGAAATCTAAATCCTCCAACTCCATTTTTATTTCTCAATAATTTATGTATAATAAGAACACATGTTTCAATAGCAGGAAAGGAAATAAAAATATACTCTTCTTAACTAATCTACCTTATGCCTTGGGAAAGTCAAAATTAAAATAATACCTTGGGCCATTAAAGATTTAAATCATCTGAATTCGAATGTGAGATCTAATCAAATTACTCCAGTACCAATTAGTTCAAAATGTAAAGTGAAACCCTAGATACAAGTTCAACGTTACACACAAAAAGAGTGCTCTTTGATCGTCGTCCATGGATATCGAAGAGGAAGAGGAGAGAAAATATTTGACTCCGTTTTTTGTTGTATGAAGAGGATGCTGCAATTTTGATTTTTTTGGCTGAGAGTAATTTTGGTATTAGGGCTGAGAAATTTAAGGGCTGCATTTAGTAATCCACTAGTTTTAATTAGTTATTTGGAAGAAAATTTAGGATATAATTAGTTATTATTTAAGGTTTATTTTAATAAATTTCAATTTAGGCTCTCAACTTTACTACGGTGAAAAAAGACGGAAAACTCCATGGAAAACTCGTGTTTTGCACGTGAGTCCATTTCCGTTAGTTTTTGATGATTTTTGTCCAAAATGACTCATTTTGCAACAAAAATTAAACATTAGGGTCTAATTGACAATCGAGGGTTCGTTTTGCAAGTTCACACAAATATTAGAGTTTAAAGTGAGATTAATCTATTAAATAAAATTTCAATAATAAATTAAATTAAAATTAAGGACGAAAGTAATTCGTAATTAAGTAGCTATATAGAAATAATTAAATACTGATAATAAATTTAATATATATTACAATTTTTATTGGACAAGTAGTTTCAACGAGTTTCAAAGGCGTTTGAAACACCAAGACTGAAGCTTGAATAAACATGAGAATATTCTGTTGATTTATAATTTATAATTAATGTTGTGGTATGTGAGTATTAATTATTTAGGTAATGGCAAAAACAAGGAAATAAGGGGAATTTCGAGAATTGAAATCGGGACCTCTCACACCCTAAGCGAGAATAATACCTCTAGCTCAAATGCCTAAATTTAGTAAAAGTGCTTTATGTTATAATATGTCAAAATTTTTAATGTCCCAACTATTGTCTCAATATATACTTATTCCAGTACAATATATATATATATATATATATATATATATATTTATATAATTACGAGCATGACTTTAGCTTGACAATCTAGCATGAAAAAAGCAGTCTCATTTGCAGTGTATGTAGCAAGGTGTAAGTAGGTTCGCACTTATAACAAACGCAAACAAATTTCAATTGCAAAACTACGTAATTAAGAAATTCTGAATGCGATGGAGAGTTGTGCATCTTTTTTGGTAGGTTATATATCATTTTGAATCCTCGTCCATTATGCTTTAGCCTTTTCAGCGACGATGGTCTCCTAGTTGGTCGATTTATTAACGGTCAGATCAGGAATTCGATATTGTGCGATATTTGATTTTGATATTTGATATTTGATATTTGATATGGAAATGATGATGGTGGGACCTATGATGTGTAAAGTAAAAAAGTATGAGAGAGATAGAGAGAAAATGGTGGGACCTATAATATGTAAAGTGAAAAGGTAGAGAGAGATAATATGATGTGACTTCAAATATCAAATATTAAATATCAAGGAAATCAGATTCATTAAATCTTTGAATAGAGGACAATGAAAAAGCATCAAGAATCGACCAAAAGCTGTTGCAGAACATAATGAAGCCATCCTCTATAAGATTCTCAACATCCTTTATTAGGACCACGCAGAATTTGAGAATGAATCCATAATCTTCTTATATTGTTCACTCATGAATCATGATAACTAATTAAGGCAAGCAAAAGCAGTTTAGATGAAGCACGTACTGCTGCGACATTTGAAGGCAATTTTTTTAGCAAAATATCATCAATGCTTTTTCTTGGTTTATCGTCCGCAAATGTGATATCAGTCGATTAACAACAATTTGCGTATGCTCGTCTTTGCCATCCAGCCAGTTTGAAATGAGAAACACTAATCATCGTATCGTACCATATATACTAGCTAGCAATGGCTTCACAAATATGATCAAGCATGAAAAGAATATCTGAATATGTATATGCAATTTATTATATCCACTCTTTTGAGTTTGTGGTAGATACATATGTGAGGTTAAATTCACGCCTTTATGCTTGTTTTAGTGGACATATTTGATATCTGGTGATGGTAAAAGTATATATCATTCAATATAAGGAAGGATCAATATGTGACTTTTTGTTTCTCACTTTTTCTTCTTGATGACTCAAGCTAGCAAATCTCTTCAACATATGCTGGAAATAGTGAAATTGCATTGACCAGAAGAACACTATTCTTTTCTTGTGCAATATGGAATAAAGCCATGCATTGCTTTGGTGTGGACAGTAGAGATTAATGAATATGAGAAGATTAATAATCTAGCCTCCCCCCTATAGAAAAACTTTTCAAATGCCATGGAAAGATTCTTCCATCTCCCCTGCCTCCCTTTTTATTATGAGTATCACCAATACAAGAATTTACTCGAACCTGAGTATATATATACATGAATTTATTCGGACAAGAATCTAAAATATTCTGTAACCTCTGTGAACCACAATGACTCATAAAAATTTTGATTGATCAATAAACAAATTTATTTTGATTGATCAATAAACCACATTGATGGATCACAGTTAGGAGTGGAAATCGGAATGAAATTTTCGATTTCCGCCGATTTCGATATAAAATTTTCGATTTTGGAACGATTATTTTCTTTTCAATTTTCGAATTTTCGATTTTTCCGATTTTTTTTTATGGGAATCGGAATTAGATTTAAAATTATCGAAATTTCGAATTATTTTCGAATATATTCCGTTTTATTTCCAAAAAACTTCAAATTTATTTCCAAAATATTTTTGAAAACTTTCCAGTTTATTTTCAAAAAAAAATTCAACTCATTTTCAAAAAGAATTTAATTTATTTTTAACTTTTTAAAAAATATTTTTAAATTAATTTCATCCTAAATGAGTCAAACTTAGGTCTGTAGACAAGTAACTTAATTAAATTCAAACATGACTAAGCAAAAAGCACAAATAATTATCATAATTTTTAATCTTCCTTTTCATAATATTTTTTAAAATAATTTTTGGATTATAGTACTTTATATTCTAACAATAGTATTCACTTCAATGTTGTGGTATTTGATAATTATACCCCTGTATTTCGGGTTATATTTGGGATTTATCCCTATAATTTTTTTTTTTCGCAAAATTGGACAAGTACTTTGAAATTAAATATGCAATGTTTTGCTTCCATCCAATTTCCGTCAAATCAACTAATGAAAGTTAACACTTACCACCCCTGATTATATTAATTCCCTAAAAAAGTTCCCAATATCCAAACTTATTTTCATATTTATAAAAAATAAGTATAATAATAATAATAATTATTATTAAACTAATTAATATATAATATGAAAATTTATTGTACAATAATAATTAAAACTTATTACAACAATTCATAAGTTATTATGTAACTATTTACAATTTAAACTTGACACCAATAAATGATGAAAAAATTAATATTTTAATTAGATCTTCATTAATTAGCATTTCTTTTTAATAATGTTGTATATCAAATTACCATTATCAATAAATTAAGTATACACATTGAAATAGAAACTAAAAAAAATACACTTATTACATTTTATAGTTTCATATTATGAAATTATTAAAAATACAATATAATTTTTAAAATACATAAAAATTACAAAACTTATCAACAATTCACACAAAATAACTGATAATTTTAAAAAACGAACATGGTGAGATAGGGAGTGTGTGTGCACGCTGTGTGTGTTGTGTGTGTGTCGTGTGTGCTGGGGGGGTCCTTACCTGATCAGCCGAGAGAGGGAGAGATACGAGGCCGGAGCTGGGTGCTACCATGGTCGGAGATGGTGCTCCCGTCGCCGGAATGAAGGAAGATGGAGGAGAGACGCCAGATTGAAAGAGAGATGGGGCGGCGGATTTAGGGCTTGCGTTTTTTGTTTGATGGATGGATAAAGGGAATGCTTTCGATCGAAAAGGAGTGCTGCTCGTCGTCGGCGCCTGAATGAAGAGAGATGGTGGAGAGAGATGGCAGAATGAAGAGAGGTGGGGGCATCGGATGGGGTTCAAATTGTAGAGAGATGGTGGAGAGAGACGACGGAATAAAAGACTCTTACTATTGATTTTATTTTGATTTGGATAGTCTTGGAATTTTTTTGAAATGATTAGTATAATTAGGGGTTATAAGTGTTAAATGTTGTAAATTTTTTGTTAAGTTTTGACGAAAATTTAACGATAGGGCAATATATGTCCAATCTTGTAAGAAAAAAAATTGTATAGAGGTAAATTTCAAATATAACCCGAAGTACATGGGTATAATTATCAAATAACCCCCTCAAAGTTTGTCGTAGACTTTGATTTGTATTATTTTTATATATTTTTTTCTACTTTTTTTAAAGAATTTATTTTGAAAAATGATCTTGATTTGAATGTATTTAATTTATTGAAGAATGTAAAGGTGAATAATTGTAAAGGAGTAGCATAGACTACATAGTAGCATACCATAGTGAACAAGGATCACTTGTTTAAAGACAAAATATTTTTGAATTCGAAATTTTTCGAAAGTTCCAAAATTTTGGAATTATGAACTTTTCGAAAGTTCAAAATTTCGGAATTTGGAAATTCTGAAATTTCGATAATTTTGAAAATTTTGCAAATCGAAATCAATTTTTGTATTCCAAAATTTTCGGAACGGAAATTGAAAACTAATTTTGATTTTCAAAAAATTTCGAAAATGTTATTTTCGATCGGTTCTATCCGATTTTCACCCCTAATCACAGCTGATATCCAATTATGATTCACCAAAATGAATTTGACATATCAATGTGGTTCGCAGGGTTCACATTTGATCAACTTCATATACATATATATATATATATATATATATTTTTTAGGCCTTCCCTAGACAACGTCGAGGTGATCGAAAGGCGACCGCCCAAAATTATGGGGTAATCAAAATTAATAAGCCTAATTAATATTATTATTTGATCATTTAATTATAACTTCATTTAATTAAACTTATAATACAAGAACTAAAAAAGATATCAATAAATTAATTTAAAAAAAATATTCTCTTTGTTCCAAAATATAAGTTTATTTTATATTTTTATGGAGGTGTCTCAAAGTAGGCGATATTTTTTTTTTTTTGTGGAACAAAAAAAAAAATTTAATCACAAGTTTCTTTTGAATCCACGACTAGTTCTCATTTTTATCTACACATTTGTTAAGCCAACTAATTTAATAAATATTTGAGCAATTTAAACATAAACATCTATTTTGAAACAAAAAATATATAATTTTTCATGTCGATTATAAAAGTTTAATTTAATATTTATTAATACTCCCTCCATCACAAGTTTAGCTTAATATATATATATTTAAAAATAAAAAAAATAAGTTTAGAACGATCAAAAGTAGATGTAAATAAATTTTAATAAAATTAAATAATAATACTTTTTTATACATTAAGACCTAATTTTAAATATTAGCATATGACCTTTTAAATTACAGGAACGGTCCTGTATATATATATATATATTGAGTATTTTAAAGATATAATCTTTTCCTTGTTTAGATAATGATATTACAAATAAGATAACATCACACATCGTTTTCTTGCCCGATCAAATTAACATTGACAATATACAAATGGTTTTGTTGATTTCATAATGTCAAGCTTCTTTTAACTTATCATCTTAACTAATGTTTTAGGTGGCTTCGCAAATTGGGAGAAAAAAAAAGATGAAAGTAATGACTTCTATCAGTAGGATAAATTTTGATTATTTATGTCGAACACTTTATTCGCGTAGAGAAAATTACTCAATATGAAATAATTCACCGTAAAACTGCAATAGAAGAAACTTATATACATCCAACCGCATGATAGAATGTTTCATATACCGTCCTCTCATAAATAATTTTTGAGTTTTATTCATTCAACTAAAGTTGTTCACGATTTAGTTTGATTCAATTTTACGCATTTTTGACTAAAATCGCAATCAAGCTAATTTATCGATTTTTTGAACTTTGTAAACCATAAAATTTGATTTAATTTCTAAATTTTTGTCATAACTAAAATAGAAAATAAGAAAAATAAATAATAAATTTATAAAATTTATAACAAAGAAAAATTAAAAACTAAAGTCACATACTTTTTAGAAACAGTACTTCATTGAGAAATCTTTGTGACAGAAGGCAATGTACATTGTACTTCTACTATCTTAAGGCAACTTACCACTGAGATGGCCATCAGTTGGGTACAGCCTTTAATGGGAAAAGGTTTCACTTACCTCCCTCATATTCTAGTGATTCCTCCCTTTCCCCTCCCCTAATAGGTCCCTTTGTTGCATCCCTCTTAAGTTTTTCTATTGAACTGGTAATGGGAGGATGGGATGTTACCTGTTTTTTTATTCCCTTACACCATCTGCATTCGGAAGTCAATGGAGAAACTATCACATAATGGTTTCATATATTTTATACATAACTTGTTAGATAAATACAATATATCATCACAAACCTTAATTTCTCTTCAATTTATATTCTTCTACTTGTCCATCCATCTAATTGAATGAAACATATATGTGGATATGGATGGAAATCTCCATAGGTTTATAATGCCAATTACAATTTACTTTTAACCTTCATTAGCAAAAATAATCTATTGCTAAAAATTCTATCTAATTCTTTTTATGACATGTGAAACGAATATAAAATATAAGGATTGTAATGCAATTCAATCGTGATGAAATACAAACTTTTTGCCGCACTCTTATTTGTTCAAATCTTAAGCATAACTTTGAGATAACATATTCACCTCACAATAAACTATTTTAAAATTTCAATCATAATATCTTTTTATTCTTCCTATTTCAAATAATGAAGCATTTACCAAGTAATGCAAAATTCAAAGTTAATTAAGAATATAACACAAGAATTAGCCTTTAATGTTCAAAGTAAACAATATTAACACAAATTAGATTTTCGTGTTAAATGTAAAAACTATAAGAATTAGTTTTGAGCAAATTTGATTTCATTTAATTTCTCAATATTACTAGGGTTATGTTTAAAAACGATAGGAATGACAAGTTTGACCGGGAGTAGCTTATAGCTGATTCCATAGTGCAGATTAGTCATTCCCGTTGATGTGAGCTCTTGGGGAATATCAGTTTATTATCCCTGTAGTAACTTTTATCCGTTGACTGACGACTCTTCCACTCGGCACCATGGGATCACTAAGACTAACTTTTATCCTTACTCGACGGGTGAGTCTCACCTTCTTATATTGAATATGTTCCAAGATCTCATAGCAACACATGAAAATAAATCAATCTTTAAGATGCAAGTTGAAGAAGTTAACAAACTGTGTCTCTTAACCCTCGTTTGTGATCTCCTTTCATCTTGCATGACTATTTTCTATTGGTACTTATATTTTTGTCGGCATATATAAATTGCATCGACCGTCAAGTTTCAACCTTTTTATGCTTTGTTGAAATAATTATGTACAAGGCAAGATGTTGCTCGTCAACTCATTTCAACTTAAGTTAGTTTTGGTCAAGTATTTAGATTGTGCTGCATGAATCCTTTACTTTTGGACAAACCATATAAATAAAAAGTGCCGATCAATAGGAGGAGAACAAGAATGTTCAAGCTAGTAGAATGAATTATGCAGGGCAATTATCTAATGTTTACAAATTCGTTCATGATGCATAACTTGGAGGAGGAGAACAATCGAAGTTGCATAAATGAGGGAGCCCTACAAAACAAAGTCAAAAGGTCAAGGGAGGCAATATAAAAATTCGCCTAGCTTTTACTGCCCCCAAAAACTTTCCCCTCCCCCAGTTTTAGAGAGAGGGTCTCTCTTCCCTCTCTCTCTCCGTCTTCTTGTATTACATACACACAAAAATAAAAAGGAAAATAAAGAACTGTGTCGGTCTATAAAGGGCCTCCTATAGTTCCTCCTCCAATTCTCTTTCCCTCGCATCTCTTTCGGCTCGACCCCAAACTTTCCCCTTCACCGCCACCACCCTCCTCTCTCTCTCATCCATGGCTTCTCCGTCTCAAGCTAGCCTCCTCCTCCAAAAGCAGCTTAAAGGTCACGTCTTTAACATTACGCAATCAACCCCTCCGTGTGGGTTGTCCAAATTTTAGGGTTTCTAATTTTTGACTTTTGTTCTTTTTGGGTGTTTTGAATTGATGGATGATCTGCTGTTTTCTTTCTTATAGATCTTTGTAAGAACCCGGTTGATGGTTTTTCGGCCGGTTTGGTCGACGAAAGCAACCTTTTTGAATGGAGTGTCACTATTATTGGCCCTCCCGATACATTATAGTGAGTAAAGATTCGATTTTAATGTGTTCTCTTTCAATTTCTCTTGGAATTTTATTGTTTGAAATTGTTATATATTTTTTTTGTTGTATTTGTTTTTAATCATATAATGGTTGAAGTTTTACGTTATGCGTATCATGGGTTTGTAAGTAGTTTGGATGATATTCTCGGTCTTTCTTCGGCTCAGAGTATCAAATATGGGGTTTTATGGGGGTTTTAAGGGTTTTCTTCATTACAGAAGGATAATCTGTTTGTGCAAAGGAGCCAGGGCATTTTTGATCCATTGCTGATGCATGGGTAGTGCTTTTATACTGTTTATGGTATTACCAAGTTAGTGTTTGGTGTGGATTTTCTTCTTAAATTATAATTTAAGTGGTAGGCAGTGCATGGAGATTGTGGTAGCCTTGTTTTTGTTTGGGAATTTAGGGGACTGAGAAGAAGGGATCATAGTGGAGGAGTAATGTCTAGGCTCTCCCAGGGAAAGACTCCAACTTCCAACTTAAGGGACAAGATGTGATTGTTCGATTGTGGACCCACGGATTAATTGCTATGGAGTATGACCAATCACACACTTGCTACATAGGTCGGGATGAAAATGAGTTGCAAAATTTGGGATCCCCAGCAGTATTGTACCAATACCTTTAGATCATTGCTCTATACATCCACAGGAGCAGGCTTACAATCTCTCTCTTGGAGCTAAGCTGCTGCATCTGTTTTCCGCTCATTTCTTATAGTACTTTCACTTTTGTTGAAAGAGCTAGGTTGTGGAATGGGGGTTTAGGTGAATACTCTTATCCTTGTTAGCAAATTTTATACTGACCCTTTCATCTTTTCAAATAATTTCAGCGATGGAGGTTTCTTTAACGCAATCATGACCTTCCCTCAAAATTATCCTAATAGCCCTCCAACTGTGAGATTCACCTCGGAGGTCTGGCATCCCAATGGTTAGTAGATTTCCTTGGATCTCATTTCAGATTATGTACATCTTTATCTGCCTCCCTCGCTCCCTCTTTTAGTCCTGAATATGTGGGCTTCACTCTGTTGATTCCTGTGTGTTCAAAAGTCGATACATTTATTCATGTTATGTTTAAAAGCTGCTTTTGTAAAGTATACGGTTATTTCCCTATAATTTCTGTATGTTTCAACAGTTTACCCTGATGGGAAGGTTTGTATCTCAATTCTTCACCCACCGGGTGATGATCCAAATGGTTATGAGCTTGCAAGTGAACGCTGGACGCCTGTTCATACGGTATGTTTGCAAAAATTTGCTTTGATGCATTTCCATTGCACTCCATATTCTTTTTAAGCCATTAAGTGTTGATATTTCTTAGTTGATCTATATGGAATTTCCTATTTTTCGGCTTTCCTTTTCCTCCTCCCTCTCTCTGTGGAAAATTATGATTCTCTAAGTATGTTGTCCCCTGCGCTGATGGCTGCACATGTCAGTCATCTGCGGCATTTTCCAATGTAATTGTTATGTAACAAATTCTCGCAGTGAGGTTATAAGGCTTATGATGCTTCTGTTACTTAGTAATGTGGGATTGTGCATAAAAACCTAACTCGTTGGTATGTCTATGAAATAGCAGTTAAAGAAGTGGTACTGTTAAGGATCTGAAGCAGTTAAAAATTTTCCCTCAAGTTATTTGACTTTATTAAGTCTCTCTCCCTCTCTTCTTATGGGAGGTGTTGAGTGGCGGGTGATTTACATTTGTTTTCCATAAGTTATGTACTCTAAGGTAATTGAATTTTATATGAATGCACTATAATGTGAAGTGGCAGAGAATAAATTAGTTTTTGCTTTTCCTGATGGAGGAAAAAGCAAAAAGTTATTTCAAACCTTCAAAGAAGTCCGGCCTGCCTTTCAATTATCAAATACTCTAGCTTTTGTATGTGCTCCAGTCAAATACTAAATTAAAGTAAAAAGTAAACAAATTAATAAAAATTCTCTGTAAGTTTTCACTTTTGTAGGACATATGTGACAAGCCGTTAAGCCCCTAGGACTTCCTAGCTGACTAGAGTTGATCTTTTTTTTTCCGTATTTTCTTTATTCTCCCCTATAACCAAATGTTTTTTGGGAAAAATGAAAGGGATACATTGTTTCCAAACCAAAAGAGAAGTGATTTTCAGAAAATCAATTAATATACTGCTTAATACGCAAGGCATGAGACTACTTTTGGGGGGGACAGATTGAAAAGGGAAATGGACTCTTATCTAGGGCTGGAGGGAGTAAAATTGAAGGAGCTGCCCATTTTTGAGGCTACGAATTATGGTTAGGATTGAGAAGCCTAAGATCTGCTCTTTGCCTAATGTTGTTTGATTACCCTTTGCTATTTTTGAGTTTTGTACTCGAATTACTATGCTCCTTAGGATTTGTCACTCGGAAATTGATAATATCCACCGCTTCTTTTAATCTTTCTATCTGAACTCAATTCAGCCATGTCCAATATCTTTCGCGTCTCTTAATTTTTCATAAAATTAATCTTGACAACATCATAGAAACACTAAACATATCTGCTTAAGTCTTGTATTTGTGTTCCGTCCGCAAGAAAATATACAAAAGCGAATATACTGCTAAGCTTGTACTTGTTAGAGGTATAATCATGAACATGTTAATTGTTTCAATTGAATGTGGTTAAGTTAGGGTGTAGCATTGTGCTGAGTGTTTTGGACCCTCTATGTAGAGAGCCTTTGGTTCTAAGGAAGAAATAAGAGATGTTAACTGTGATTCGTGGAGGCGTTACCTTGGTTTCAAAGCTGCAAAATTGGCCTATTCTTGCATGTACCTTTGAAGTCTTTTGAGAACTGTGGTAAAAATTTTGATTTGATGTATTGGTGGCATTGAGTTGTTGGTTTGCAGCAATTGAAGGTTGATTGTGCTTTTAGTAGTTATCAATAGGTTTTGGCTCGACATAGGATGATGGAAAAAAGGATTAATAAAGTGGTCATGGCGTGAGCTAGTGAAGCTTATTGCGGCAATTTGGGGTTCATTGAAAGTGTTCAACTTGATGGAGGTTGGTGATGCAGCAACAGTTTTAAATGGATGGACCTCTGATGTGGGGATGAGATCTTGTGCAATATTTGTGTTGAAAGTTTTTGATGTAGCTGCTAGCCTGCTACTCATTGCGTGATGGGGAACCACAGGAGTCCGTTTAGGATGATGTCAAAGAATGGAAACTCAATTTCTTATAACTTACTCCCTATGTCTCATTTTTTTGGCCAACTTTCTATTTGTGATTGTCTCAATTATTTTGGCCACTTCATATTTCTAGGAGCATTAAATGTCTTTTTTCCTCTTTTACCCACATTATGTTGAAGAGTTGTTAACCTTTCAACTTCTTTGGAGTATTATTTATTGCAAAAGGGGCAATTATGGAAAAGTAAATATTATGCATCAGAATTTAATGCATATATTGTCAATTCTTAAACTACGTGTTTTTGTTCCTTGGCCGAAATAAAAGAGACGGAAGAAGTATATGACAGATAGAGGCAGGACTTTCTACTATGAGTCTCCACCATGGATAATGCGCTTGCACCAGAATAAGTAGATTTTTCTGAAAAAAACCTGCAGTGCTTTCTAAATCATAGAAGTGATTCTTGAAAAGCACGCTATTATTAGTAAAGCCACCATTCTCTCTTTTTGCAGCCTCGTGCATGGACAAAGAAGGAAGATAATTGACAATGTTCAAAAATGCTTTCTACAACCTGAGCGTTCCAGGAGATGTTTAGGATGTATTGATTTTGAAGCCTACAAGAAATGATGCTTTTCAGGTTGAATCCTACTGGGGAGCCTCACGTGCTATATCGAGAGAGGAGTTTGGAGTCTGAAGCATCTACGCATGCACATTGGGAAGCCTTGAGATTATATCTGAACAAGATAGATATTATTGTTGATCGGGGTTTCAAGGTTGGGGGGGGGGCGGTGGCGGGGTGGGGTGGGGTGGGGTGGCGTATCAGTTTGTCATTTGCTGCTGCTGCTGCATTGTGAAGTGGCCAGGGAATACCGGTTTAAGGGTCCTACTGACCACTCCTCTCTTTGGGTGAAATGAATCCTTACTGGAGTTTTGGATAGTCTGCTTACTTTTTTTTGGGTGATATCTGGCATGAATGGATGTAAATTTTGCTCTTTCTTTGCACAACCCTTTGTATTTATTGCCATGCTTTTTTCTTTTTATAGTCCTAATGTTCATGGCGCCGCCACACGGATGCTCTTAACCTGTACTTCATTTAATCCCTAAAAATAAGAACAATAAAGAAACAGGAAAAATGTTTAGAATCTCAAGTAATTAGTGAAGTTTGATTTTTCTATTTGGCTTGGAACAGAGGGTTACTGTTTCACAATACTTATTCGTTTTATCTACAATGTCCAAAACTGATTGATTGTGCTGTACTTTCAGGTGGAGAGTATAGTTCTGAGCATTATATCAATGCTTTCCAGTCCTAACGATGAGTCTCCAGCAAACGTTGAAGCTGCGGTAATACCTTCTGTTTCTTTACACGTCTTTGTCTAAGCAAGTCTTCTTTATATTGTGTCTCCGTGTGTGACTGCGGCGTGTCGGTGTTTTTGTTCTCACTTGGCCCTTAAGGGAAAATTTTGGAGACATAATAGCACCAAAATATATGGGAGCTGGTAAATATACAATATACTCATCATACTCGTATTCTGTTCTACATTGGGCTCTCCATTTCAGTATATGTTTAATTGCATATATGCATTATGTGCTAGTGATCTAAACTAAAGATCAATTTGGGAAGAATGAAAAAGGCTTGCAGGTGCCTTCTGTAATGTGAATTGAGAGTTAATGTGAAGATGCAGAAACTTGTACTGATAGTGAAAGAACAGGGAAGAAAAATGCTACATTTAGACTGGCTAAAAATGTGGGTGAGCAAACAAATGAACATCATATTAAGTGTCGTATATTCACACCTTTCACATGAGAAAGTGTGAAAGAATGTTATGCATAACTACCTCCTACCCTATAGATGTATTCGCTAAAGTTTGCAAGAATTGTCAACTACTCTTTTAAGATATTCTTCAAAATTGTAAACCAAGTTAGAAAATGTCTATCCCTTGTGAACATGGTATGTAGCTAATGTTGCTCTGGGAAGGCACTGGTCTCTAGCATTGTGATGACCTTGATGTACCGGTTTTATGTACATTGGATCATGAATGCATGCATTTTATGGTTGCTTTGGTTTCTTCGGGTAGTGGACTTCTATATCAGCAAATAAGTTGTGATCTAGTGTTTTGTTAGTTTGTGGTCATCTTCTCACTCAGAAGTGTTTGCCTGACTGCAGAAAGAATGGAGAGAAAGAAGAGATGACTTCAGGAAGAAAGTTGGTCGATGTGTGAGAAAATCTCAAGAATTGATGTAAACTGGTGATTGGAGGCCACTGGTTGCTCAAGTCTCGTATGCCAAAGAAAAGCATATTGCACCGAGTGTGAGGATCTAGCTGTCCATTGGCTATTTGTTTCACCCCCTGTAGAATTGCCATTAAAGTTTCTATTCTATATCTTTTGCCTATGCTTTTTGTCTTTCTCTTTTGGTTGTTTTGAGACTTCTTTGTTAACTTCAGTGGATGATATTTCTCCATCAAAGAAATGAAGTTATTTGTTTCTAAAGATGTGTTTTCTTTTCTGCCAGATTTTTTGATACAGATTTGGTTTGATTTTGTGTTTTATTGTTTGCTTGGCCGCATTTAATTTCCCTTTTAATTTATGCACTTTAATACACATTAACATCTCTCAAAGTCTCTAACATTTATGCTTAAACAATGGGCAACTCAACTCCTCCCATAACCAGAGGTGTCAAGAGTAAAGAGAAAGTAACCAGAGGTGTCAAGGTATTCATTGTTCCTGGAAGGTTACACATTGGTTTCCTACTTTCCACCTTTGAGAATGAAGGCAAGAATGGACTATTAACTATTAAGGTGACAAGCCTTAGATGTGTGACCTGAATCTATTCCCAGTGAAGGTGGATCATAAGGTACTTAATTTCCAGATTTCCACATACAACAGAACGACAAGCCTTAGATTTGTGACCTGAATCTATTCCAAGTGAAGGTGGATCATAAGGTACCTTAATTTCCAGTTTTCCACATACGATGGAACGAGTTCATTACTCGGATGGGCTGTATCATTTTTTCTCCATTTTGACCACCAAAACTGCAACTAGATTCAAGTCCTGCTACTAGTTCCTATCATGATTGCTCACCAGGCACACAAAAACAGCTTGTTGCCTGGAAGTAAAGATCACTCGAAGGAATTAATTCAATTTTATCCAAACTCCAAAATAAGCTAGGATGAGGCTCGAGTTAGAAGGCGCAAGTCATGTTGCTCAATTCATTTCTTCGAGCCAAAAGGAATTGTAAAATAACCAGTGTCCTGCCAGAAATATATAGTTTGTCCAGTGATTTCTCTGAGTTAGTCTAGTTCTGAAAGTGCTGGGGCAGAGAATACTTGGGGGGTCGACACGATATGATGAGAGGAGGTGGTGGGTACGCAATGGAATCGTCGAGAGCGTTCTGGAGTTGGGTTGGTATATTGGATAAGAGTATAATAATTCTTTCGCCATTTCGTAATCCCCGGGGGTATATGATACCTTGTAGCTTTTTTCGGGAGAAAAAGTTGAGGAACAAGATTCAGAGCCAGCAGACTGGAACTAAACATGCATAGCATATGAAGGTATCATTCCTGTGTCCCTAGACAAGCCAGAGTTAAATTTGAAGAACAAGTTGAATTATATATTGGGGCCAATGTTGAAATTGAAATATCTATCTTATAAATGAAGGGTGTGGGACCCCTTCAAATGAATAGTACTATTCAAGTGAATAGTAACTTCTTC
>JAOWAN010000001.1:8043701-8058887 GCA_028566635.1 Lobelia cardinalis
ATTTTATTTTATCTATAAATAAAATATTTTTTATTTTTGATAACACGGACACATTACACACGCTAATTAATTTATAAAAAGAAGTAAGCTGATTCATGCCAACAATTATTTCAAAACGGAGAAAATATGGATTTAAAATAATTTATGCTACAAATTTAACTGAGTAAGTGAAATTATTATTATTATTATTATTATTATTATTATTATTATTATTATTATTATTATTACAATGATACTCCATATTATTATTATTAATATTATTATTATTATGCCCGTTAATACTTATGCGCCAAATAAGAGCAACTTGGCTTAACAGATTTACAAAACTCTCATCCATAGAAAGAGACCTGTGAAAAGGTTGATAAAATGGAGCGGTTGATGGATGATAACGGAACCCTCTATTGAGATGAGAGGGGGGAAATAAAAAGTATATTATATTAATACATATTGAGTAAGTTAACTTGAGCTTTAGAAAGGAAAAAAGATTTTTGATGAATATTAGAAATGTCCGCGTTTAAGGGTATAAATCCGATAAACATATTTTATTTTATCTGAAATCACTAAATATAAAAATAAATTAAAAAAATAATAACATAGTTAAAAAAATTGAAGTAATAAATATTATTAAAAAAAAACATGTGCGAAAAAGTATGTTTTTGTGCCCGAGAGTACGTAATCAAAAATTAAAAAGCATATCATATATAAATAAAATTAACTAATAAAATTATTTGTGATGATAAAAATTAATTTAAAATATTAAAAATCTAATTAATTTATATAGATATTATAAAGAGATAAAGAGAGAGAGAGAGAGAGAGAGAGAGAGAGAGAGAGAGAGAGAGAGAGAGGAGTAGTTTAGAGGAGGGATGTTTATGGTTCGATTTTGGTCGATTTTGATCAAAATCAAAATTAAAATTTAATTAAATATTTTATTTTATCATTTTTCAAAACTGAAACTAATCAGAGAATATAAAAAATTAATTCTTCGATTTTGTATTTTTCGGTTTGATTTTGAATAAACTTTTAGTATTCAAAATAAAATCATGTAATTTTCGAATTTCGATAGGTGATAGAATAAATACATAGAGTAAAAAAATTTTCAATCACAAATAAGATAAACTTTATAATTCAATTTACAAAATTACAGTGTATATAATTCTATATTATGAAAGTTGAATGAAGAAAAATGAAAGTAATATAAAAATATTGAAAACTCATATAAATATGATACTCAATATTATAAGATATAAATTTATTGATAGTATAAGTTACATGTAATTAACCAAGTACAAAAAATTTAAATTTATAGTACTAATATAATCTCGATTAAATTTAATTTTAAAAGTGTAATAGCACGATTAAATCAAAAACAACTTAATATTTTCAATTTTGATAAATCTAAAAATTAAAAACAAATTAATACATTAATTTGATTTTTTTTGGATTAATTTTATCGGGTTGAATCCGTTTTCAACATCACCCTAAATTGTATAATAGAAGTTTTCGAAAATAAAACATTTTAGGCAATCATTTTTTAAGGGAGGACATTTTGGGGAAATAAAATCCTAATTCCGGACAGATAAGTCCGAGAGTGCTAGAAAAGTCACGTGCCCTACTTCCCTCTTCTTCCCGTCACTTTCACATGCACAGTATCCCCATTCCCATTCTTACAAGTTACACTCACACCCCTCCCCCGCAACTCCTTCTTCCCTTTCATCCTTTCTTCCCCAGTTCATCGGCCCGCCATTCGCGAAAACCTCCGAAGAGCTCTTTCCCCATATCCTTCTCTGAAATCATACAGGTATCCACGTTATCTCGGCGCTCCGTTCACGAATTTTTCATTTTACATTTTCCACAATTCCATTACACATGTTGACTTATTTTCTCTATTCCTCCGTTTTTTTTTTTTTTGTTTTTTTTTGGTTCAATTTTTAAATTGAATTAGTAGTTGTAATTTTCTCTGATGCCGTTATCTATTTATCATCATCATCATCACAGATATATTTAATTAAGTTATACTTATAGCCTTTGCCTCATAGAATTTTAAGTGTTAATTACCCTTTATCATGCACTCAATTTATCTTCAAAAGTTAATTTCGTTGTTTTCTTCATCAAATTTTTTGTCATTTTTTCGGCGTGTGGCACAAGTATTTGATGCTATGTTTCGGATCATGCACTTTGTTGGAATCGGAACGAAATAAGTTTCATATTTGGAAAATTCAATGTATTATTTTGATGTTCTAAATGAATGTATACACATTTCTGAGAAGTAGGAAAATCTTAATAATCAGTCCAACCTTAACTTACTACGAATGTGTCAAAAGTGTGATAATTATACAAAATTACTTACGATGATGGAGTGAATAGCTTTTAGTTCTGCATTCCAATGAAAACTATTGATTTCAAATCAATAGTGAATGTAAGTCTATCATGTTTATGAACTATCAGTAGTTAATAATCAGGTTAATGATATTACCAATTGAAGTTTCAGTAATTATTTTCGAGAGAAGTAACTAGTCAAATGCATGCTCTTTGTGTGGAACTGAGGGATTATATTGTCGGACTTAAGTTTGAAGTCAAATTAGTTTTATTCGTACAGGCTGGTTTATAAACTATGAAATCTTAAGTCATAAACAGGTATAAAATGTGACTTTCACTCCATCTACAGTTTCTATAAATAGACGATTTGTTGTGCGTAATTGTTGTATTTGATTTATGCCTGGAAAGGTACCATTTGTTATGGCGATATCTAATGGCATAGCTCATGTTGTGCAGGTTCTTGGGGAGTTGACATCTATCTACTGATATTGTGCTGGTGTCTGATATTGATTGTAGGATTTCCTGTTCATGTTTCTCATGACATGAACATATATTTCTCTACAAATTGAAATTTTATGTGGTATGGCAGTGTGGGATGGTATGGCTTCAGTTTGTTAATCTAGACTGCTGCATTTATTGGTCATTGAAGATGATATGGAGCATTGTTAAGCCAATATGACAGGGGACTCATTGCGCATTTCTGGTTCAAATAAGAGGTTTGAGGCGCGATTGACCACCAGTAGAAAGCTGTCTAATGGTTGCTTAATTCGTTTATCCTCAAATGTCCTCTCGCAGAAGGCTCTAAGATGTATATCTTCACTGAAACAAGGTCTGGTTGTAAGTGGGGCTGGTGGTGATGTATTAGCTTTTCTGTTAACAACGGCCGCACTAGAGATAGTCAGAAGGTTCTCAAAGGCCAAGTGTCCTTTTGTCTGGCGTGGGCTTCAGGCATTACAACTTCTCTGCTATCCACCATTCAAGTGGATCCAGAGATGGGCTCCCTTCAAGGGTTTGGTTAAAAATATGCAGGTTAGATTTTACATTTGTGCTTATGGTCATAAAATATCTGCTACGTTGAAAATATTCTTCATATCAAAGTACTTATGGGTTTGATTGCCTCTCCCTTTGCTCTAACTTAGTTATCAACTTCGATAATGTAAATAAATGTTTGCGCCCCGGATAATATGTGAATGAAAATCGGATGGCTAAAGGCACTAGATAAAAATGCAATTATGAGCATGACGATCTAGTTGCTGTTTCTTTGGGACTTGCCTAGCCTTCTTAGTTACATGTTTGATTTGGTCGGAAACCAGATTTAAAAACAACACTATTAATTTTTTATGTTGTGAGTTTTTCTTTTTATTTATTATTATTATTATTATTATTATTATTATTATTATTATTATTATTATTATTATTATTATTATTATTATTATTATTTTGCCAAATAGTGCCCAAAAATTCAAGAATGCGCTCTCCAAGTACAGGATTATATAAAGGTATACATCAAGGTGTCACGACAGCCAAAAAGGCAATGAAAATGGGTGTCTATGTGCAAGGGTAGCAACCCACATACAATGCATACAGAGGTGTGTAACGATATGAAAATGGTTCACGACATCATCTGACGAAGATCTAAACCATGAACGGCACCGGCCGAACGTGAATGGCACTGACTGGAAGGGTGAACGGAAGTGGCTGAGTCATTGAATGGCACTGGTCGGACGATGGACCGTCATGGGCCCATGGCATGGAAACATGCTGCGACCTAAACAGGATGAAGTTGATGCCATGAAGTGTGCCTTGGAATTGCTCAAGGAACCTTGAAGTGACCCAAGACATGTGAGCGAGCGTCAAAAAAGCAGCTAAAAAGATGACACAGAGGGCTGCCATGGCTACCTACATGTGTGCCGCATAGTGCTCTGCACCCTACTGTGTTTGTGTGCTGATGGCTGCCTAAGCATTGTTGCCTAAGCGCGTGCTGCTGAGGGGTAAGGCCTTGATGCTACTTGACGTGCATTCAATGCCGACGAAGACGTCACTTCTATGTTCAATGTCTATGTGACATAGTTTGATGGCTCCCTTTTTGGTCAAGCATGACTTAAGGTGCTATTTGTTTGCACTGAAAGGGGAGCTGAATAACTTAAAGTACTGATTCGGTGGGACAAAAGAGCATTTAGACTGTTTGCGTACTTTTTCTGTTTAGATCTGAAATCCCCTTTTAATCACGGACCGAATCAGTTTTTTAAGGAAGCCTGCGAGAGATAACGCTTTGGACAATGTTGCCTTACAATATTTTCATAATGTCAATCTTACCGACCCCTCACCCTCCAAGATTCTTCGATAAACAGCGAAGTAACTGTGACGGTCGGTTCCATACGGTATGTTATACATGGTTTCCGAGAAGGATATGTGGAATTTCGGATCAAAGTCCGTTTCACATAAAATTTCCGGACTCATCTCCTCTCTCTCTCTCTCTCCCCCTAGATATCATTGACCAGATTTGGATCTTTCAAGCAATGTGAATATGACCCAGCTCATTTGCCCCATCTTCATCTTCCATTTTCCGCCACCTTGTTTGACGTTGCCGTCCACCATCTTCATCAATCATAGAATCGTTCTCTCTCTCTCTCTCTCTCTCTCTCTCTCTCTCTCTCTCACACACACACACACACACTCAGACACACACAAACAAACGGTAGAGTAAAGCCATGGCGACCAGGAAGGTGAGGAAATGAATTGTATGGGTTTTACTTTGTTCTTTATTTTGAATCATGAATTCAAGCTTATTTGGTTTTCTTTGAAGTGTTGAGAAGAAGAGGGAAATTTCACAGATTGTGGGGAGAAACATTATAAATTGAGCTCCATTGATGTGCGTGGTCATCAGCTTGATTATGATCTAAACTTCACTGCTTTGAGTTTTGCAATTTGACATTTTATTCTTTGAATTTTTTGTCAGATCTGCTACTTCAAATTCATGGGTTTAACTATTTAACATGCTTCAAACTTATTTTGGAATTGATTAATAATTATATGTTATTATTTTCTTGTAATTTTTGTATGGGTAAAATGATGATTTTCTCAATTGTTCTCGAAAAATGTTAATATTGTGGAATTGATTAATAATTATATGGTTGCTTTACTTTGGAGATGAAAAAGAAATAATTTAAATGTACTAAATATTATTACCATAGTAGTTCATATTTTTGATTTTTGAGGGATAAAATGGAGAAATTTGTATGGCCCACTTGGAGCTCTCGATTTGATATTCAGATATTTCGCTCAGATTGTTTACCAAATAACTTGTGAAATTCAGTATTCAGCAATCATATGCTCTTTCTTATTTGCTCAGACACGTTTAGACTTGTACTCAGCATTCAGCTTTCAGGACTTAAAAGAAACAAACAGCACCTTAGGTATCACAGGTTTGGCAACGGTGGTTGTGCACTAGACCATTACCATTTAGTAAAGAAGTCTTCGCTTGAGTCTGCTCTAGTTTTTTGGTCAAGCATGACTGAGGTATCATTATAATCACAATAGTGGCTGTGCACTAGACCATTCACCATTTATCTATCTGTGGTTCCTATGAGTCCAATTTACTGATCCATTCCAGCCACCAGCCCCTATTGGGAAGGCACAGTAGTTA
Organism: Lobelia cardinalis; assembly: GCA_028566635.1. NCBI lineage: Eukaryota > Viridiplantae > Streptophyta > Magnoliopsida > Asterales > Campanulaceae > Lobelia > Lobelia cardinalis. The sequence continues at coordinate 8,049,667 of JAOWAN010000001.1, forward strand.
ACTAAATGCTGCATATTCTTGGCATAGTTGGTCATGATGTGTTGGAGTACTTATTGCATTGTTGCAACTGAGAGGACACTCCTTTTGGCCATACTGGAAAGATCTCACTCAAACGTTTCTTGTTGAAATTTTTGTGATGGAGTCGCTAATCCGTAACTGTGTTTTTCTTTTGGCTGATCTTGAAATAAATCACTATATTATTGTTTGGATATGGGTATAGAGAAAACCACATCATACTGTTATTAAATCATTCTGTTCTGTTTTATGGACTTTAGCTTTGACTTAAATCTTTCTGGTCTACTCGTAGACTTTGGCTTTGACTTATTTTCAGTTTACTCTAGATTATAGATACAACCTGATAATTTTCTGTTGCCTTTTATATTCAGACCTTGTCGAAGCCATTGTTGGTCCTGTCAATTGCAACAGTTTTTTCTGACGAACCACAATCTATCAATGGAATCTTCAGTGGTTCCGATGATGTGCAAGCATCTACCAGAGTACAGTCTGAGGGGTCTTCACAGTTATCTCCAAACGAAAGGTGTTCATTGTCATTCGTTAAAGGTCTTTGATGCAAAAAGTTCTACGCTCACTGATAATATATATATGTATTTATTTATTTATTTTTCGTGCATTGGTATACCTTTAAGTTAGTATTAAGTCATAGCAGCATGGTTTCATCGATTATTTGTAATGGCTGGGTATTAGTGATTCTGGTTCGTGATAAAGAGTTTGGTTTTTAAAGTAATTTGAGTGGACAGCTCAACTTACTAGCATGGATTTGAGAAAGTCAATGTCATGGCTTCTGAAATCCAGAGAAAAGGATACATCTTGGCACACGTGTTCATATGTAATTTGGGTCGAGTTGTTAACTTGTTAATGGAAGTTTCAGTTTCACTAAAATATATTCATTGTCACACTTTAGTTAAGATGATAGATTACTAAACTAAAGAGTCATGGAAATAATCATCTTGTATAGAAGGCATCTTATCTATACTACAATCAAGAGAAATCTAATTTTTCTTTCTTGACAGACCAAATGTTATGGTTGACAGTTTACAAGTGGTAATTCATGGTCTATTTTGTTTTAAGTTCAAAATTCCCATTCTATTAACATTGGGTTTTGGGAGAAGGTTGACAGATGTGGGTGGCTTTTAGTTATGTTTCCTGGGTCCTTCATTTTTGTGTAAGTACTCATCTCGACACGACATAGGTGTGTGCATGGGTGGCTGTTTTACATGACATCTATAGTAAATCCAAAAAAAATAGTGGATCTGCATGGAAACTGATTCTTGTAGTCGAGTCAGATATTATAGCTTTTTAGTTATTACTCCACTCCTCTGACTTGGTTTATTAAATAACTTGTAGTGATTTCCTCTGAAACAATATGTTTTCCATCATGAATTATAGTTAGAGGCTTGGAGCGTGTGCAACTTGACTAGTAAATGAACCTGTGGAGGCATTAGTATGGTGGAAAAAAGATAGAAGCAATAGAATTGAAGATAATGCATTTGGAAGATTCATAGGTAAGATTGCATGAAAGAAGATGAAAACAGGGAAAGTTTTTCGGGCGGAGCATAAAGGGTTGTGGAATGGAAGTGCCTTGGCTGTTAAAGCTATTAGAAGATCATGATGTCAAATAGAATGTCTGCTGAGTGGGGAGAAACCTTAAGAATGCCATATATAAATGAAGAGATATCCCCAGTTGTTATAGAGTTCTTAAATTTTTGAGTCATTGGAAAACCCTTTGGAAGAGACTTGTAAAATAGACTATGACATGAAACAAAGGTAAGGATATGGGAGTTAGTTGGTTACCGACTACGTTTGGAAGGTGAGCAATGGAAGCTGTCTCTTTATGAAAAAGATTGATGGAAATGTTTAGAGAAGGAAATAGGATTTATGTATAGTTTCTTACTGAGTGAGTGAAGGCGTAAAATTGAGTCTCTATGTGGCGTTTGTTAGAGAAGAAATGAGTATATATGAGATATATCCAAGTAACCAAGATATGAATGACAGAACTGTAACTAATGTTACAAGTTACAACTACTACAGTAGAGACTTGTGGTTTTCCCAATTACTGTAGAACTTATGTCGAGTACTAGCTGTAAGTGCTTAACTTTCTGTCTGTCGAAACGCTCTATTTGCAATCCGATCCGTCCGATTTCCAGCCCTAGTTACAACTACTACAATAGACTTGTGGTTTTCCCAATTACTGTAGGACTTATGTCGAGTACTAGCTGTAAGTACTTAACTTTCTGTCTGTCTGACGCATGCATTGAATGAACACAAATATACATTGAATTAAAGTTTACGAAATATACATTTGAAAAGGATATGAAATATACTTTAGTAAGTATTACTTTCTATGTTTGAAAAAAAAAATCATATTTTTTCTTAATACATATAGTGATTGTAAAAAGTATTTTGACTCCTGCAGATATAAAGATATATTACAAATAAATTTAAAGTGGGGTTCCATAAATTTTTTGAAAACACATCTTCGGATGTTTATGAATCTTTCTGATTTAGTAGCAGTAATTTAATTGTTGGTTTGGGTGAAATGTCTTTATCCATTGATTTCTCTTATCTACTTTTTCCCTATGTAATTGTTCTATAAATGATTTTCTGAAATTATCTATGATTTAAAAAAAAAATCGGAAATTTTCGAAATGCTTAGGAGAGCCGGAACTTAGTAATACTTTGTTATTTTTGTAAATTTTCATTTATGGTGAGCATGAGCAGGGTCTGGGTTTAGCATCATAAGATTTTGTTCATAGTTCCTTTATGTATTTTTTTTTCTCTTCCCTGTTCTGTTTTTTTCCATCCTTTCTTTATAATTATAAATTAATTTCACAAAAAAATTGTTCACAGTTCCTTCTCTTTTATCATTTATTTTCTCCACTTCTTGCTTCATTTTCCTATTCCACTCTTAGATTTGCACTGATGCTGCGATCGAGTCACTCTATGATAACCATTGCCATTTAGAGATCACCACTAGCGCACATTACTGATCTGTAACACATCTTCACGTTGGTCCTAGGTATTTGCCTAACCTCTATCATCTGAAGTAGTTTCGGAAAATATAGAGCATGTAGTAACTATCGTATTTCCTTTTGTAACAAAAGCAAGACATGATGGTTATTGTGCTACTATATTTCAGATTACAGTTCTTTAATTCCTCCTATTACCTTGTCAAATACACTTTTTATTCAGTAAGGGCTTTCTGTACGTTATTGTTTGGTAATTGCATTTATTATTTTTCTTTTTGATGATTGCTATGATATGCTTTCAGGTCCCTTGACGAGATTCCAAAAAGTCTTGCTCCTGAGAAGTGGTTGTTAGAACTCTATGAAGAGTTTGATAAGCAGGGTATTATTATACCAGAGAGGTAATATTAGTGTACCATTTATGAATCCTGCTTTAAGACTGTTAATCTCAGGCACGATTACCATGACTGAATCTCAGCTTACGAAGTTCAATTCTTCCACCCTGTCCATAGAGCTTTGATCTTTGCTGGAATTTTATTGTACTTAAAAGCTTAACTAAATATCTACATCACACTTTGGTTTATTTGAAACGGCAATGTATTGATAGGCTTAGTGTGGAAGAGCTTCGTAGATTCTATTCTGCATCAGATGGTGATTTTTCAAGGTTATTATCATCAGTTAAGAAGACAATCCATTGGAGGCAGACATACACTCTTCTTTCAGCACAAGAACTTAAGGATTGGTTCCACTTGGTGTTTTGGCATGGATGTGATGTGAAGAGACGGCCTTGCCTAATTATACGTCTTGGACTTGCGTGTTCCAATCCGACGAAAATTGACAGAAGCCTCTTCTCTAGAGCTGTTGGTATGCAGCCATTCTCTAAAATTTCCATTTGTGCATTTCCACCTAGTATCATGAAAACGGCATTGGCCTAGAATATGTACCCAAAATATCTTTGTGGATACTGAATCAGAAAGCATGGGGATTTGTTTTGCTTCATACCGCTGTAGTGTATGCTCAAAGTTGATGCACATCACTAGGGGTGGCAATTTGTGTACCGATGGGTTTATTGAGTGTATTAGATTTATGTAATTTACTTCTTACATAAGTTCAAACCTCTTTATTGTCACTCTCTTTAAAGACATAAAAACTTGATGAAGAAAACCCAATAAACCCATGGGTATACAATTTGCCACCCCTACTCATCACTGATGCAGCCAATGTGTGAGTAAATCAGTTTCCCAGCAATATTGTGGTCTCCACTTTTCCCTACATGCTTCATACTTTTATCATGTTACAATTATAAGTCTTAAGAGTATAAGTTCAAGCTAAGTTGGTATATTCTATCTCATACTTTAAAATTGGTGAATGGGGAAATCAATGATTTCATATTGATGATTAGGAGCTGGAAACATTCTCAAGTACCTAGTATCTGGACAGCTCTATTCGGTACTTTTAATGTTGAACTTGATTGAAAGAGTTATCTAGTACTCATGAAAATCGGAAGGGTTAGTTCAGCCAAATATAAATTAGTAATCTATGGAAGCAGCATCTCCAAAATGGAGGTAAGGCTGTCTAGATCTCACCTTCCCGAACCCGGCATGAGCGGGAGCCTTGTGTACTGGGTTCGACCTTTTCTTAATCTATAGGAAAATTGCAAGAGGCATCATTTAGAGCACAACAGAGAGCGGTGTTGACAAATGCTAAAGTTATGTTATCGGTTAGCTTACCCATTGTGCCATGCAAGGAGCTAGTGTAGTTACTCCATCTAAATTTCTGAGAATGTCTGTATGAACCAGTAGCAAACCACTTAGAGTTCATTATCTTGCCCAGATGTTTATTGGCGTTTCGGGTGTATCATTTGGTTTTTGTATGCATCAAACAGCTCAATAATAGATAGTCTGCATTCCATTTGATTTTTGTAATTTGAAACACTAGAAAAATCAGGGTAGTGACATTTTCACTCTTCAGTTTCCCAGATTGAACATGGAGTTCTGAACCTGCTTGATGGGGAGAACCCTCAGATTACGGTTTTGATGGATTGCGAGGGACTATCTCCATTTGGTTTCCCGGTGCATATGATGAGATCTTGTGCTGTACTTTTGCAAGATCATTATCCAAACCGACTTGGTTGCTTACTAGTTGTACGGCTCCCTCCAATTGCTCGTGTGGTTACACAAACTTTATTCCAAGTAAGCTTCCATGCCTTAAAATGAATTAAAAAAACATTTTTGTTTTCTATTACTTTCCTTGGCACAGCTAAAAACTTGGTTCTTTTTACTATAAAGGTGTTTTATATTGAAATCATGGCATGTGTATGTGTGGATGCATGTGTGTCGTTTTGGAGGGGGTGGAGATTGTTACTCTCAACAACTTTATATTAGGAGATTATAGGTTTCCACCGATTTACTCTATGTTCAAAACAGTAGATGATAGGCCTTTCATAACATTGGACATTTAATTTATTTGTCACCCAATAATATTTTCCATTTTCTGGTTTCAGAGGTCTAATCATGTCTCTTGGTCTTGTTATCTTGAGTCAGGATCTCTATATTCGTCCATCTGTATACAGGTGAACTTGTTTAAGGCTCGAAATCCATTTCACATCTGCATACCCGTTCTTGCATTAGAAAATAGCAGGCTTTTTTTATGCTTAGGTCTAATCGCGTTCCAGCTTTTCACATGGTTCACCTAATAACCATTCCCCATCTGTTGCTTTTGGTTACCAATTAAGGGATTAGCCAATAGGGGGGGTTCTTTTTCCGGATTAGCTAGCAAGCAAACTGCTATGATTTCTTGATAACCATTGATATTAGTTCCAAACATTATCGAGATGAGTCTCGCTAGAATGATCAGGTGATGGTTATGCCGTCTTTATTTCAGAATTCAAACTGAATTGTAGTTTCTCAGCAGTTTATTGCATGTTCTTTAGCAAGTGCTGTATATCCTTATTTCCTTCCATGTTCCTTCCTCCTAAACAAGGAATGTTACTCACTGTAGCTCCTGAACTTGCATGTCCATTGTAGTTTTAATTTGAGACTTGAGATATCCGACTGTTCTGACATTCTGGCTTGAGACTTGAGATCCCAATCTTTGGCTTATTTATAACTTCCTGGTAAATTGTGAAGGATCATTGATATCAATGATTCTTATAAATCAACGTAGCCTCATAAGACATCAAATAGTCATGTCTGATTTTATTCTGGAATCTCCCTTTCTGTTTTAGTTGGTCATCTATTACTTACTACCGTGCGTATGAACTTCACAATATGTCAACAACTATATGCTTCAATCTTGGTTGTGAATTGGCAATATGAAGTTATTGTCTTTTGTAGAATAATGGCATCTAATATATTTAATTCTTTTTTGTTAGATAATTCAAGTCTCTCCCAAAGTAGCTATTTTTCACTCAGATAATAGCACATGACCACAGCCCATAGAAATTTTCCACTCCGTGTGCCTTGCTTATAGGTCCTGACAGATTTGGTTCCTAAATTGCACTGCTAGATCCTTAGTCCCAAGGTCAATCATCTTTACAATATGCATTTTGCTTGGAGGACACGATTTTCCATAAAGTATCAGCTAATGTGCTTCATTTAGAGCATAGAAAATCGTTACTTGTATGGCACTTTTGTAATGATATTTTATACCAAACTTATTACATAGGAAGGATTCTTGCACAAATGTTAGGTGAATCATACTTAAAACTTGCTACATAGTTCTTCGTAGAGTAATTGCGTAAATGTGGGACAATCTTTTGGTGCTTTCGTGCTCGTAGTCAATGACAGCGACTAGTGGAAAAATTGAAGATAATTGCTTATTGCTTCATCTCTCTCTTCACCTCATTTCTGACTCTTCTTAATAATTTCATTATTTAAGATAAAGGAATGGTAAATCCTGGTCATGCAGGTTTTGAAACCCAAAACTCGTGAAAAATTGAGGATTGTGGGAGACAACGGCCAAAGGGTTCTCTTTAAATACTTTGATACACTCCCTCCTTTCCTTGGCGGCAACTGTTCGTGCTCAAAGTGCTCAGATGGAAGTTTCAACGTTTTGACGGAAGAAATCACGAGTATCAACGAAGATATGGATGTTGCAGATAATGTGGATGTTCCTTCGCCGGATGACCAATGTGCTAATATTAACATAGACATGAGCACGGAACAAGTTACGAGGACTGCTATTAAGGGTGCACTAATGTTGTTGATATTTATTGCTTTCATTTTGGGAATGTATTTTCCGCAAATGCTCCCTCAGTTGTATAACCGAAGAGGCTGATGAACCAAACTGTGCTGGTGATATGGGCTGGAGTCTTAGTCTCAGGACTTTCTGCAGACATACAAAGATAGAATAATGATTTGGGATTTCAAAATATAAAGAAGCTTATCTTTAACGCTGCCTACCACTTGTTTCGTCCCTCGTTCACTTATATTCAAATGTTAAAAAGAGGCCGAGAAATATCAGCTGAATTTCTCTTCATATTTCTGCTTCTTCTTCTTTTTTCCCCCTTTTCTTTTGCTTTTTTTTTACTCTTGCACTCTTTTCCATGTGTTTTCAGCTCGTCATTTAGGTTCTTGGCTCGTTTGAGACCATTTTGAGGGAAAGGGTGGGGGGAGTAAATAGTCTTTTCATGTAAAAGAAACCCTGAAGGCAAACATGGAGTAATACATTCATTTGTGGATCCAACCTTTGTCCATTGTACGTAGGTCTATAACAAACGTGCTTGCTTATTGATTTGTGGGTACATAATACTCCGTCTTCCTGCAACTTGTAAACAATTCCTTCCGTTATGCTAGCGGGAGAAGCAATGGGTCGTTCCAATGTATTATTCTAAGCTTCTATGCAAGCAAGCAACCCTATCAGCAATGCTCCTATACATCAACATGTGATTTGCCTGTCAAGGTTTAAGATGGCTTCACATATGTATACATAGTTGTTTGTCAGCAATCACATAACGGTACGCTATCAGCCTATCTTTCACCTGGCCACCACCTACCTCAGTAGAACAGCCCCACCCCACTTGAACCATCTCAAACAACAAAATTTGGCCAAATGGGCAGCAGTTGAACCGGTATACGTGCACTATGCAGTATATGAAGATGAATTCGTTGTCGGGCGGGCATTGTTTCATCTTATCATTGATTCAACTGACAGATCAAAAAAAAAAAGAATGGAAACTAGGAAATAGTTTTGGTGCTTTTTTCGTCCATTCAGATCTTGATAGCATTTCAACCACAGGTGAGTGGTGAAGCAAGTCCCTTTTCATAGAGATAATAACCTATTTAATAGAAGCACAACAAGAAGCTCTCGTAGCTCAGTTGGTTAGAGCACCCGTTTAGTAAGCGGGAGGTCTTGAGTTCGACTCTCAACGAGAGCAGGATTTTTATGTTTCTTTTTCGTTTTACCCGACTTGACTTATTCTACACGCATAAAAAAATGTGGCTGCTGGGATTCGAGCCCAGGTCTCCACGGCCACAACGTGGAATTCTCACCACTAAACTACAGCCACCGATCAATTTTCCCAAACTTCCTATTATATTCCTTGTCGGGAGTGGTGATTTTAAACTCAAAGTTCGGTCTTTCCATTCCACCCAACCACAGACTAGTGTATGTTGCAAGTTTTGGAGCCCTAGGTTTGGATTGGAAACTTGATACATCATAATAGAGGAATATCATTTTTCTTTTTCTTTTTTTAAGTATTTTTCTCTCCTTCGATATCTGATTTTAATTCTCTCTCATTTTTTCATTTTATATTGTATCATCTGGCATCAATAAATACGAAGTTCCTAATCGAACCCTTAATATGATAAAATGGATGCTACGCGCATTACATTTTCATGTGCCCGAAACATATTTATTTTTACTTTGTACTCAATAAGTAATAAGATCCCAATTCGGATCTTTTTAGGCGAAAAAATTTTAGTGATCTCGAATCATCAATTCACTTGTATACGTGATGTTTTTTGACTCATAACAATACTTAAAAGTGAAATAGTTATTTTCACGTTAAGAAAATGATATCCCCAAAAATATAACGTGTGGTGGTCGAGGACAATTATTGAAAATTTTCTCCTTTTGAGGCAACCTTTACTTACATGGTGAAACACTGTTCGTTGCTCAAAAAACTCTGACCTCAGTTTCAAGGGAAGGGCAAGAAAACTTTGGGTGTGTTCTTGTGAGTGATTTTATTGATTTGGTTTTGGGTTTTTGTAATGATTAAAGTAAAAAGTAAGAGAG
>JAOWAN010000001.1:8066593-8082521 GCA_028566635.1 Lobelia cardinalis
CTTCCAAGGGAGGCAAATATTACTAGTCAAAAACGAAACTGCCATCCTCGAATCTGACTCCACAAAAGCCTTCTCAATCCCCAATTGCCGAAGAAAAATAAGCCCATCTCTCAACGCATGAACCTCTGCTTCCATATTGGAACCCACACCATACTTGTTAGCAAAAGCGCCAATGATAAAACCATCCGAAGTCCTAATCACTCCTCCTCCTGTAGCTAACCCATTTCTGCTGGAGCCATCAGTATTTAATTGAAAATTAGAACTAGACTTGAAGGACCATCTAAGCCATTGCCCCTTTCTATATTTCACATGTTTTATTGGAATCTGCAGTAACTCCAAACCCAGTTTCTCATTAGCTTTCAAAACTGATATAGGAGTAAAAACAAACATACATCTTTGTACCTCCGTAGATATCAAGCGGATGAGGTTGTCTGCAGAAGATATATTATCATCATATTTACAACTACATCTTGCCTTCCATATTTCCCAAATACTAATCAAAAGGATGCAAAGTTGCACTGCACCTACTTGAGAAGTAAAGGGACAGCTCAACCAAGTGTTAAACAGGTGTTGTACAGAATGATAGTGTTGCACCAGATTGAGTTTGCTAGCAAAATGCGACCAAATCTTGATCGCCCATTCAGAAGAAACAAACAAATGCTGGATAGATTCTACCTGAGGGTTCCTTCTACAACAAACACATTTTGAAGCTAAATGGATTGCTCTATCTTGAACCCGTGTGTCAACTGCCACAGCGCCATGGAAAACTTTCCAAACAAAGGTAGACACCTTCATGGGGAGCCACTTCTGCCAGATTTTCAAGTGCCAGCCGTCTAACCTGGAAGGAGGATTAGAGAATTTATAATGTGCCGCTGTAGAAAATTTACCATTACTGGCAGGAATATATATCAGTTCATCTTTAACACCCTCCATGATCTGCACTTTACGGATCTGTTCATGGAACTCCAAAGGAATCCAACTAAGCATACCCTCAATATCCTCATACGCTTGCTTGACAGTAAGATTAATGTCTATTGGAAGCGGACCAGAGATTACAGTACCACACCAATTATCTTTCCAAAAGGATATATTGTTACCCTCCCCCACCATCCATCTGGAATTACCCTTCAAAACCTGAATGTGTGGAAATATAGATCTCCAAGTATATGAGCATTTGATAGGCAAAATGAAATCTCCATACGCACTATACTTATGTCTCATCCATTTGGCCCAAATAGAAGAACCTGTGAGCACTATCCAAGCCAGTTTTGCATGCATCACATCCATTACTTTGCTCAATGGCCTGATGCCTAGGCCTCCACCCTTGATAGAAGTGCAAATTTTGTGCCAGGCTACCCATTTACATCTGTGTTCACCGTGACCAGTCCACAAGAAATTTGCTAACAATTGATCAATCCTTCTAATAACAGACTTAGGAACTACTGGTGTAAGCACTTGTTTGAGGGTACGAAATTAAAAAAAATGAATAACTTAATTAAAAAATAAAATGAATTAAGATTATAATAAGTGGCTTTGAATTTCGCAAAATGATTGTTTCGTGAGCTAAAATTAATATATTCATAATCTCTGCACTATTTAAAGTAAAAAATCGTTAAGGTCGGTTAGTATTCTAAGTAACTTGTAAAACGGAACTTGTAAAGAGGAAGGACTACCAGTCGTTAAAATATTTTAAGGGAATAATGTCTTAACTGAAAAGAAGAAAGTATAAGGTCTGGAATTAAATGAAGTAAATAAGAAATGATTCGGATGCAGCTCTCACATGCACAACCCCCGCACATGTCCCCCCCTCTCACCAGCCACTCGCCTTCTCCAAAGAGTATAATTCACTCACTCTCTTACAACAACTAATGAACGGACAACACGTGCTGTATATGAACGATTTTTTGAACAATAATAGACTGAACTTACACGTACTATAGATACCTAATTTAATTTCTTTACGATCTATACTTACAAACTCTTCTTAATTAATAGATCAAAGTTTAAACATATCTTGTTGACAACACCAGCTTCATTGCAACCACTGTCATCACAAACGTCTTCGCCACCACCGTTATCGCCACCACTGCCAGTGCCACTACGACTACCACCTTTAATATCACCACTATTACGATCATATTCACAGCCATCATCATCTTCATTGTCACCACCATCATCATCAAACTCGCCGTTAATACTGAAATGTTATTTTTTTATTTTTCATATTAGCGACGAAAAAATTGTCTCTTATTTAAAAAATATTGCGACGGAATTTTTTGCGTCGCTAATTTATGAAATTTAGCGACGATTGTTTTTGTTAGCTACTGAAGTTTAGTGACGAAAAGGGACAACCACTTTCCGTCGCTAAGTACGATCAACGACTTTCGTCTTTAAATGTCGTTGATGATCGACGTCTTTCTGAGAAATTATGAATTTTTTTCATTAAAATTATATTCAAAAAGATTTTAGACAATTAACAACGAAAACACACAAAATCAACCAAAAATAAAATACTCCAAAATCACATCAATCATCCATAGCAAGAAAAATACACCAAAACAACGAATTCACCTATCCAATCCAAGAATAAATAATAGTTTTTGCATACTTCCTCTCTCCATACTCAAGTGTTTTCTTTTTTTAAGTAATATTATATATAATTAAAAAACTTTTGAAAATATTTGCCATGTTTTATGTTCTAAAATTTCAAGCTCTGTATGAATATTTGAATAAGGTTTGGGTGGGTGATTTTTGATTTTATTTTTGAGTTTTTTGTAATAATTAAAGTAAAAAGTAAGAGAGAAATAGATAGAAAAACTATAGGATCAAGGAAAGAGAAAAATTTAAAAATCAGGGAAAAAAATAATCAAAATTTGAACTTTACGACGATAAGTGAATTTTCATAAAAACTTTGCTAAAGTTTTGGAATCACAAAGTTTAAATCGAAACAATTGAAACTTGAGTGCCAAAACAAACAAGATATATACTACAAGGCCTAAAAAAGGAATTTATCCAAAATAAAATGAAGAATGTCTATTGGATCAAAAACTTGAAGAGTTGTTGAATCCTTATTAATTTTTAAAATTAATTTTTAGTATTATATTTCTTTTCCTAAATAGCGTCACTCTAATTTTAAAATCTACTTTAAAGATTTTGATATTAAAATTTTATTTTTAATTGAATTTTGTATATCAGAGTATTTTTTTTCCCGTCCTTATAATATGATACGTAATTGGATTAACTATATCCATCAATTTGAAATCCAATTTTGAACTAATCGTAAATTAAATGAACTATTGGCAAATTCGACAACTAATTGGATTAAATTCAAATTTGAACTAAGATAAGCAAATATAACTTTAAAACAAATTTAAATATTTAAAATTTATTTATAGACCTAACTTTATTATTTATGAACCAAAATAAAAAATTTAATTTAAATAATACTAAAGGATACATGATTTTGATTCGAATTTGTCGATATCAAAAAAAGTAGAGAGTAAATTAAGTTATTTAGCTAGATCTGAACAAAGCGAGATTTTCTATCCAATTGACTGTCACATTCTCTGTTTTATTACTTTTTAAAAGTGATACATATGTTGAAATAAAAAATTAAAATTTTAAAATATCTTTTAAACGATTGAGATAAAATTTTAAAAAAAAATGAGATAGAGAGTGGGACACTAAATGATACAGAAGATCCTAACTCAAACAAAGGGTAGTGTAAATGTGATTGGAATTTACTGTCTTACTTGGTGTTTTATTTTTTTGTCTCATATCTTTTAAATAAGAACATATATTCTGTTGTTGTTTAAAATTTAAATTTTTAAAATTAATTTTTAAACAGTTACGATAAATTTTAAAAAAATAAAATAAAAAATGAGACATCAATTGTATCTTCTACTCGTGTAATTGGCGTGGTGATATGCATTGCCCTAACACGTTTATCTCTTATCTTTCCCACAACACACACACACACACAGAGGTGGATGTTAAACATGACCTGCGTCCACGTGGCTAATCTAATCTAATCTAGTTTTAATCCCGTCACCGTCACGTAATCTCCACATCCCTGGGCTACGATCCCCTGCGCTCGCAATTTCCGTGCTCAGTGTGAGTCGCGCTTTATAGACTTGTACTCCCTCCGTTCCGAAAATAAATGACGGAGGGAGTACGGTACTACCACACTGTACGGCTCCTCAGCGTGTCGCAGCGTAACTGGGTAAAGACAATTATGGTACTACTGACGTAACTCGCCATCACAGTAACTAATACACGCGCACCTATATATAACCCGTAGAAACTGTACAACGTTTTCACAAATCGAAAAGAATTTAGACTCCCGACTTGATCAAATCCCTGCAGGTAAATTCAATTTGATCTGTAATTTTACCGTGATTTCACGCGTTTCCATCGAATTAATGTTGGAAATGTTGCTGTTAGTTAGATCTCAGATCTGGAAGAAGAATTTGTTTGGTTTGGTGTGGTGTGGTGTGGTGTGGGGGTTCCACTCCCTCACAGCTGAGCTTTGATCAGTATCTACTTTTCGTCATTTTCACGATTCAAATTATTTTTGTTGGACCGGCTGGTATTGAAAGTCTGTTTTTTTTAAAGATTAATATTTGATTTGATTGCGTGTATATATGCATGAATTGTCAGTCTTTGTAATTGACACAGTTGAGGCTTGTTTGTTAGAAAATCAGGTGACTGATTAGGGGTTTGAGTTTGCTCAATTTTTGTGGGGGTGATTGTTTTAATCATTTTCTTGAATTGTTGTTCTTGGTGGAGATTGTAGTTGTTTGATCTGGTTGAAGTTTCGTTGCCTGATTGCGGAATTGTGATGTTTATGTTATTTGGGTGTGTGGTTTGATGGGTTTAATTATGGTTTTTGGGTTTAGGAACAAGTGAAAAAAATATTTGAAGAAAGATGGCTAGTGAAGGTTCAAATGGGGGAACCCACTCCACTCCCAAACGCTCTCCTCCCAGCCCATCTCCCTTGCGAAGTGCAAAATTCTTTCAGGTACATAGCCAAATGCCATTAGGGAGAAGTCATTATTCAAAAGTTTTATTTCATATCCTTGTAAAGTTTACTTTAACCTATGTGTCGATGGCAGGCGAACATGAGAATCTTGGTTACTGGAGGAGCTGGCTTCATTGGTTCTCACCTTGTGGACAAGCTAATGGAAAATGAGAAGAATGAGGTAAATTTTCTTTGATTTGATCTGCCATGTTCTTGTCAAAATTAGCATCTCAACAGAGGTTTGTACATTGTTTGAGACATAAAAATGCTAATGTAAGACCATTTGTTATGTTTTCAGGTGATTGTAGTGGATAACTACTTTACTGGCTCAAAGGACAACCTAAAGCAATGGATTGGTCATCCGAGATTTGAGCTTATTCGTCATGGTAAGTGGTTCAGAATTTGAAAATTTTGCATGAATTTGTTGTTGATAGGTTGGTAATATCAAACATATTATAGATTCGCATATGCTCCGAATATGGTTTCAAATGATCGGCACAGCTTATGGTTTTTGGTGTCCGTGCAACCAAATGTATTATAGATTCCATCACAGTGCTTTAATGCATTTTTTCTTTCCTTTTAAAATGCAGATGTCACAGAGCCATTGCTGGTTGAAGTTGATCAAATATATCATCTTGCTTGTCCGGCTTCCCCAATTTTCTACAAATATAATCCTGTGAAGGTCTCTTACTGTAGTCAAATCTTAATGTCTTTACATAGAGTTGAACCTTTTTACCTTTGCATGCATTGAACAATCAGCTGTTCTTCTCTTTATGGATCTTTTACTCTGTCTTCCATGTACATTTTGTGCCCTTCCAAAGAGGGTGCTTAATTTTCTCCTTCTCTGGTGAATATTCATTAAGAAGCGTCGGCAATCTCATCTAGCTGTTGCTTTCTGATTCAGTTTCTTTCTTTAACTGTACCAACATAGCTTTTGGGATTGTCTCTAGCCTAAGGGCACATTTATGAATCCATAAACACTAATGTATTGGTATGATGTTGCATAGGCTGCCCTCGTAGTATCAATGATTTTATATTATGCCCCAAAAATATGTGCTGGCAAGATAATGCTTCTAACGATTAAATGAACGCATATTGGCAGACCATCAAGACAAATGTGATTGGAACGCTGAACATGTTGGGACTTGCCAAGCGCGTTGGAGCAAGGTTGGAAAATAACTTATACCCTTTATCCCTAAATTGCACTGTTATTTTACAGTCGTTAATTGAGTACTGTTTTTATGCGAGCAGGATTTTACTGACTTCCACTTCAGAGGTTTATGGAGATCCTCTTGTGCATCCTCAGGATGAGAGCTATTGGGGCAATGTTAACCCTATTGGTAGGTTTACCACACCAAACTCCTTAAAAATGCTGATAATTGGTTTTGACAGTTGCACAAGTGGCAGTTACTCTTGCATAAGCGTTATATTTCTTAGGTTAGAAACATATTAGAAGTGATAACCTTTAAGCTATTTTTTGTAATAGCAGAGAAATTCTCGCCTTCGCATCGACTGATTACTTAACAACACAAAATACAGCAGAAACGTAACCGTACTTTTGGGGAAAGCATGACTAGTCAATTTGAGTCAAGTTTACGTTTTACCCGTAACTGTTTGGTTGGAGGGAAACATTTATACACTTGATTTTATGTTTTTATTTTATTAATTTGGAAATTTTGTTTCATTTGTGAAAGGGTATAAATAAGTGGCTTGTGTGATGACCTTGCTTTTGAATGAATTGCATAGCGCAAAATGACTCATGTAACCAACCCCAATTCCCAAATGATTGGGACTATGACTGAGTAGAGTTAACTTGGGTAAACAGTCGTCATTGGTGCTTGCCTTTCGACGTGAAAAATGTTTTTTGGGCATTAACAATTAATGTGGGAATGCTAGTTGTAGTATACATGAACTTGAAATCCCATGAGCTAAAGTAAATAATTGGTGTTCTTATACAGGAGTTAGGAGTTGTTACGATGAGGGAAAGCGAGTGGCTGAAACACTCATGTTCGATTATCATAGGCAGCATGGCATAGGTAAAAAACTATATTTCATAATCTCAGAATAAAGTTTATGCAGTTGCTTGGACGTAAAATTGTGTTGAATGATGTGATACTTTCAGAAATTCGCATTGCAAGGATCTTCAATACTTATGGACCTCGAATGAATATTGATGATGGACGTGTTGTGAGCAACTTCATCGCTCAAGCAATCCGGTAACTTCTTTTGTTCACCTCGTGTGCATAATCATTTTCTTCTCCTTTTATTTAGCCTCCCTACTGTATGTTATTGTTTTAATGTGTTCAGTATCTCATCTTGTCTATGTTAATGATTGGTCTGTGTTACCAGGGGAATTTACTTGACTGTGCTTTTGATACAGGAACGAGTCACTAACAGTTCAATCACCTGGAACGCAGACTAGGAGCTTTTGTTTTGTCTCTGACATGGTACACCTAGCCTGTTACGCAGACTAAAATCCATTTGCAATTACTCAATTTGGTTTACTTATTTTCCAATATATATTTTTTTCTTTTAAATGATTGTAAGGTTGATGGTCTTATTCGACTTATGGAAGGAAGTAATACTGGGCCAATCAACATCGGGAATCCAGGTTTCCTTGCTTCTTTTCACTCTTGAGACTTGTGCTAGTTACAGATCATGTTTTCGTTACCCTGATCATTCCTGTTTCTACCCACAGGTGAATTTACCATGCTTGAACTTGCTGAGAACGTGAAAGAGGTCAGTTTCAACATTGCCTTTATATTTGTTTCAACTTTCTCCAATAGCCATTCTTTTTTTAATCAGAAGTTGAGATCGGAACTGAATTGTTTGTAAATGTGGTTATGCAGTTGATTAATCCAGAAGTTCAGATCATACACGTGGAGAACACGCCTGATGACCCTCGTCAAAGAAAGCCAGATATCACCAAGGCAAAGGAGCTTCTTGGATGGGAGCCGAAGATCAAGCTGCGTGATGGACTTCCCCTTATGGAGGAGGATTTCCGTAACAGGCTTGGCATAGCAAAGAAGTTGTAAACTAGTGTTGTGAGAAAGTCGTCTGTCAAACAAATGGATAGGCACAACAAATTATTACCCTGTGATAATATGAGAGGAGTTCTTAGGAGATGTTGCTGGGGGGGTCTGCATTTATGCACTTCCTGCTGCTCTCTTTTTGTAGTTTTTTGCTACACAGAATCAAAATAAAAGGGGTTGTTATCTTATTTAGAGGACTATGCATGATTGCTTTCATTGTCTTTGCTGTTCGAAAAGAAAAACTATATTGGAATTAAAGTTTATGGAGAAGTGCTTGGGTGTGCAATCAGAATGGGAAAAAGTTTTTTTTTTTTTTTCTTCTTCTAAAAACTACTCCAGAGAAAAGAAAGACGAGACGGTCACAATTTCAAAATTAAACATAGGGTGTGAGGTTTAATTCGCAATTTGATCAATTAACTTGTGATTAACTAAATTTGAATCAAACTGATATTCTTTCAAAATACTCGTGTTTTGGTAATAACTGATCCTCCAAGCGATTATTTAAATGGAATCGAGATTTTTCGTCCCATTTAGTAACTCATCTCATGTCTCATATTTTTTAAACAGTGACACGCAAATGGGATAGAAAATTCAGACTCATTTTAATGCATTTTAATGTCTTGAAAAATCATATTCGAACGAATGGACTATTAGACTTGGCTACCGCCGTACAGGATTCACGAGTGGCAAAAATTACCAGAAACCATAAATACGGGGGGAAATCAGAAAAGGAAAATGACAGCTACAGAAAAAGTTGTACCCACCTTGCATTATTCAGAGACCTTAAGAAGGGCAAAGGCAAAGGCAATTTGTTCCAGTGTCACATGATAATAGAAAGCAAAGTCGATACTAAAAGGATTAAATCCATTTTAAGAGAAAACACATTCAGTCGCTCTTAACATAGTAAAGTACATGTAACGCCAATCCGCTAGATATCAGTTCTCGTTTCCCAAACATCCTTGGAGCCGGAGGACGACGACTTCTTCACCTGTCCCAAATGTCCCCTGACTCGCAAATCTGCCACAGTAAAATAGCATAGCCCTGAAACTGAAAATAGAAATAAAAATTATAAGTTCATATGTCACGTATTTGAACTCTAACGGAAGACACACACGTATACATACATATATATATATAGGAAAATGATCAGCTACAAACCACAAATATCGTACAAACATGTGAACTCGTTGTATTTTAGTATATTTTTGTTGTATCTTCGTTAATTTTGTTATATCTTAGTTTTTTTGTTGTATCTAAGTAAGATCCAATTGTATCTTATTACATTTTTGTTGTATCTTTGTATCTTAGTTATTTTATACGATACAACTAAAATATAACTAAGTTACAACTAAAATATACTAAGATAAAAGTAGTTCGCACGTTTGTACGATATTTATGGTTTGTAGCGGAATACGCCCATATAACAGCAAATATGCGAGAGTAGCACTTTGGTTATACCAATAGCATATACATTTTTGTGAGTTGTCCCAAAATAAATGCTAACCTCAGAAGATTATAAAAATAAAATAAAAAAGGTAGAAGTGAATATTGGCACTTTGGCCAAGAGTATGTGATACACAAATTACAAAATAAAAGCGAAATGGCAAACCACCCAGGTATTGTGTGCCTCACCATGTCTCAGTCCATTTATAACTTGTACAAGCTATCAAACCTAAAGCTTTGTATGTAAACTAGGGAGGATATCTATACAACAAAGGGGAGGGATCAAAATGTGTTCTTTTTTGAGATTACCGATTTTAACCCCATTTTAAATTAATTACCTATAACACTCAAGACTAAGTATCCTATCGGCTATCGTAAGAATAATAACTCAAAAGATAACTAGTGAGCATAACTACTGAAGATAATCTAATGAAAAACCTCTTCAAATTTAAAATTTTCAAAAAATCAAAATAAAAAAATCAGATCATATATGTATGGCACACGCATTTCAAGTGCCAAATTGACTAGTAATAGTCATAACCAAAGACCAAATGCCCACTTTCCCAAAATCTAACCTTACAAATAAAGCCTTGTTTTCTAGAAAGCATGCTGTGAGAAGTATTATTGCCTATGGATTATGCTCTGTCCTAGCTCAAATACACTAGTAGTAGTGTACTAATGTTTTCTACAAGATAGTATCCATACAAGAAGGGGAGATCACATTTAAGGGAAATCAGGCCATAGATACATATAATAACCCAAGGTTATTGCCAACTTTTCACTCCAAAATTCAATCGGGAAGCTTCTGTCAGAATAGTTCTTGTTGTATAAATCGAGCCCCCAGCGGTTCGATATCAAAATGGTATAACATCCATAAGTATAAAGGAACATAGAAATTGATAGCATGTTGTAATTAATAAACTCAACTTCACAGCTTCATAAAAGTTAAAAAGCAAGAATAAAAAGCCTAATAGTTTAGTTTTAACCCCAAAGAAATGGGCAAATGCCAATATTTGTTTGAAAAGGGCTTTCATCCTTTAATAAAATATTATCTGATTGGTGGAACTGTTTCTGGCAGACCTTTTAATCTTTACCTTGATGTACCAAAACCGCTTCCACGGACTCCCGACTCTGGCAACTTAATTTCAGCACCATAACCCCTGTAGTACCATCTAGTCTCACAAAGGAAAGAAAAAAGGACTCGAATAAATTTCTAGGAGTTGGTATTGTTCATGTATAAAAAGTCAGTGGCAGGTCCTGTGTTCTAGCTTCCTGTGTCCTTCTATGGAAACGCCTAAAAATAATGCCAAACTAAATTTATAGGAGCTGGTAATATTTTAAAGTATGTGTGTGTTTAGCAGGAGACTGGAGTGTGTGTTCCTGCTCCCTGTGCCCAATATGAGAATGCTGAAACCGCTCCCAAAGTTTTTGAGGCCCTCACGTTTGAAGAGTTTGTTCACTCTTTTAGATATCCCATGTTGAGAGCCCCTTTTTGAGTTGAGCTAACAACTTTTATTGAGAGTATGACTTCAAACTTGTGTCACAGAGAAAAAGAAAAACCCAGATTCAGACAATTCTTTTGAAGAGTTTTTGAACAGATTTGTTGTTGGTTAGGCCTTTTTGTTGAGTACACACCTAGTGTACACAGGCCACATCACCTGGTTTGGCACTTATTGTTAATTCTATATCTCTTTACTTATCGAAAAAGAAACAGTTTGCTTGCAATATGAAGTTATATCATAGCGATGTTCACTTTCAGAAAAGTGAAATCTTCAAGTGCAACAGGAGTGTAACTAGCAGCCGCAAGTCAAGCAGCCCACTGGTTATTCCAACTAGTAACCCTGGATGCGTGTGCAAAAATAATAAATCAACTTAGACTCATCAACTAACTATGCACACAAAATTTAAAATATTAAATTTGCAATTCTTTATATTTATATAGGATTTAATTATACTTAAATTTAATTTGCAGATGATGTGAGAACTTTTTCAAAATATTAGATGTTTGGATATCTAGATATAAATTGAAGGGCTAAATTGACAAAATTGAAATCTCAATTTTGTCAAATCCTGATCTCCCCCTTTATAGTATTAGAGATCAGAGATATATGAAGGGTAAAAGCAGAAACATCTAGCAAATATGTAAATTGGAATTTCACGGGAGATATATTCAAATTACATGAGAATTTGTGATTCACGGTAGTTATTTAACATCCATATAGACACATACTCTCAACGTGATGGACACCTGCATGCATTAGCATTCGCAATTAAAGTTACTAAACTACAAGACACATATCAAAGTATCTAGAATTGAATTTAAACTTTGTATCAAAACTAGCAAAACATGGTAAAATTATTCACTTTAATTTTGACATTTAATTTTCTTAGTATTAGTGAATGAAATCCTATAAAACAGTGATGTCATATCAAAGTTAAAAACAGTAAGCATGAACTATCAATTCATGAAATTATGCATAAGTGGAGCTCTCTATTACCTAAAGCTTTTGCAGATCCGATCAGCAAGCATTATAGCTTGAGAAGAGCTTGGCTTTGCTTGAGCCACAAGACACGGTACATCATCCTTGTCTTCCACAAGCTTTGTCCTCCGAGTACTCGCCATATCCGACTTGGCACACTGCCATCAGTTACAGCATTGAAACATAAGACACTGGTAGTAACGTGCTGCAAACTGTCTCTAACAGATTGCACGTATCCAATTAAAAATGGAGGTATAAGGTTTTAACGACTTGGAATTTGGATAGTTTGTATTTGAAATAATAATGCATGCTTATTTCACTACACTCCGTCAAACTATGAACATGTGATCCAGCCCCAAGTGATGTTAATTTCCATATTCAAGAAGTGGTTGGCTTTGATCATGGAAAGTACTAAAAATGGGTCAGATCAGGGTTGTTGTGACCTAGTAATATTTTTCTATAATAACAGTTTGGCTGAAAACCATTCTACTTGACATAATACTGCGCTATTACAATAAAAGGCACTGAATCTGGTTTCAGAATTTATGCTCCATTTACGATCTCATCAGGTCATTTATGCACTTCTAATGCATCAATTCTTAAATGCTTTTTGTAGTATAGTTGGTAATCAAGGATACATTCAGATGCCAGAGCAAAGAGCAACAATCATAGCAACTGGGGAGCATACTCATGTAATGCAACGACTTACAAGGAAAACCATATGATAGCACACATGCAAAAACAAAACCATCGCAAGGCAGAATAGTCATAGAGCACGACATTTTATCACACTGTACAAGAAAGAGGTATTAGATTTTCGATTAAAGCAAGAGAAGTCGTAATAAAAATGTGATTGAGGGAGAAAGGAGATTGTATGTCTGTGCTAGCATGTATGCGTGCTTACGAGAGAGGGGGGGGGGGAATTCAAGCTAAGACTTGCTGGGTCTCTAATGTGCCATGGCATCTCTGAAATGTGGATTTGTTATATAGGTTTAGTACTCAATCGATATGCACAGCTTGGTGGCTCAGCTGTCCCCTCTTTGGTTAAAATTTATGGATTACTCAAGTGCTTCATGGGCACTTGCTTACAAAGCACTACTAGTAGTTTCTTCTGTATGACAGGTGTCAGCTGAAGTAGATATGTAGCAGACTACCAGTTAAAGGTACTAACTCTTACAATCAGTTGCTTCAGTCAAGATGCTCCAATAGCACAACTTACAGCTAAAGGTTTACGAGATATACAGATTGAAAACAGCCATGTATTTATACTTTAATGTCAAAACCAAATGCAGTATAAGAAGATCCTAAAGTTGGAACAGAGATCATATGTACAGATTGACCAATATGAAAGTCGCTATTATTGCAATAATCTGAAAATATAAGAAAGAATTCATCAGTTATTAAATGATAGATTTACATTTTTGATAGGTGAAATGATAGGTTTTCTCAACTCACTTTTAGAAGCAACGAGACTTTCACGCAAAGTACGGACCCAGGAAAGGAAAGAGCAGTAGTGAAACTTGAAATGCTTCCCAAGTTTTTGATCGAGTTGACAGAATTGATCAAACTTTCAGCAGCATCATAGTTCATCAATGGCCAGCCATCACCATTCAAACCACTGAGTCTCCGAGCAGTTAAAATTCAGAAATAAAATGACAAGAAAGCAAAATGCATGGTCCACACAGAAGATTTAAGAAACTGCTGGATATACTTATACTGGAAATAATTGGTCTTAAAGCCTCCAGAAGCATATCAAACAGCCGAAGAGATATGAAAGTAAGAGATCACAGAACTCACGTCAGTCTTTGGCTAGAAGAAAGCAGAAATGCCTCCTTGTTGAGTGGTAGTGTTAGTGTGCCACTCTTTCCTTCCACTAGTTCCACAATAAAATGCAATGCCTTTGTAGAATATAAATCAGTCAGTTCCTCATAAATACGAAAAGTGAATTTACTTTGTGAAGAAATAAGAGGAGGTAACAGTTTGAAATTTGAGTCAATTTTCAAATTATGTTCATGGCTCAGGTGTTATGAAATCAATAAAAAGAACATGTCAATATAACCCTGCTTGCATTTCACTAGTTTTATTCTACATTTTCACTTTTGTGCATTTGATTTAAATATCCTCCCTCATATTTGTCTTCGACTGGTAACTGTGGACACATGCACTTGCACGTGCACAACTTTTTGTAAAATAATTTTTGTTGACACTAACTTTTTGTAATTTTTATTTATGCTGTTATGCTTCAGTTTTAAATTTACTAGGAATTTAGTTATTTAAGGTCGTCATATGTGAAAGTAAGATTGATATGGTAGTTTCTAAGAGAAGTGGATAAAGTTAAGAGAAGTATGTATTATCAATTGAAATTAAGGCTAGTTTGGGCAACTGCAAAAAGTGTGACAGAGCTTCAAACCAAGCCATCCCATTTTACAATAGTGATAACTTTTAACATATTCCACGTCCATTTCTATCACTAACTAATACGATTTTCTTTCTTGCGTCCAATTCCAGATGTATTTTAAAAACAAAAAAGGGAAAATGAAACCATCTTTCCTGATGTGCTTTACACAATAGAAATATATAACTGTGTGCAACTATTAACTACTAAAACCTTCAGCTTCGGAATTGGGAACCGGCCAACAGCACTTTGTTTAGCTCTTGAAAGGAACTCTCTACCATTCTCCTCAGCTAGCAATAAGCTCCTGTAATGTTTCAAGAAAAGAAAAGTCAGATTGAGAATTAAGTGATCTATGCATACAAACTTGATAACGCATAAGCTTACCCTGTGAAAGCATCAGCAGCATCAGTAGAACAATTATCGCAAGCAGACACACAGCTTACGTCAGTAGTGCCAGAAGATGCCTGCATCAGATTCATCAGCAAAATAATAAATATTATTTCTGAGTACTAACAACTCAACTCCTGCAGCACTATACACCAGCTAGTAGAACACACGTGCTATCTCCTATAATTGGATTACTACACGCATTTAAATTCCTTTTACATCTTTCATAGTAACATAAGTTCAAGCTTTCTTGTTTATACAATAGAACACCAATTCAAAGCAAACCCAAACAGAAATGAAGCATATGAGAAAGGAAATAAAAAGGAAGTGGTTCAACAAAATGACTGCATGTCAAGACTGCATAGGCTCAAAACCCTTCAAAAGAAACTCCGAGAAAAGCTATATGAATCGCTCCTGCAGCCGTATTTACTAAGCCCCCCCCCCCCCAAAAAAAAAGAAGAAGAAAGGAAGCTTTCGTACAAACGTCGAAAAAAGAAATTTGGAAACGGGATTACATCCCTGTAACAAAGAGAGAAATGTAGCTTTCAACAGAAGATCTCTTTCTTTATTCTCCAATTTCCTCTCAAAGAAAGGTCCATGTCATCCCTTTAAGAAGCCTTTCTTTCTTCATATTCATTTTCCGTGTACAATCACAGATGTTTGGCATAGGGAGTCGGCTTCCATTTTCTAGATTCCTTTCTATCATGCCACTAAATAACTGACTAGAAGACAGATCTTAAGAAGTCGTAATGTAAAGTGAGTTTTGAGATAGCTGCAAAGTGAAACCCTCAAATTCCAGGCAGCATTGATCATGCTCTGCAAACTTCATCCCATCTATCATGCGTCTAAAAGATACAAGGTTAATGAAGCACATTTCATATAAAATTTCATGTTATGGTATTAAATGAAAGTGTTTACATTATTTTGCAGCACATAAACCAAAATTTTGGAGAGTGAGAATGTGTGATTTTCTTCGCCCTCCATAAGCTTCTTCTAGTTTCATTTCGCAACACATGTTAGCGCTAATAGTAATCTCATTACATCTTTTAGATCATTTTACGTAGTTGTTAGATTGACTTCAATATCCTAAGCTCGTGCAGATGAGAAAAAAATGGAGAAATTTACTCGAGTGAACAATCCAAGTAGTTGGGGTACGACTTCATCAACTTGA
>JAOWAN010000001.1:8082621-8102200 GCA_028566635.1 Lobelia cardinalis
TTTTGGTATCACATGCCAACATTTTCCAACAACTTCTACTCATTTTTGGCAAGATCCTAGACCCAAGGAGACATCTGAACACGTACCCCCAAGCTTGGCACTCAATCATTGGCCAAAATCATAATAAAAAATGACAAAGGAGACAAAAAGGACAGAAAGGACCGACAGCAATCTGTGCGCCGGTTCGGCTCAAAGTGCGCCAATCCTGCGCACAGGTTCTGGCGAGATTTCTGGCCATTTTCTCAATCCGGATTTGGGGTGGTTAGGGGTATTTTGGACCTTTCTTTACCTAAATGTGTCCTAGACTGATGATTGGGAGTAATCCTAGCCATCCATCACAAAAAGTGAATGCACCCTTGCCCTTGGCAATGCCTATATAAAGAGACCCTCTCTACAATTGAAGGGGTTCCTCCCCAATCTCTCTCTCCATCCTCTCAATTCTTCTCTTCCTCCTTCTCTAAGGAAGAAACAATCTTTCTTAGCTTAGGACTCCAAGGAAGAAACAATCTTCCATCCTAGAGGTCATCCTGAAGACTCTACACATAATTCATACACCAAAAAGCCTCTCTTTCTCTTAGAAAGAAACCAAAGACAAGGAGAGCACATCTACAACCATTGTTAATGTTCTAAGAAAGATAATGAACTAAGACCTCAACTCATCAACATCTTCTAACCTTGGAGTAAGTATATATCTCTATTCTCTCATCTATTCTTCTTCTCTATTCCCTCATCTACTCTTCTTTCTTCTATATTCTTACCTACTCTTCTTTCTTCTATGTCCCTACATGTATTAGGTCTCTAGTCTTAAAATAAAGGGAAGAGAGGTTCAGAGCCAAAATTCTTTATTACCCATATGCAATCATCAGTGGCTTTGAAGAAACAGTTGTTAATTAGTATGTGTTTGGATAGTTGATTTTTAACATAATTTTATTTTGGTTTTGGTGTAAATCTAAATT
Source organism: Lobelia cardinalis (assembly GCA_028566635.1). Taxonomy (NCBI): domain Eukaryota; kingdom Viridiplantae; phylum Streptophyta; class Magnoliopsida; order Asterales; family Campanulaceae; genus Lobelia; species Lobelia cardinalis. Next base: position 8,083,578 of record JAOWAN010000001.1, read on the forward strand.
ACCTATTTGCCCTTTAAAATTTAAATAATTATATAATAGGGATGGAGAGAGAAAGAGAGGGAGTGATAGTTGTAATTTGATGTGGTGTTTGATATGATATAAAAGTGGGTATAGGGGTATGTAAAAAGAGTAGGTATGCGAGAAAAAATGATGTTTTTAAAACTAATATAGTGAAGATTTTTTTTTATCATTTTTTAAACTTAGTGGAAAAAACATGCTTAATAAACACACCCTTAATCATTAACTTTGAATCGAAATGAAGGTTGTCGATGGTGGTGCCGACATTGGCAATAGATCTGGCCAGGCGGAGGGAGGAAGACGAAGACGAAGAAAGAGGGAGGGAGAAACAGATCGACACTGGTTGGTGGTAAATGTGAAGGTGGAGAATTTGTAGTGGTGGCAACGTTGCAGTGGCATCGGAGATGAGATCTGATTCGATGATTAAGAAAGGGTACCGGAGAGAGGTAGGGGCAACCGAAATAAGAGGGAGAGACCGGGGGGAGGGGAGGAAAGAAGAGAGGATGAGTTTTTTTTTTTTTTGGTTTTTCTTTTGTCATTTTTTTGGATAAATTGTTATAAAATAAACCCCAGTCTGTGTTGACAATTTATCCCTTAAAAAATGTAACTTAACTGTTTACTAATGTCAAAATTTTAAAAAAAAATGGCAATTTATAGAAAAAATGGGAGTCCAATGGCTTCTCAAAACAAAAAATATATATATATATTTTAATGTCTAAATGTGAAAGAAAAGATATAATTTAATGATTTTTTTGTGCACTTTTACCATTATGTAACATATTACTTTATAATTTTTTTGTGATGGCCTAACATTACTCGATTAAGAAATGAAAAAAACTCTTCCTATTGATTAATGTTATAATTGATAAAGATTCAATTAATTTATTAATTGATCGTTAATTAGACTCGTACTAAACACAATACTCATACAAGAACAACACCTCACGATTGACTTCTCAAATTAAGAGAATACCTGAAAGAATGAGGGGTGAGCAAAAGTTGCCCATTAAGGAACTCTCTATCATCATAAGCGGTAATAGAGGAGAATACTCGATCAAAGGCGATATATCTATTAACTTGAAACAAGTATTTAAAAAAAATATAATAGATGACAAATAACCAATATGTCGATCCAAAGATCAATTATGAGATACAAAGACAATGGAGAGCAACGAACCGAAATCAATAGCAAACGATATCAAAATCAAATTCCATAACACCACTTGAGTCGGCCAAATGCCCAAAATGACTCAAACACCAAAGCACCACTGCAGATGGCACTCTGACCAAGAGCCTCAAAAACAAACCAACAACCGGTGTTGCATTAGTCAACTAGTGACTATCAAATAGTAACAATCGTAACAAACTCAAAGCGTGTATGGCGGAGTTCAAACCAAATCAAATCTCAGTATCTTACTGAGTACAAATCAACCAACTTTGGATAACAAATTAACCGATATAGTGAAACAAGAACAAGACAGATACCAAGGAACAAGTTTCGATACCAAATGAAATTTTCTATACAAGTCAATATGTTATTGAAAATAATTCAATAACCGATCAAGAAATCAGATGGGAACCGAACCGAGCTGGTCAATATCGATAATCGAATCTAAACTTAACAAGTGCCAAGTGACAAAAGTCAAGCACCAAATCAGATAGAACAAAGGGGTGACGAAAACGAACGGGAGACAATGATCCCTTACCTCGTACGCTTAAATCCAATTCCATAATCTTAGACTTAGTATCATTTATAAAAATCAAAACTTCTAATAGTACCTCATGACATAAATCAATATATTTATTAAAAATATATCTAATGCAATCAGATCATACATTATTAATTATAATACTAATTTATATTGTATGCCAAACACAATGATTTGATTATCAAGTTTTATTCAAAATCGAGAATATAATATAATTAGCACATATCACAAATTTAATTAATTATTTATTTAATCATGCCTTCATCCAAAAACATAGTTATTTAATATGAAAATCAAACTTGCGAAATTATTGTTATAAATTTAAGATTTAGAACCTCAAATTATTACTTGATTTTGTAACTCTTGTCATTCATATTTCTTTATTTTCATTCATTTCTCTTTATGTGATTTTATTGGCCTTTAATCTAATTGAATAGCTTTGACCATTTGTATAACTCATGTACTCCAAATCCACTATAAAAGGGGATGCTCTCATTTGATATATACAATCAGCCTTGAAAATACACAATCAATCTATAGCTTTCTTTCTTATCGATACTATTTTACGAAGTTTCGGGCAACCGTTGATCGGACAAGTTCCGTTGTCTTCCTACGGACGTGCACCTAGAGGAGACGTGCTGAGAGCCTGAGTTTTATCTTGGAGTCGTTGTTGATCGTTGGCACCCGCACGTAGGGAGACAATAACGACTTTAGGACAACTGCAATCCCGCGACTCACAGGCCAGACTTTTCTTTCTTGCCGAATTAATTTGTTTACATATTTTATTAGTCAAAAAATTTTACTCATTAAAATCTTTTATATTTGATCTTTTAAGGTTGCTATTTCGATAATATTTTCGAACAATTATTGTTTCCATTATTTCACAAAGTGGCGGAAAACAAATTACATGTTACACAAAATTAGTGTATTAATATTTGAGATTTACAAATTGGGGTATTACAATCTCTCCTCTTTAAAAGAATTCGTCCTCGAATTCAAAATAATTACTGCTAACCTCATGCGAAAATTGTATAAATATAAAGATCAAAATTTGAGTCCACGGAAATACTTTCCTATTACTACTCATGAAATAAGAATGAAACAATAATATGACTAGTTTTTTTTTTTACAAATGCTATCATCATTCAAATTGGGTGAAAATGAAAAATCATTGTAGATTAAATGGAATCCCCCTACCCATGGGAATCAAACCCACGCCCAAACCTACGACCCTTCCGCCAAGGCTTCTCCTTACCATGCGCGGTTGGGACTTGGACACAAGTGAGTCGGGTCCGACCAACGGCCCTTTGCCGTTCAGATGGATACCGTCCTCCTTGCCCAGACCGGTCAACACAAGGACGCCGTAGCATCCGCAACAAGCAATAAGGGGTCTCAACCCAATCAAGATATCATTAACAGACATGCAAGCAATAATGGTTTCAACCCAACCAGATATCATGAGTGAACATGCAATGGGTCATCAACCCAACAAGATATCATTAACAGACATGTGAGCAATACGAGTTTCAACCCAACAAGATATCATGGGAGGAAACTGGCAAGGGCGCCCATCAGAGAGCTGCAGCACCGCGACTGCTACAGTGCATCAAACACTTGTACCCGAGGTTGAATTGGGTTGTACCCTAGTCAAAAATTGATGAATTAAGCCTTAATTCTATTTTAAACTTAATTAAATCATTAAAACATGATTAAGTAACTAATCAAGGCATAAGAGACTATTCCTATGATGAAATAAAGGCCATTTAACTTGTCCATGGACAACGTGATTATGAAATAAATGAGTAACAAACCCTAATCATGTGTTGAAAATAGCAATGGAAGATTACGTGAACCTTGTAACGATAATTGGGATTAGCATAGCCACCTTACTTGTTAATAATCGTAAATCATGATACTCTTGATCATGGTATAACATCATCTTCATGATATCTCGTTGGGTTGAGGACTCATTGCATGTTTACTCATGACTTCTTGTTGGGTTGAAACCCTTATTGCTCGCATGTCTGTTCATGATATCTTGTTGGGTTGAGGACTCCATTTTTTTTAAGGAACCAGGGCGTTACCTGGCGGAAATGGCTACCCATTTTATAAATAAAAAAAATAAACAATATAAGGAGGGGGACTATCTGATGACTCATCAGATGTAGCCTGGCCTCTAAAGGAAATAAAATAGAACCTAATTTCTATACTTGTAAAGACCATACAAATCATGCATCAAAAGAGTCCTGATAAGCATCAAATTATTCATGGACTTTTGGATCGTCTGTGATGGGCCGTTGACCCAAGATGCGACGCTAGGTGTGGGCTAGTAGGCGGGCTAGGTAACGGGCCGGGTTTTCAGACTCGGGTCGTTACAGATGGTATAAGAGCGAAACCCCGGCCGGAAGTGTGGAACAAAATGCTGTGCGGGGCAAAGTGCTACACCGCCGGGAGAGCGTTAGGAGCCACCTCTTGAGCCCGTACGAGCCACCTCTTGAATTCTATACTGTCCGGGGGTTCGGTCTTGGTATTAATTCGGCCTTGACGAGGACGTCAAGAATTTAAGTGGGAGAGATTGTGATAATTCATATCCCACATTGGATGGAAATGGAAATTCATTGTGGTTTATATGGAATCCCCTACTATTCACCTAGCATCAAATCATACATGGACTTTTAGGTCGCTTATGATGGACCGTTGATCCAAGATGTGACGCTAAGTATGGGCTAGTAGGTGAGCTAGATAACGGGCGGACCGAATTTTCGGACTCAGATCGTTACGGTAGTTATCAAAATGGGATATCAAATATCCAACCATAGTCATTTAAATAAAAGAAAATAATAATATAACTTAATCAATTTATTTAAATTAATGTATATAAATTAATATCATAGTTTATTTAAAAAAAATAAATAAATAATAATATTACTTATTTAAAAATTTATTTTGATTTTTTGGCCATTATATTTTCATATTTTGTATGTATAGTTTATTTTTAAAATAAAATACATTTAATTAATTTAATTAACACATAAATAAATTTACATTCCTTTTTAAAAATCAGACACAATACATAAAATAAACTCAAATACTAAATTTAAATCCAAATCCCAGTATAAAACATAAATCCCAAATCCATATTTAAAAACCCAAACCCATACTAAAGCCCCAAACCCAAGTATTAACCTAATTCCCCCCTCCTCATCCACAATTACGCCCTGCTTGCTCGGTCTCTCTCCCCCCTCAAAGGCTCAAACCGCTCTGCTCGATCTTCATCTCCTTCCTAGCTCCGCACATCCATTCCAAGAGGAGCTGTTGATTGTTGGCTCTGAAGCAATCCTTCTATACGAAGAAATTTAGAAGTGGGCAGAAGTGTTTGAAGGAAGAAAAAGAGTAGAGGTATGTTTTTCCTCCTCACTTGTAGTTTATATTGGGCTTTGAACTTTACTACCGTTTAAAGGAAAGAGCCGTTGGTTCTGTTTTTTCCAGCCAAAAATTTGGTTACTCTCTTCTGGGGTCTAAAAATAGAGGACATCACTCTTCTGGGGTCTAAAAATAGAGGACATCAAGTTGAATTTTTTGGGTTTGGAGCATCAAAATGGCAGTTAAACCATTTGATGCCCCATTTGATTACCCCGTTGGGTGCTCTAAGCTACATCTTCTGTTCATAATAACCTCCATTTCCTCATTCAAACTTAATTCGATTTTCTTTTTGAATATTGTCTCTAGCTACATCACGTTTCCAGTTGCTCCTGTGGTTTTCCTCTTTACTATGTGCAATTCCTGTTTTGTGTATGCTGATTGGAATTGGAATTGAAATTTAGCAATGAAAGAAGATTTTAATGTACTTGCATATTAGTTATAAGAATGGATTTGTAGTTACATTCTTACTTATTCAGTTGAAGGAAGGTGGGGATGGATTGTCAACTTCTGTCTATTAAGTGGAGCAAGTGTTTTTCTAAACCCTATCACCCGGGGACTTCTCGTTTCCAAATAAATAGGCTTCCTGGTTCTTGTGACCTACCAGCAGGTATATATCACTTGCATCCATTGGCTTAGTGTCTTCTTTTACGTCAAAATTAAATAAAACATTTACTGGATGGAGATATATGAGATTGAAGGAGCTTTCACACTTAATGATTGCTTGAATCTTTCTTCTGATTAAGATACATGTATTGTATGTATGGATGCATTTGTACCTGCGTTTATGGTATTATAATAGTTTCAGTTTGTAGGTTTTTTGATGTAATTTTTAATGAGTGAAATTTTACTATCTAAAATGGAATGAAATGAAAAGATAGAGTCTGTGATTGTAGGATTATATGTTTGAGGTACATGGTATCGCTGTGTGTCACCCTCTATTGATTAGTCTTTCATCAAATCAATTCAAGCTCTTTCATGGTCAGCTGTCATCATCGATGATTATGAAATATTAGCAGTTTACCACCCGAGAGAAGAGTTGTGCATGCTATTTTGCAGTACGAATAAATCAAATGTATTATAGAAAGATGCTACTATGATGGGAAAACATATATAATTAAGAAAATGATGAAAGATATGATGTGCAACTGAAGGAAGTGGTGAGAGACAGATAAGTTAAATGAATATAGATGATTATTGTCATAATGTATGAAACAAGTAGACCACTAAAAGGGTAGGGTTTTGAGCGTCAAAATTTTGTACGATTCATAAAATGGTGTTGAGCCTTCACTCTTTTGCCTTACTGATGCATGAGCTTATTTGCCTTCGAATATACAAGACAGGAACCACGGTGCCCTGGAAGTATCTAATGGAGGTGCAGAGTAAGTAGGAGTGAAATTGTACATGTGAATTCATTCTTAGGAGAAGTAGTGAACGCTGAGGGAGTAGTTAAGTACGTTGTCAAATATACAATGCAGTGATAATTGCATAATTCATGCTCCCTAAAGATGCAGGGGTTGATGATTATGTTAATGAACACAGTTATCTATGTCTTGGTCAAATATAGAAGTGCCTATGAACTATGTTGCTATTGACTTATACTAATGAAGATTAATTAAGTTTCAACGAAGGCATCAAACCCATTTTGCTTGATGGTGTTGAAAGTTGAACAAAGAAGCAAGATGCTCAAATGATGAGATTGGTTATGATGAGAATGGATGATGGATATGGTATATAGAAAGGGAACAAGTTATTCTGAATGACCACTTATGTGATAAGTGGTAGTAGGCAAAATGGGAGATACTACTCAACTCAGCCTTCATCCCCATTACTTGGGTCAGTTGCAGCCTACATGAATCTTTTTCTGCCATTTAGGTATTGCCCAAAGCAAAGCCGGAAGCTAGGCTACCTAGTGCAACCCCCTCTTTCATTCAGTCTTGGGACAAGTAAAAGCTCATTGTAATGGTAATGATAACAGTGGAAGTTGCAAAAGATTAAAACAACCATGGATAAAACTTAAATGAATATGTAGCTCATTATTTTGAACAACAAATATTTTTGTCAACAAATGAATTGATGTAGCTGGTTCTTGCATCGAAGAACTTGCTCACAGTTGAAGCACATAAGAGTGTAGTAGTTTAGAAGTGGGTTAGTATCTTGAGAATTTTGAGTAGGGTTGAAGATGATTTCAAACCTTCACTTGAGTCCTCGTTTGATTAGCATTATCAAAATATTTATTATTACTAAAATTTTCATTTTTAAGTTTGGATTCTGATGTCAAAACTCTCAAAAAAATTGCCTGTTTGTTGTCATTTGGAATATTGTGTTCTAGCATAATAACAGTTAACCTCCTTGAGAAACATTTAAGTGCGGTTGAAGATGATTTATGGAAATCCAACCCTTTTTTGATTACCGTTTCAAAGATGGTTTCTGTTTCATTTTGTAATTACAGTGTTTGGATTTTCACTTTTTTGAAATTATCCAAATTACCTTAATAATACCTTCTTTGTTGAAAGTCAGTTTTAAAATAGTAATAATTAACATGATGCTAAAAATTTCAATTATTTCTCAAATTCACATACTACTTGAAAATGAGAATTAAAATGAAAGCCTATTCTGAGAATGCAAAGCAACCAATTCTGCTTCTGAGAAAACTGCATTGTTCTGTATTTCTTTTCTGGAGATGCTGCTTTGTAGTTCACTGGTGATGAATTTAATTGATTGAGTAGTTTCTTTGTTGAGCCCTACAAAATGATCTTATTTATCCTGGATGGTTGTAGATGAGTATGGTGTTGTTGGACACTGCTATATATTTTATTTTACCAAACTGAGAAGGAAAGATGGGACATAGAAATAGAGATTTCTAGGGACTTAAAATAAACTTAAAGTTTGGTACATATACATATAAATTACTGATTTTGCCTGCCAGTGGCTCAATTGCCAAAGCTTATTTCATTCAAGTAAATCGAATTCAAGCAATCTCCTATTACATTCTATTTAATTCTAATACTGCTTACAAGTGAAAAGATTTTTTTAATTTTTTCAAAATTATGCTTTTTAGAACTAGAACTAACCCTAATTCGTCATAGAGCTGTATTACCTTGCATGCGCAGAGTTTAGGTGTTGATATCCTTATCCACATCATATAAGCTGCCAAAGTATAGGATCCTCAGTGGTTTTCTTGGAATGTTAGATTGTTATCCTTATGGTTTATATATGTATATGATTCTTTCCAAAGGGAAAGACATTAACTCATACTTGTAATTTGTAATATCTCCTTCAGTCATTTATTTGATCGTTTCATGTTAGGAAAATCAAAAGGTAATTTTGTTGTATTCTGCATAATGTTTTTCTATGTCTTCTTGAGTGTGCTGATGTTAGGGTTATCACCTGTGACTTTTTAGTGTTTGTCTGTCTCGGTGTTCACTCAAAACATAGAGTAGACATTCTTTTACATTTCAGTCTCGAGTCTTTGCCACCATGCTCTTAAAGTGTAAACAGTCACATCTATTTCTATGTTATTGCTAATGTGGTCAATCATCCTGCTCATAGTTGAGTGATGTTGTTGCTCAAATTTTCATTGTAACTTCAAGTTAGTTTAGTTGCTATGCCGTTATTCATTCTTTTGGGCAACTTCAAGTTGATTTAGCTCACTCTAACGGAAAGGAACAGTGAGCCATTTCAAAGGTGCTGCTATGCCTTTCCTAACTTCTCAAACTGTTCGCTCATCTTGTCTCCAATAATGGAACCTTAATTAGCAATTGTGGTTTTTTTTGGCACATGCATGACATATAGCTTTGTAGCTTGTCATAGAGATGCTGAGAGACACTCCGCAGACCCTGCATCGGCTGTATCTCCATGAACTGCTTCGTCCCTTTCTTGATCAATTCATTCCGCAATATGTGATTTTCGTTAGCATTATGTATGCTCACTTTCTTTTTAATCAGTATGGGTTAGTCTGAGTGATGTCCGCTGTCACTCATTGACAGCCCTTGAACTTGCGTGAATGGGGATGGGTCGATTATGGTGGAAAACCAGTTAAAAGAGTTTGACAACCAATATGATTTTGTTACTATGTTTATGATCTGACGTGTCAAACTTATGTTACTATCGCTTGATAGCCTTTGATCTATTTAAATTGGAAGTGAAGGAAAATTTAGATTCTTAATTCATGAAGGTACGTTAATGCTTCAAATTTGTTTATTTCCTTCTGTCTATCCTTTTCTGAAGTACTTGTACCTGATCTTTGTTGCAGTATCACGCAGTAACGTTATTAGATGCTCAATGAAATCATACAAGCTATCTGAGCTTTCTCAGGGTGAGGTCGATAACCTAAAGGCTAGGCCTCGAATCAATTTCTCTTCCATTTTCAGTACGGTAGGTCTCGACATAGTTCCCAATGGAAGCCTCTTTTTAATCGGATAAATCAGAATATATTTTATATCAATATTTGACTTGGTCATTAAGCAGTTGGTGGATTTTGCTTTGCTACTTTAACAGGTTCAGCCCATTGTGGATGATGTACGCAGTAGAGGGGATGCTGCTGTTAAGGAGTCGGTGCTTCCTTTACATGTGCAGATTTTTTATATTTAAATATTCTCAAGGCCTTGGATTAAATGAGTCTGATTTAACTCTCATCTTTCACTTGAGATTCCACTAAGATTCTGTTTTTGTTCCTTTTGCAGCTATACTGTACAATTTGACAAAGTAGAATTAGATAAAATAGTTGAAAATGTCCATGAACTTCCGGATCCAGAGGTGTTTGTTCTTCTCTTTCAGCCTCTCATGTCCATTTTTTTTTTCCTCAAGTTGAATTTGTATAACATGTGTTTAGTAGAAACAGATCTATGTATCATATGCAATTTTAGCCTTAAGCAGCTCTTATACTTTACCATGCCAGCTCAATGCATCTGTTCGTGAAGCATTTGATGTGGCATACAGCAATATCTATGCATTTCATGCTGCCCAGAAGCCAGTTGAGAAAGTTGTTGAGAACATGGAAGTAAGGAACACAATGATGCTAATTTAAGTAGTTAGTAGTTGCCGAATGACCTCTTTCATGCAACTTTATATTACCAAATTTTCCAGGGTGTTAGATGCAAACGAGTGGCAAGGAGTATTTCTTCTGTCGGTCTTTATGTTCCAGGGGGCACTGCTGTTTTACCTTCAACAGCTCTCATGCTTGCAGTTGTATGGTGCTTGACATTATTCTGTCAGTTATGTATGTTGGGTTTTTTAAATGCATTTGTTTTAACTGATGCTGGTTATAAATGAATGATTGTTGGTTGACATCTAGTTTGTTGTGCAAACCAGCCAGCCCAGATTGCTGGGTGTAAAACTGTTGTACTTGCAACTCCCCCTGCGAGTGATGGTAGCATCTGTAAGGTAATTTATTTTCATCTGGATGAGGTATCAAAATATAATGCTATTAGTAATAACATAAGTTTAATGATGCAGGAGGTGCTTTATTGTGCAAAGAAGGCTGGTGTAACCCACATTCTTAAAGCCGGAGGGGCACAGGTTCTAAAACATTACTATTGGCCTTTTTCGGAGAACATACTTGTGGTTTGCTATACTTTTTGCTCGCAGTGTTCTGATTTGGTATTTACATTTATATCCATCTTTGTGACACTATTGCAGGCCATTTCTGCCATGGGTTGGGGAACAACATCTTGCCCCAAGGTATCAGTGCCTACAAAATATCTCTAGTTTGCTTTGAAGCACAAAATTTTCCAAAAAGGGGTTACTTTTGTCTGTTTCATGAAATTGGAAAGCCAAGAACAAAGGAAATACTAAGAAGAAAGAAAAGACATTGAAAACTTTGTTATGCATAATCGCCTAGCAACATATTATCATGTCTCATTTCCTGATTCTCCTTTTAGTGACAGTCCCATCCCTAACCAGAAATGAATAAATAGGAGCATCATGCGAAATCCCAGAAACGAACTATATTCCCAGACCCAACTACGTATCGATGTGAGGACATGGTAGCAGCTATGTATGAACTTCCAAGGTCTAGCATATATGAGAGAAGAGCTAATAGAGGCATCCCACCCACCACTCCTATCTGCACTGAACCTGTTCCTAATAACCCTATGCCATAGGGAATAATGGTTGAACGAGAACTCCGACAACCATTTAGCAACTAAAGAAATATTCTTGATAACCAAATTTCCGAGGCCCAAATCCCCCTCCTCCTTTGGTCTACTCACCACATCCGGCAACCAAGTGATCCCTACTCTTTCCTCGCTCCACTCCAAAAAAACCGACGCTTAATTCGAGAACGTGACATATTCAAGGTTACCCGACCCCCTTAGGAGAAATAAGCGCATTTCCACCCATCTAATCTCTTGGGCACTGTAGATAGTACCGTATCCCCAAAACAATCATCCAAAGGGTTCCGTCCCAAGATAAGAGAATAGAAACCGCTTAATAGTGCGACCCACAAGAGAAGCATAAGAATTCAACATCTCACTTTCCATGTTAAACTTTGTGTAATTGTGTGTAAAACTGTAATAAGGGATGGTAAAATTGGGGTGGAGGGAGCAGTTGATTTTTGGCGTGATGCTTGCACCAACCTCTTTTTTTTGCGGCGTAGGACTATGATTTTTTTTTTTTGGAATGCACGAAACCCTACTCTTTAGCTTGACTTACATTCTGACTAAAACATATATTAAACACTAAATACAATGTAAGATGAGTTCTTATTTGGACAGTAGTAAAGCCTCCTTTCACATATTGATTGCACTTCTTTCAAAGTGTTAGTCTTATAGATGTCCGTGAGATCCTTTGAGCTTTTTAGCCCTGTCATATGTGTTTACAGTCAACTCATGAGTAGATTTTATACATCTTGGGTTAGGACAACTGATTGTTTGGAGGTTGAGAAGAGTATTTTTCTTCTCTAGTAAGTTCTTTCTTTTTTTTTTTTTTTTAAATTATGAGTGGATTTACATTTTATAGGTTGAAACTTGAAACTAGGAATTATCGTAATTTTCAGGTTGAGAAGATATATGGGCCTGGAAATCAGTATGTCACTGCTGCAAAAATGATACTCCAAGTATGTTATTTTTCTTCGTATTTTTGTTTTGTAAACTTTACCCGTGTCTTGTAATATTATTTTTATGATTTAATGTTTAGAAACTTGATTCGAAAATTGATTCGTAGAAATGAGCTCTCCTATATTAGTGACCTGAGTTATGTACTTTCTGAACAGAACAGCGAGGCTATGATTTCCATTGATATGCCTGCTGGACCATCGGAAGTGCTTGTCATTGCTGACAAACATGCCAATCCTGCACATATAGCCTCAGATCTGCTTTCGCAGGTGATTGATTATATTTTAAATGCTTTTTACTCGGTGATACCGCTAATTTCTAAGTTGTTTCTGATTTTCGATTTTGAGTCATATTCTATGGTTGTGCTTTAAACAATGATGACATTTTCCTTTTGTTTAAGGTGACACATTCCATAAACCATATTTTCATGGTTGATTATTGTCAAAAAAGGGGATCTTTTCTCTCCAGATCCTTCATTCCGTATTTTCCCTCTAAATTCTTGTAAACCATTTATTGTGATAAATTGTTCTTAGTACTAACCATATGTCTAGATTTGCATCTTTGGTGTCTTTGCTCCCTAGAGAACCGTCATCAGTTTGGCAGTTGGCTCTGACCCAGATCTCTTACTTTTTATCTGATAATTCATTCTTAAATGCCTATGATCTCTGAAGCTGTCATATTTCATTTGTCAGGCTGAGCATGGTCCAGATAGTCAAGTTGTTCTGGTAATTGCTGGTGATGATGTTAATGTAACGGCGATTGAGGAAGAAATCAGCAAGCAATGCCAAAGTCTTCCTAGGGGAGAGTTTGCTTCGAAGGCACTGAGCCACAGCTTCACTGTGTTTGCCCGTGATATGGTTGAGGTAAGCCTCCCCACAAACCACTCTAAAAGAAAGTAGAACTTGGTCTATATGGCTCTAGGACATTCTTGGTCTTTATTTAGCATTTTGATATTGCAAAGCATTATATGTAAACAAAATCGCATTCATCGGTACATGCACATAATCCTGTGTTAAAAGAGTGTCAAGATTTTGAGAGTGTACATGCTTTATTAATGTAAGTTGAGAATAGGTGTGTGTTTCCACAGAGTACATGGCCCAACATCATGGCAGTTCTGCCATTTGCTCGTTGTTCCATATTTTTCATGCCCCCCCCCCCTTTCCCGACTTCATAGGTGTTTTCAGTTTTCACTGATTGACTGGTGTTCCACCAAATTTGGAATTCCTCTTCTCTTTTCAAGCTTGTTTAACTTTCGGAAGTAGGTAGGCTTGGTTGTACATTAACATCTTGTAAGATTGAGATTTTAAGGAGTTATAAATGCGTGCCCTGATCTGTGCTCTCTAACACGTGTGGTAAGAATCAGTTGTGCTTTATTGTATCATTTTACTCTTCAGCTTGAAAGGATAGGTGAAATGCGTTTCTTCTTTTCACTTAAAAATTTTGGCCTTCAACTGTGGCTGTTTTCTCTTAAGAGGTACTATCATTAGTAGATAAACATTTGGAACCAACTTTAATGGATTCAAGTTAAGCTCATTTTGATTACAAAGACACATCTTAGTGTTTCTGAATTTGGACACCGTGGCTGCTACTCTTTGTGTTTCAAGTTCTAAACTAACAATTATATTTTGAGGTGACTTTTTTTTAATAAATAATTTTGGTCCACTTCCCCTATATGTAAATAATTCCATGGCTGATTTTGGTTTTAGCGAGCGTTTAGAAAATATTCGTTTGTTTTTCACATTCTCAAATATGCCATTAACATGGCCATCTTTTCTAAAAAAATCTATTTATAAAATTATTTTATAATCCACATGATGACACTTTATCTTGCGAGGGTACTCATTTCACTCCGCCTTCGGTGCTCCCATATTCAGTAACGTTTAACATAATCTCCATTAGCAAGTTATATTGTTTTGAGGAACCAACTTTGTTCAAGTTAACCTTTTTTTTTTCCTTTTCAAAAAGGAACATTAATGTATGTATGTGAATAGATTATAGACTTTTCTTCTTTTATCTAACTTTTCCTCGCCGATACGTGGGACCTGCCGTGTGCTCAATCTTGAAACTGAATTTTGTCTTTGCAATTTTCTAGGCAGTTACTTTCTCGAACTTGTATGCGCCCGAACATCTGATCATTAACGTTAAAGATGCAGAGAAGTGGGAGAGTTTCATTGAGAATGCAGGTAAAGTTCTAATGTTAATGTAGACTCTTAACGTGAGATAATTGCAAACCGTACTATGTAGTGACTATGGTTCTGAAATCTTATAAGTCTGAGCCCCCACATTCCACATCGGAAAGATGGGAGAAATTGTATCACTTATAAGTGACACACTACTACCACCTAGCACAAACAATTATCCATGGTCTTTTGGTTGATCCTAGTTGACCCAGGCACCCAGGTGCTAGTGGCTACACAGCAGACCAGAATTTCAGGTTTGGGGTGTTACGATATGATCTCATTGCACGACGCATTAAACTGAATATTTTTCCATAAGTATTAGGCGGAATGCAAATTATTGCCCACAGGTATACCTAATTCGAAACCTTACAATGGATTATGAATTTCAATTCATCATAGTCTATAAGTTCATCTTTTGGTTATGAAAATACTTTTAGCTTGGCGGACATTCGAAAGCTTAATGTTTTCTGGCATGTGCAGTCAAATGGCTTAAAAATAGGCACCCAATGTTCCTTTCCTAGCCCCAAGGTCTCAACTGAACAATCCTTGAGACAAAAGGAAAAAGGAAACAGAAAAAAGACACAGATATACCCTAATTTGAAACCTTACATTGGATTATGAATTTCAATTCATCATAGTCTATAAGTTCATCTTTTGGTTATGAAAATACTTTTAGCTTGGCGGACATCCGAAAGCCTAATGTTTTCTGGCATGTGCAGTCAAATGGCTTAAAAATAGGCACCCAATGTTCCTTTCCCAGCCCCAAGGTCTCAACCGAACAATCCTTGAGACAAAAGGAAAAAGGAAACATAAAAAAGAAAAAGTGGAAGACGGACAAATCATGAAAACCTCCCTCATCACTATGGCTTGGAAAACCCACCATCGTCATCAACTCTATCACTCCAAGTTATCTTATCTCTCATCTGCAACTTGGCTGTTTTGCTATTCCTTCTCAAAATCTTCATTTTCCAAAAACTGAAGACCTAGACACAGAGCACCCGCACGCACCGGAAATACAAATGCTTCTCCAGGCAACATCTCCCCACTTATCCGATCACCATTTCGCCGCCTGGTGATCGGTAGTGAAGGATTATTGTCAATCTGTTGATTGGTAGTGAATTCCACTGACAGTTTGCAATGTAGGTAGGTTGAAAACAAGAAAGAATAAGGAAATAGAATCATGTACCCACTTTTGGTTTTAAAACATCAATATAACTCTCTCTCTGGGGGTTATTAACAATTTCCACAAAAAGATTGCTCAGTGGAAGGGGGGAACTAAGGATGATTATGGAGCAAGATTACAAAGACCGATTTCTTGGTCTTGAAGAAAACATCAATCGAAATTCTTTTTGTTCTCCCTAAATTAGGTGTAGTATAGTGAATTATCCCTCTAAATGCATGGTTTCAGTCTAGCTTTTCCACAAGTTGATGCCATTTGGATATCCATAGCTTGTTTTCTCTGAGTGAGAAACAGCTACTATTTGTGTAGGGCAATAAAACTTCTGCTTACATGTACAAAATTTGCATTTTTGCAGCGAGTTAGGATTTTTCATGACTTCAGTTGAATTTTGTTCTTTCAGAGTGAGGAACAGATGTTTTGTGTGCGTGTGGGGGAAGATAGCAAGAAGAAAAGATGAATTTGTGTGAGAAGTGTGAATTTTTGAGAGGAAGGGAGACAGGCAAATGCATGAATGCACATTCTAGAGTAGTTTTTTGCATTTAGTCAATGATTGATAGTTAAGTTCATTCAAGAGACTATTTTACCCCCTTACTTGCCTCATGTGTGGTGCACATGACCAAAAATGTTGATCTTTTGGACAGTCCGTAATAACCAAAAACAATCTTGTGCACTTCAGTTGGGATGAATTGATATTTAGGATCCAAAAACAATTGATATTTAGGATCCAATGTCAGTTTTGGGGTATACTTATGGGCACTAGTTTATGCTGTTTTTTTGTGTTGGGGCTTTTATATTAGAAGCAAGTAATATGTGGCCACCAAGGAAGCATGTTTTGATGGATGTTGAAACTCTTTAGGTTGCACAGCCAAGTGTGAGGGATCCTTTAATTATCAGTATATGTTTACCTACACAAGAAAATGATTAGCGAATGGATATTTACTGCAGGGTCAGTATTCTTAGGGCCATGGACACCGGAGAGTGTTGGAGACTATGCCAGTGGGACAAACCACGTCCTTCCTACTTATGGTTATGCTCGAATGTATAGTGGGGTGTCTCTCGACTCCTTCCTCAAGTACATAACTATCCAATCTTTGACAGAGAAGGGCCTGCAAAAGCTTGGTCCGTATGTGGCTACTATGGCCGAGGTCGAGGGACTGGATGCTCATAAGAGAGCTGTGACACTAAGACTGCAAGACATGGAGGCAAAGCAGATCTCTCACCTCACCTGATTTCTGATTGAATGCCTGTTTCTTATGGTTGCCCTCGTCATTGGTACAGCTCGGGATTATGTTCTCTACATCCACTACAACAGAAACTTTGAGTCTCAAGGGAGTTTTGCTTTTGTTTTCATGGCAACTTTTCCTTGAAACTCCTGCAAATCAAAAGATTGAAAGCTGTGTTTACTTGATTATGCAAGTTGTTTTAGTTTATTATACAACATTGCATCATAGACAGAAATTTTGATTCGATCTGCATTGTAACGTGTGAGATTCTCATTTAGATAATTAACTTTAAGCTTCGAGTTTTTATTTGCTGTTTCATTTCTCTCTTTCATTGTCTTATCATTTTCTCTCATTCCCTCCCCTAGTTTTTACTTGATCATTACCAATGCATTGAATTAAGCCCCGAGTCTTTCAACTGGATAACCACTGCCATTTTTTCCTCTTTACTTTCTGTAGAATTTTTGAATTATTATGTGTAATATCGTACGGGTTGGGAGTTGATGCTTTAGCCGCCGTCAGTTGGTGCTTGCATGGCTTGGTCTTTGTCTTTTCGGAGTATTAAGTACTGCTTTGCTTGTTCATCCTCCTCCTCCTCCTCCTATAGTTGTTTTTCTGTTCGGAAGGTATGAATGATAAAACGGTTTGTAAAAATTAAATTGATAAATTTTTATCGACTTTTCAACAAGAGAAAATGGCGCAGTCATTTAGAGCAGAGGGAGTGCTATTTATGAGGCAAAGGTAATTAATAATTAGGCAGATCTTTTATTACAAGTAATGGGTAAGAAAAAACGAAAAAAAAATACTAATAAATATGAATGCATTTCCTACTGAGCTTTTTTTTTTTTTAATAAAGTTTTTTGAAATTTCGGCGGTGGACGTTTGAGAGATTATAACCGTTAGATTAAAACTGATCCACGTTTTGCAAATTTTTGTTTACTCGATTCGCGTCATAATTCAACAGCCAGCCAATCAGTGTAATTGAAGTTGCGGCTATAAAAAAGGGGAATAGGTGGGTAGACTTGCACCACATTTCAACTCTTTCCCACCCTGCCTCTTTACAACCATAGCTGGTCGAGTTGCTACCGACATCCAGGAGGCTGATCGGAGAACTGGCTGAAGATTTCCTCTCAATCTCTCCCAGTGGGGATTAAGTCCTCGTCAAGAAGACGGTACACCAGGCTAGGCTTCATTCCCACCCTACTCATACCATATACCAACATTCTGGTGATGGATGCAAAGTTCTCGCAGAGGAAGCACAATGCGCATCAGAATATGTTTTAATATGTTTTGAATTAAAACATAAATGGATGAAACCTATTTTATTTGCTAATGTATGATGGATTAAAAAAAAAAAAAAATGCTAAAACGGATTTAAGACATACAAGTTAGACTGTGCAAGGGCACACCTTGAACCCCCACAGAGCGAGCCGGCCCTGTTGCATGGTCCCAGTGAACCAAATTAATATAACTCTCCTCAAAAGAAACACCAAAGAATTAGTATCTAACATCTTCGGTTACAACAGGAGAGCCACATTCCTCCACTACACCAACCCCTGGTATGCTATTCATCTCTCCTTCTTGATCCCACCCAACAAATTCAGCCTAGCTCTTGCAACATGATGATGGAGGGAGAAATGCAACGAGAGAGAACTTGTTTGCTCTTGCGGATGCATGCGGGGGGCCCTCCAACCTGGATTCTGGAAGTATTCGTACTATCCTCTCAAATTGATGATGCACGGATTTTTCTGCAATCTGGTGAGCTGCTACGATGGCTGAAGGCTTATGATCTGGGCAGCAACAGGATCTGCAAAACAAACACCGTCACTAAGGTAGGGGGT
>JAOWAN010000001.1:8104239-8115719 GCA_028566635.1 Lobelia cardinalis
GTTTCACCTTGTAAGGTTGTGAGTCTTCTCTTTCAACATTGTAATTGTGTTCTTTTTGGATCTTATCTGTACCTACCGTATGCAAATGCTGACTGTTATTGTTGGGACATTGTTATATGTCTACTGTTGAATATTTTGTGCATATATAAGTTTTTTCAGTATTTAAGGACTCAAGGCTGTTCTCTGCCACAGCTGGGTACTTTGTGTTTGGTTGATCGCTTCTATGCCAAATTAGTCATATATAAACCAAAGTATCTGCAAGTTTCACAATGGCATCTTGGTCCAAAATGAAAGTCCACCCAAAAACAATCGCACATCTGCCCAATACCCAATTTATAAAAGCAGTTAGGTGATTATTTAGCTTTCATTTGTAAATTTGCAGTTCTCTTCTTTTGATATCTCACCCCTTGATGTTTGTACGCAGTTATATATCTTCACTTTCAGAGGACGGTGAGCAACCTAGTTTACAAACAGCAATTTCATCTGGTTGGCCTGCCTCACTACATTTAATTGGCAAGGTTTGTTATCATTGCACTCAATTGTCGAGTGTTTGTTTATTATTTGACTTTGATGTTCCGAGCAACACCCGTGTTACTTTCTTTCAGTAATGTGGGCATGATATAATAGCCACAATCTTGTTTTTTCTTTCTTCTTATATCTTTTCGTGTTGAAGGTGCAATATTAGAGAGAAGCTGCCTAATGGGTGTAAGTCGTAACATGATTCGTGAAAGAGCGTTTAAGAGAAACGACATATCAAGAGAAACGTAAGAAGGGAGTACAATATTAGCGAACTGAAAATCTGCTTACAAGGAGCCAACTTAGCTCTTCAGCATGGATAGTCTCAAAGTAGGCTTACAAAAGTTTCAAAGTATTGAAGTTACTCTGTTTGGATATTATATTTTCTGAGTTTTCTCTAGTGGTTCCCAGGACTCATGGACTGTGAGGGATTAAAAAAAAAAGGCTAAAATAGATTAAATGATTTTATGTCAGTTGTAAATTTGTAATTAGTTATTACAGAATGGAGGAAGAAACTTATATGCTGATGCATACTAATGATGTACGATGTCTTCACTTTTTCCTTCTTGGATATGTCTTGACTTTCTTCTTAATGAAATATAGTGCATTCTTTTGGTCAAGAGTCAAGAATATAGGTTCTGATATCTTGCTGGATTTATGGCTTCATATTACTACCTTCTGTTGTTATGCAAAGTTGCCTATGAGATCCATTTATGGATAATCTTCAATCGCCGTCCGTTTTCATGTTCCTGATGTTTGAGAGAGCAATTAGATTATTCAACCTCAGGCATTTGCTTCTTACTTCCTTGAGCTGCTTCCTTGTATTTCTAATTCTTTGTTATTCTGGATGGATTTCATAATCTTTATCTCATGGTTGCCTATTCCTGCTCAATGATATGGACGCAGCTGACCCATGCAAGGCTTAATGGTCTTAATGAGTATCTGATGTCTTTGCAGGATATATTGCGCTTTCATGCAGTTTATTGGCCAGCTATGTTAATGTCTGCTGGACTAAGCCTTCCCAAGACCGTCTTTGGTCACGGATTTCTTACAAAGGTATCTGTTCAGATAAGAGCTTTGATATTGTTGTTTAAGATTTATGTCAACTAATGCTTGTAAAACATCAGTGGTTTATGTGAGCGGGTATGTGTTCAAATTGCTAAAAGCTGTGATCTCAAAGCTGTCCACATCACATCATATTGTTAGGTTGTCAAAAGATGATTAGAGACAAATTGTAAAATAGTTTGAAGGAGCTCACAAATTCATCTACGATTTCTTAAGATGCGATTCTTAAGAGAGACCTTTATGTCTAATTGTCCCAACACCAACGACCAAATCCTTTGTTAGAACTCTAGTGGAACCAACTAGCGTGATGTGGAAAATCCTGTATTACAATTCGGTTGTTATGATTCTTGACTTGTTGATGCCTGAACAGCTATTTAGTTAATATTATAGACTGAATCGAAAAGCTTGCATTTCATATAGGTTTTAGTGATTTTCTACTCATTAAAAAGTTGAACAGAAATTTGTTAATCTTCGACGTATGAATAAATCAACTGACAATTCAGAATCGTTAAATATCAAGAAGATCAACAACTCAAGTCCTCGTTTGGGCTGCTCTCCATATCGCTCTTATATGCTTAATTTTAACTGCAGAAATTATAACTCCAGTTTAAAGATCGATCGGTTTAATAATTTCATTCTGCACACGAGAGAGAGGTCGTCTTTCGTGCACTTAAAAGGCCTTTTCCTGTATGAGGGCTGGAAAGCTGAAATTGGTCACTGGCTAAAAAGTTACAAATAAGGGTCCGATCAGGAATTCGATATCGTTTGATATTGTACTGTTCACAATACGAGATGTTTTGATATCAGTGATGTGGGGTTTTTTCTAAAATGTCTAATTTGTTGTAGGTCCCACAACCGTGGACATAAAATTGTCAATAGTACCCAGCTGAACAAGGAGTATAAAATAGTCATCTGTCCAATCCATAGTGGTGCCAGCCTGATATTTCTGGCTAGTAGCCTGCACACTGATATGGCTGTTCCACATAAACTCAGTTTTTGCACAGCTTGTAAACCACAAGAAGAAGCAACTCCATTGACATAGAAATTGACCAAGGAAATAAGTACATGGATCATACAGTTCCATAAACGTAGCTAACAGTGGTGGCAATATTACAAAAAGTGGGATGACGAGGTTTATGGTATACTGATCCGCAAAACCATTTGCCAAAAACTTTTTACAAAAAAAAACCCAAAATATTTAGGGCAGATATCCCTGTGCTATTAACTTTAGTTCCCTAAAGGACATAGCCGATATCTGCTTCATCTTCCCACCGCCTCGTCTCAATTGCCCTTCTAAGGTTCCGTCATCCCGGAATGGTTCGCCACGGACCTGCTTCATTTAGTAGTGGGAGCAACTTGCTGAAGCACTGTGGATGGATGAGACGGATGAGGAATGGGGAGCTGCAGACAAGGGGACTACTGTGCAGATCTGATTTGGGAAACGTGGATGTGATGGTGTGCTAGGAGATATGGGTCGGATTTGGGAAAGTATGGGATGATTAAAGGGGGGTGATGGTCGTTGAGTGCAGTTGTGAGCTGCATTTACTTCAATTCTTCTCCTGCAACTTCTTTGGAAATATTCAGACCGTCCGGCGAGAGTTAAAGCTGGGTCAACAGACCATCGAATCGATACTGGATTCTCTGTTTATTGGGAGCTTCGCCTCGTAGAAGGACAAAATGAATTGATTTATTTGGTTTTCATGAATTCCTGTAACTTCATTTCATGCATTACATTATCTTAGACTCTGGAGGTATGACAATATTCGCGTATTATTTGGTTTTCATGAATTGTATTAGTGCTTTCTATTCAACTTGCATATAGATCGGAATGGATTGTGAAATAGTGAAATTTAGTACTTTTCTCATGTATGTAATTTCATTTCATGCAGCAATGCTTTTATTCTTTAAACTTTTAGGATGGGATGAAGATGGGAAAGTCACTTGGAAATACACTTGAACCAAAAGATTTAGTGCATAGATTTGGATCTGATGCAGTCAGATACTTTTTCCTCAGAGAGGTGGAATTTGGGAATGATGGGGACTACTCAGAAGAACGCTTCATCAGTATAGTCAATGCACATCTCGCCAATACAATCGGTACCTCCTCTACTTCCCTCCTATGTAGGGAATTAGGCATTTCTCTCAGATTTGTTGACTTGTGAAAGTGAGATCTGAGAAATCTGATACTAACGTGATGCAGGAAATCTTCTTAACCGTACACTTGGACTTCTGAGAAAGAACTGCCAATCAACCTTGGCAGCTGATTCCACTATTGCAGCTGAAGGAAGTGCATTTAAGGACACTGTAGAGAAGCTCGTAAGATTCAATACTTTTTGCACGTGCATATTGATTCTTACAGGCTGTAAATTGCTTCCTTGGATACATAGCCAGCACGATCGAGTAATGCATTTGGAAATAGAAAACATTGTGTCTTGAAAACAAGATAAATTATACCATAGCATTGAATTCAGTGTTAATCCCCTTAAGTCAGCTGTCTGCAGTAAGAATAGCCTTTTATTCCACTGTTCTGAAATTATTAGAGAGGAAATCATATAATCCTACCTGCTTCCCCCTATGAGTGTCAATTTCCCAATTCAAGTTATCAACCAAAAAATATTTGTATGGTTACAGTCTAATTTGATATGTGGACTTGAGTTTCTAGGCTGAATCCTGCTTTTGTAGTTTCCGTGAAAAAAGTAACAGTTACAGTCACTTGGATTTGACCCTCATGTTTGAAATTAGTGAGTGCACATCTCATGCAAAAAGTAACAGTTACAGGCACCGGAAGCTAATGAATATACATCAGTGAAATCAATACCAATATTTGTGCCTTAATTACATCTTTTCAGGCAATATACACAGGATTACAACTCTCAGCCAGATCAATAATGTATGAAAACTATTTGGTCTTGGCAACTTCAGGACACAAGTGCAGAAATGATTTTGGTATAAGCAAGGAATAATAAGTACACCGTATTTGATAAATCATTGGTTGGACCCTGAAATATCTTCCTTCATGGTGTGAGCTGCTTGTTGGAAAGTTCAGCTGTATAGCACTGCACGAAGCTGTTCTAGCACAATTTTACTCAAAGTCCTAGTGAGTTGTCAAGGTTTTTCGCTCACATCCTCCATATTTCTCTTTTGGGAAAAGCAATTCCGGATATGAGATCTCTTCTAAATTCATGTGAAAAAAAATGAAGTTCTCATGTCGATAAGCCTTCTATCAACTCGTATAATTTAGTTATCTGTGCTATTATGTCAATATCATATTTAATGTGAATTCTTTTCTGCGAGATATATTTGGAATAAAAAGTGTTTCCCTTGGATAGTTCGCGAAAAGTGGCGCGACAAAAGAGATCACCCTTCTTCATCTTTTATTCTAATTCATTTTCTCTCATTTTCTTTTATATTTTCTTTAAAACGTACTCTCCTTTTCCATGGTGTGATCAAAGAGGGTCCTGGTTTCATTAATTATTTCTGCCAATAATTTGATTGCTGCCAAGTGCCAACTTTCTTACAGAAATATCTGGCTTGAAATCGTTGTATATTTTGGTTTAAGTCAAGATGAGTCTCAGAAGTAAATTCGCACTGGAGTCAGTTGCTAGGTTTGATCTTAAAAGCTTATACCAAGGTCCAAAGATACACTTTGTCAAAAAATAATTGGAACTAACGAAAAGAAAAAACATGTACATCGTATAATCTGAAGTCAGAATTGAGGGCGATATTTTATTTTTATAAGGTTTGAGGGTGATTATTCAGCTTATGCTCTGATTTCTTTCCCAATTCTTTCAAACAGATTTTGTTCCTTTTGTAGGTTGATAAGGCCCTGCTTCAGTATGAAAACCTCTCACTCTCATCAGCTTGCGAGAGTGTACTCGAAATTGGTGCGGCTGGGAATCTATACATTAATGAACGTGCCCCATGGTCTCTTTTTAAACAAGGGCCCACCGCTTCTGAGGCTGCTGCGAAGGTTCTTATTTTGCTATATTCTTAATTCTTTCCTAAGGTCATTACTTGTGCCAAACTTACACGTTAACCTTTCACATATTTTAAGGTTTCTTCGTTAATGTGTTTTACCATCTTAGATTATCCTTCTAGAAATTGTAACTATTACATTCCACAAGTCCCTTGTTATGGTCTACACTTATCAGCAGACATGTTTTTCCTTCCTGCACCACCACCCTCATCCTATATATGTTTTTGATACCCCATTAACTCCTCTCAACCCTCATCTTATATGCGAGTAGGAAATCCAAAAGAACAAGAAATTGTGTCTAGTTTATGTCAAGATCTTTTTCTTTTTCGTTTTATCTTTTGGATAAAAATTCATCGTGTGGAACTGCAGGACCTTGTGGTGATATTAGAAGCAATGAGGATTATAGCGATTGCTTTATCACCCGTCACACCAAAGTTAAGTTTGAGAATTTATAGCCAGCTTGGGTACTCAGAGGACCAATTTAATGCTGCTACCTGGGTCTCTCTCTCTCTCTCTCTGATCTCTGTGTCTTATAGTTACTTAAAGCATATGATTTCATGTCTCTATCCTGTGCTTAGAAAGCCACCCTATTTATGTTCATCTTAATTGAGTATATGTACTGTATTTGATGCTTACTTAATGTTGAATGCAGAGTGAGACCAAATGGGGAGGGCTAAAACGTGGTCAGGTCATGGCTCAACCAATGCCTGTATTTGCCAGGATTGAAATCGTATCAGAAGAGGAAGATGCCAGTGAAGCTTCCAAGAAAGTTGGTAAAAAGAAAGAACGGATAGCAACTTAATTGTGGGCATACACACATACAATGTACTTTTTGCCTCTTGAATATAATTTATATCTGACATTTTTGGAATACTTGGGACAAGAAATTTTGTACAAGTTATTATCATCATCCAAACTAGGGAATTCCTTCGCTTCTCTTCTTCGGACATTGTACAAACTTGCATGTCCAGACTGATCTCCTATGGCAAACAGTTCCACCATTGTATGCGTACTGATGATCAGAAGACCAAATCAATGCTGCTGCCTCTCTCTCTCTCTCTCTCTCTCCCTCTCTTTTCTCTCTCTCTCCCTCTCTCTCTCTCTCTCTCTCTCTATCTCTCTCTCTCTCTCTCTCTCTCTCTCTCTCTCTCTGTGTCTTGTAGTAATCGTAACAGAGCAATGCTTACAGGGCCATCCTATATATTTATATACATGCGTGCTACTTATGTGATGCATGCTTAGTGTTGATTGCAGATCAGTGAGACCAAAATTGGGAGGAATGGAGGGCTAAAAAACGTGGTCCATCAGCTCAACCAATGCCTGTATTTCTGTCCGATAGAAATCGTATCACAAGGGCCGGGAAGCTGCCAAATAAGTGGTAGAAAGTACGTAGCAACTTAATTCTTTCATGGACATCCATTTTCTTTTTTTTTTCTTTCTTTTCTTTTTTTTTTTAAAAAACTTCTGATCATACAATACAATACAATGTTCTTTGTTTTTACTTCGAGAGGGAGGTACCGTTGAATGTCTGTTTGGGTGTAGTTGCCAGATTTTATGGCTGAGATGCGACCCCTAATATTAATTTAGATTTTAATAAATGTTCTCTTTGGGTGTAGTTGCCAGATTTTATGCCAGATTTTACGGTGGGTAGTTTTTTGATTTGGTTTTTGAGTTTTTGTAATGATTAAAGTAAAAAGTAAGAGAGAGATAGAGAGAAAACTTGTGGGACCAATGAGAGAGAAAAATCAAAAAATAAAAAACTTGGGTAAAAAATGCCCAAGAGAACGCACCCTTAGATTTTAATAAATTTCTTTAATTCCTCCTTTACTTTCTTGTTTAACCGAGTCTTCTCTGACCTTTTTATTTTTTATTTTAAACAAATATCTTATTATTTAAAATTCAAAATTAAAATTTAATTGTAGATTTTTGTTAGAAGTTGAATTTTCTTCCGAACAAGATTCATAATGAAATATTTTTAGGGCTTTTTTTTTTTGTTGAATTTCAGTTACGTTGTATTTCATACTAATAATATTAGTTGTTTTGATCTCAATTGTTAATTGAGATTCAACTAACGAGTTGAATCGGTTTGTGGGTTCGATTTGGTTCGATTCGTTTGCGTTTGACTCGACTCGATTCGCACTGTTTTTATGAACCAAGCCGATACATAATAACACAATAACACAAAAATACTTAATTAACATTGATTCAAAGTCTTAAATACAAAATGTAAAATTTAATATATATATATATATATATACTATATAATATTAGAAGAGAAAATATGTGAACATTATCAAATCATTAAAAAGACTTATTTTCTGTTGGTCCAGACTTGTCAAGACACATGAAGACTTGTCAATACGTGTCGAGACCTGTTGAAACCCGTCAATACCTTGGCTCGTTAAAGCTTACAAAGGCCCGCGAATATCTTACGATTAAGCTGTGATAAAAGCCTAAATTATGAAAAAACTGACGAAATCGACTCGAACTGACAAAAATTTCACTCGACCTAACCCATTTTTATAAGGCTAAATCTAACACAATATAACTATAACCAACACAAAATTGCTTTCCATTATTGGTCTCTTTTTTTTTTCTCTCTCTCTCTCTCTTGAGCACCAAACAAATGAAAATCATTTATTTTTAGGCTCTAGCCTTCGATGGGCAGACATGGAAAACCTTGAAGGCACTCCTTGAGTCTTGAAGCAGTGTATTCATTTGCCAAAGCATAGAACCTCTAGTTAAAAATATAAATATGGAAATATATTGCATTCCATTCTCCACAAAGTTAGTGTCAAATATCTTCTTGGGAGAGAAAGAATAACATGTAAGCATTAATGATATTATTAAATGCTTAATTAATATACTTACCACAAAATTCCCAGATGGTATATGGAGCACCTAGGTGCTCCTTGTTAGGAGCATCTGAGATAAAATATTCATTTTATGATGTTATTTGTTTACTTTCTAAAATTAAATGTTCATTTTTATCGTTGTTATTGAAAATCAACAATAACAGTAAGAATAGTAAAATAAATATTTAGTTATAAATAATGAACAAATAACGTTTTAAAAATGAATATTGTTTCTCGAGTGCTCTTTGCTAGAAGCACCTAGGCGCTCCATATAATTTCCACAAAATTCCACAAATTTTTATTTGTTATTAATACTATTAGCCAGCAATCAATTAATATGAAACACCAGAATCCAAGAGTTTTTGGAGTTTGGAGGCAAAAGGCTAATTTGGTTCCTGAATTAACTATCAATTGTATAAGTAGTTTCTAAATTTTTATTAGTCTAATATATAACTTATCAATTATAATCGAATTTAGTCCCTGGATCCAAATTAAAAGAATTGATCATAAATTTGGGCAAAAAAATTACTGAAATGACGCTATTCAAAGGGTAAAATAGTACTTAAATTATATATTTATTAGAAAATGATTGTTAATTAGAAAAAAGAAATTCCCCCACGCCCACCCGATCTCCCCCTCCCCTCCCCACCTCCAGCGCTACTGTCCCACTCCGGCGACCACCCCCATCTCCCCTTTCTTCTCTCTCTCTCTCTCTCTCTCTCTCTCTCTCTCTCTCTCTCTCTCTCTCTCCAAAGGCAACACAAGAGTGGGATTTCACCCACTTGGAAGGGCCGTCGGTAATTGAGCAACAAATCCAGATCTTGAGGATTGACGATGGCCACTGCCCCACTCCGGCGACCACCTATATCTCCCCAGTTCTGTATTTGGGTTTGTGAAATCGGTTTATGTTGCTCGCACTCCTAGAAATTATTGCTTCGCGTTGGTCCAGATGAAGGGGTTGCTACTCATCTGTTTGTTCTTTGTTTTATTTCTCCATTGGTCTTCCAGATCTGTCGGCGACGAGCTTCTGTAAGGAATGTGAGCTGGCGGCAGTAGTTGGGTTCAAAGTCTCCAAACGAAACCCTCCGCCTCTGCCATTGACTGTCGCCATGGTTGTGCAGAGGGAAGCCTTTGCTTTCTTTTTAGCTCCCTTGGGATTCTTTAGATTTAACAGTTTATTCACCAAATCTCTAAGCCCATGCTGAGTGTTGGTTGTTGCTGGATTTCGAGATCTTCGACTCCTTGTCGTTTCAGATCTGCAGTGTTGCTGCTGTAATTAGTAAAGTTTGAATTTTTTTTGTTTGGTGACTTGCAATTGGGGTGATGGGAAAGATGGCGGTGGTGGTGGGAAAGAGGGTGGTGGTGGTGGTGGTGAGGTAGTGGTGATGAACCGGTGATGATGATGATATGATTTGTTGATTTTTATTTTTTAATAAGTTTTTAATATTAATATATTAATTTTGTTATTTATTTTTATAAATAAGGGTAAATTTGTTATTTTTATTACTTTTTTCCCAAATTTTTAGTTACATCAGTGCTAATTAAGCGTCACGTATGATAAATGTTGCCACATAAGCTGATCAATTATTTCAATTTGAATTTAAAAACTAAATTAGATTATAATCAATAAATTGTGTATTAGTTTAACAAAAATAATTGATTAAAAATTACTTATACAATTAATAGTTAATTCAAGAACCAAATTGAGTTTTTTTTTTCGGAATTTGGAGGACTTTTGAAAGGATTGTTTATGATTCTTGTTTAGCAGTTGCAAACTTGCAACAATAGATGCCCTGTTTTCTTTCTTATATTAATATAATAGATGTTAATGTAAAGTAAAAAAAGAAATACAACCCATTATATTAATCATAAAGAGAGGATAAGTTATCAATTATTAAATATTAATAATTAATGACATGAATTTAATTTTTTTTCTTTTGTCATTTAAGTTAAACATTAAAATGTTCTATAAAATAAATTTTAAATTACTTTAAAAAACATATGTTCTCTCTTCATCCTTCCGTCTTCCTTGATTTTTTTTTAGAAAACATTGATTTTCACGTAAATGTTATAAAATTTTTATTTTTTAGTTAATAAGTACAATATTTCTTTGTTTTTTAATAATATTTATTTAATTTTATATGATAGAAATACTTTCGTCGTTTTCTTATTAGTGACGTGCACAGCAACACCAATACTAATTTATTTATTAAAAAAAATTCTTTCACTTTTTTATTACAAAATAGAATAAATAACTTGTATTCACAAACTCTGGACCCACTTTTAATTTGAGTGTGTCCTTAATTTTACTTTGGATGAAATATTATATATACATATTAATACTTTTTACCAATTATATATTTAGATTTTTTACTTTATATTAATATTTAATATTTATCATTAATATATTAATAAATCTAATTTATGACAATCGGATAAAAGGAATAAATTTTTGTAATGATTTGACTTTTTTATTTTACTTTATATTGATATTTACGTTGTTTGTAGTTATTAATATTAATTAATTAAGTAAAATATATTTAATGTTATTAAATAAAATATATCTAATGAATTAAAATTTAAAACAATCATATTATTGTTACAAAAAAAAAAAATTGGCAGAAGGGATAAGTACTACATAATGACCACACCATGAAAAAGACATTGAAAATTGACCAAATTTTAGGGATTGAGGTGCAAATTACCCCCAAAAAGTGTGAGAGATGATGAAAAATTCGAAAAAAATGGGACTCTTTTAAGATAACATATATAACTAATTAAGGCCCGAATCACAAGTTTCATTTGACGCAATATGAGAATACAGAAAATATCCGATCGCATATTAAATATCACCCTCAAATATCACATATATCACACTTTATCAATTTTTTTTCCATCTACTACCCATATATCCCTTTTAATCCATTTTCTTTAAACTGCACGATTCTCAAGGTGTAAACTCTATCTTCAAGCCACTTGCAACCTAGTGTGTTTTCCCTCTCTCTCTCTCTCTCTCTCTCTCTCTCTCTCTCTCTCTCTCTCTCTCTCTCTCTCTCTCTCTCTCTCTC
>JAOWAN010000001.1:8121162-8137816 GCA_028566635.1 Lobelia cardinalis
TTCTTTTTCACTTCTTCTCCCCCCCCCCCCCCTCAAATCTTTTAATTTGTTCGCTTATAGATCCATCTATTTAATTTTCTCATCTGGGTTTATTTTGATTTTTAATTATTCGCAGATCAACTGCTCTTCCTGCGCTTAATTTCTCCATCGTTACCAAAATTTTGCTCCTCGGCCTCGTCGGGTATGGGATTTTCATGTCCATTGATTCTGTAGCTGCATATTTTCTTTTCAATTGTTATTCTACGTACGTAATCGGATCAGATAATGCAACTTAATTTTATTTGGTGGAAAGGCAGTTTCACATCGCAGATGATGGGATATACAGGAATCATTTACAGTTCTCCTACTCTTGCTTCTGCAATCAGCAACTTGGTCCCTGCTTTTACCTTCATCCTCGCCCTCATTTTCAGGTCTTCTTCTCTCTTTACTCATGAATCTTTTGATTCTTTGATCTTTTCAATTTTGGGCTTAAAGTTGACTTTTATAGTAGATTTTTTTGGGTTAGAGTTCAGCTGGGAGTAGTTGTTCTCTGCTTTATCCGTTACAGTTATTCATGGAATTCGGTTTTGGGGGGGCGGGCCCTTTGTTGTGCCTGAAAACAGGATGGAAACGCTAGCACTGAAGAGAAGCATCAGCAGCCGGGCGAAATTCTTGGGAACCATTATATCCGTATCAGGAGCATTCGTCGTGACCCTCTACAAAGGTCCGAGAATCATATCCATTCCAGCATCCGCTTCGGTATCCCTCGCCCATCAACCTCTAGGCTTACGTTCAAACCCCCAATCGAACTGGGCCATTGGTGGTCTCTTTCTCACTACTGAGTATATTTTGGTTCCAATGTGGTACATTATTCAGGTAAGTAGCTAACAGGCTTCTAAACTGCCATATAGTTGGTTTCCTTTCCACTGAAATCATAGGCTAGTTCTCATTCATGAAATTTTGATGTGTAGGCACAAATCATGAAGGAATACCCAGCAGAACTCACCGTAGTGTTCTTCTACAACTTGATTGTCAGCACTCTAGCTGCAATCTCGGGCTTCTTTACAGAACCAGATGCCAGCGCATGGAGGATTAGACCTGGTGTAGCCCTTCTCTCTATTCTGTGCTCGGTAAGTAGCTCGTGGGACTCTGCTAACGGCAACAAGTTCATTTATGAATCAATCTCGGTTGAATCTTAATGTTGAATGCCATCCTTTCTTTCAGGGCGTCTTTGGGTCATGCCTCAACAATACTGTCCATACATGGGCACTGCGCTTGAAAGGGCCACTTTTTGTAGCAATGTTTAAGCCGCTGTCAATTGCTATTGCCGTGGCAATGGGAGTACTCTTCCTTGGTGACACTCTCTATCTAGGAAGGTAATGAAATGTTTCACTTCACTTGGACATACTCTTAGCTAAAGAAACATAAAAATTTTCAAAAACTTTTCACGATTTTGCAGCATTATTGGGGCAGCAATCATATCTATCGGGTTTTACACTGTAATGTGGGGAAAGGCAAAAGAAGACATGGGTGGTGCAGGTGATGACGTTAGTAGCTTCGAGTCATCATGCACTGCAAAAGTGCCTCTATTGCAAAGTTACAGAAATCCAGATGTGGAGAGCAGATAAACAGAATCCTCGAGCCTGATTGCTGCCTTGCAATCAGTACCATGGAAATCAAGATGGCACCTTCATTCTCAGAGCATCAGCAGATTCAGAAATGGCCAAAATGAGAAAAATATATCTAGGCAGTAAC
The DNA here is from genome assembly GCA_028566635.1 of Lobelia cardinalis. Taxonomy (NCBI): domain Eukaryota; kingdom Viridiplantae; phylum Streptophyta; class Magnoliopsida; order Asterales; family Campanulaceae; genus Lobelia; species Lobelia cardinalis. The sequence continues at coordinate 8,122,897 of JAOWAN010000001.1, forward strand.
TGTATATTGATTGTATATGGATTCTAAGATGATAAATTGCGAGTGTAAAAGCAGATTCTTACTGGCAACTTTCTAATCTAGGTCAGCTGAAAGACTTGGATCACCAATCATGTGAGATATACTATGTTTGACGAAATTTCTGGCCTTGCCGGACAGAAAAGCTTGTACTTATACACACTTAGGTTGGAATAGCATGGAGTTACAACTTACATGGAATTACTCTCCCTACCAGGAAGACCCCACTGGCACCCGCACCCTTATGTTGTAACAAGATGCAATGAAATTCCTTCATGTCAACAATTAAGCATGTTAAATAGGATCTTCATGAAGAAAGTCACATTATATACAATGAGAGCCTAATGAACCTCGGGTCATGATTCATTCTGAGCAACCCTTGGGCATTTTCCAAAAATAAAGGACCATCAAGTTACTCAAGTCAATTCCCATTTAAGGAAAAGTTACTTGGATTCAAACAAACAATAAAATGGCAAGATGCGTTTCAATTACAGCCCTGAGCAGTTCACATACGCTTCCATCAATCAATCCACGGTAGGCAAGAGTGCATATTGACAATGAGTAAATTCAGATGCTCCACAATTTGTTTCTTGAGAGAAGGCAATAGACTAAGAAGATGCAGTATACAGCCTCTTAAAAAGATATCCAATCTACACTCTTGCTCAAAATGATAGCACACTATCTACCAACTCCTACTCCACATCCTTCAATTAGGCGATGACACAGTTGCACTATAATTACTCATATTTGCTCTTGGCTAGGTTCAGTTGAGCCCTTATGCATACAACCACCATCTAGGAGAAGTCTCCACTTTGGCGCATGATTGTAGCTCGAGGAATTAGTCTTGGGATAAGCTTGAGGACACCCTGAGAAACAAGAAACAATGGAGGGAGGCTGATTCCATACTGATGCATCATCTCTTGGAAGGTATTCTAACACCATTCCAAACCCCAAACCCTCACTCACAGTCATTTCAAACCTCCACAATCAGACACTACCCATAAACCAAACTACAAGTCTCAGCATTAAAGCAATTTGGTGCAATAATAATAGGGTTTATACCGTGTGATTGGGGGGGGGGGGGGTGTTGAAGAAGATAATGGGCCAGGACAAGAAGTTAGTAACTCAGTCATCTTTGACCCCAAAACACTGCTATTGCAAAGTTACAAGAAATCAAGATAGCATACTTGAAAAGCGGCCAGAAAAGAAACTGATACTCCATTGTTACAAGCTGTAAACTGGTGTAGACAAAAATGAAATTATTCAAAAATTAAGAACCTGATCATTCATAGAGCACAACATACTTGAAAAGTGTTCAGAGAGGGGGAGAGAACAGTTGGCATATATGACAAATACAGGCTCTAAACATGCGATGATAAAAAGAAGACAAATAAAAAATTTCCATTATGACAAAAATATTATAGATGCCACCTAACATCGGAAAATTTCAAATTTCTGTATTAGAAAATTTCTATATATAGAACTACAAAATCTTTCATGTGTATATCTGTTATATGTTTTCTAGAAACTGAAAAACCAAAATAGACATTTGAATGCCTTCAAAAAGCATCTGCTACATCCTCTCTCTACTATAGAACAACAAAATCCAACTTCAGAAAGTATCTTCTTGGTGACCATTAAGATTCATGTACCTACTGTGAAAGCGATCTGAAAAGATGGGCAGTGTTGCACCAACTATGATGCAAAACTGGTAGCAATAACACATCAAGAGCATGTTCTCAAGATTGTATGACAGGGGCTGTGATTTCCCAAACTCAGCGCTGCAGAGAAGTTAAAATGAAACACTTTGCCACTGCACCTTTTCTCTTTTAAGTTTGCTCATGACTTGAGATCATCAGACATGGCTGAAGGTATGCAATGTGTTGACAAAATATCCTGTGTTGCTGCCTTTGCCATTTTGGTCTGTAGGACAACAATCTACAAGCATGATAAAACTTAATGAGGTCCAGAGAGAGAAAGAACCTGTCCGCATTTGATATAACACTAAGGAGGTTCAGAGAGACAGAAAGAGAACCTGTTCATATTCTAGATCAAACTTCAAAAATTCTTCATCACAACTTTCCACCATGCTAGCCAAACTCTTCAAGTTCTTTACTGGCTTTCCATTAAAAGCTGTAACCTACTTGATTGAAATTTAACAACAAAGGAAAGCAATGAGAAAAAAAGAGTGAAAGCGTGTAGAACTGCTGACAATTCTCTGAGACATCCATAATATAACAGTATCTGTAGTTTACCTGGGTATTGACTATGTCTTCATATCCAATGTTGATATCTGCTACAAGCACCTAAACATTGGAAACCAAGCAATCATAATGAGTTATCTAAGTTCATTGCACAACTAAGGTATCTCACCGTGAAGGACATGAAAAAAGGAAATTAAAGGAAGGAAAATCCTACTTGAGAAACTACTACAAGCTGCTCGTCAACAGATTGAGCCATTACATGCAGATGTTTATCCAAGAGCTTGACAGGAGCATCAAAATCGTAATCTTTTCCATACTGAAATTCCAGATAGAAAATAAATGTGATGGTAGAAATTTCAGAAATCTCATACAAAGTTAAACAAGAAAAATTCACACCCCCAAACTGTTCAGAGAATAAGTAGTTAAGAAATCATAAACCATTAAACTAGCACCAGTACAGCATTAGAGCAACCCAAAATATATCCCAAAATAAAAGCCAAAATTAAGAAGCGTAGTTTTTAACTTTAAACTCAATTAGGAATCCTTTAAGCATATTTGATTCTGGTCTCCAACCCAACAGCCAGTTGTTACCCAATTGGAGTTTTTAATATACATACTTGATCTCGTGTGAAGATCGCTCAGCACACCTTTTCTTATGCAGTAAAAATTTTAATGAATAACAAGAACAAAGGGTCACCAACATTGAATCACAACAAAAGTGCATAGAAGACTCGTCCTGTCCCCATGCAGAAAAGGAAATAAACATACATACACGCTTGCATACACAAAAGGAAAAAATGGAAAGAAGATTGACGAAGAATATAACCACCTTTAAACTACCAAAAAAAAATGCACTAACGCTATAAGTGAGTAAGAGTGGGTGCATACGCGTATCGAATTACCTTCCAGATGGAGGTGTCTACCTAGAATTGAGTAATAATCTGCAAGTTAGCAAAGAGTGGGTGCATACGCGTATCGAATTACCTTCCAGATGGAGGTATCTACCTAGAATTGAGTAATAATCTGCAAGTTAGCAATCACTTTTTCTTGACCAGACATGGGACAGGAAGCTGTGCAGAAGAGGAAGTAGAGGGCACATTTAGTAATAAGATGTCAACATTGCACCCTCTACTCAACCATGTTATTCACCCCGTTCTATTGTTTTAGAAAGAACCTGGATCATACTTCTACCATGCACAGCATTTCCTTATCGGCAATTGTTCAATGTTTTCTATAATGTTTTCTGAGGTATATAGCATTAGCAGAGAAAAGATAGGACAAATGCAATTTAAATTTTGGACATTTGGTAAAGTGGAATGATTATCATGCTGACAATCATGTATCGAAATCATTGCCGAAATTAATAGATGGATGTTGATAGTGATTGCTGGGTCCCACACTTAAGAAATCAAGCAGCTCTCTGATCAGTTTCGGGATGCAGTTCGGATGTATTCTCGACACTCATATCATCACTCTTGGTAAAAGGGTAAGAGGATAATAATGATGACAACACAAGTATATCATTCATCACTACATTCCCAAACATGATGCTATGGTTTCCGAGACAATTCTTTCTGATGCAACTCACAAATAACATTTTACATTGAACTACATTCAGCTTCATAAATCTCCACAAACTAACATGGGTAATAAATTCTTTAACCTATAAACTAATAAACTGAAAAGGAAATGTTACTCTTCTTTTGGGACAAATACAGAAGGATAGTCCCTCATTTGGGGTGGAGAGCGTATTAAAGTATTAAACTAGACAGCGTAATCATGTACGTATTTAACTAGACCATGTAATCGTGCCCGCGTGCACAACCAAACCAGCTATTACAAACAATTGATTAAACACAGAATCTAACAATTTGGGAAAAATTTTGAACCACGGACTCATACGCTAAGATATGAAAATAAGATAACAGAAGAACTTGTACATAGAATCGAGTTCAACATCACACCTCTGAGCGCAAATACGGCACAGATACAGCAGCAAAAACAAATCCGGCTATAATGTAATAAGAAGGAGGTTTCCCCCCAATGTGTGCCGGTATCAGGCGCTTATGAGTTGCAAGTTTAATGTTGAACTCCCGAATGTTTGAATCTCGAAGAACTTTAACGAGAGCTTTATCACCAGTGTACTTTTGCGAAACAAGGTAACTGAAACCAATGCGCTCTCCATGCCTGAATGGAACTGTAAATCATGCCCACAAAAAGAATCCACACAAGTTAAATAGCCATACAACAAGAACACGCTAATCCCACAGTCTATGCACCTACTACATTTGTATATCAAATGTCACATGCAGCAATTATAATGAGATTTTGAATTATAAGACTTAAGTATCTAGATATGTAATCCGGCAATGCTGCTTACTTCAGCACGTGTGAGTAGCAATCAACCCAATGAAAGAACGATGTTCCCTGCAAGCTGATAAATTTTTTTTTATTTTTCAAATCCCTACTTATAGTTTCTCTCAGCTGTCTTGCTGCATCAATTTTCATGACTCCTTTAACAATTCTAACAATATCACCATACTTTATTCTGTTTCATAGTACCCAGGCCCCACATGATTCATGGTCCTTGGATATCTATGTTGAAAAAAGAAACAAAAGTAGCAGTTTGTTGGTTATCGAACTCCTTTTCTAGTTACCCAAACAGTTAAAAACTCGACAATACAAGAGACCCAAAAAAATTTCAGTCGAACATATGTTAAGATTAGAAACATAAAAAATATATATATATATAAAAATAATAAGTTTCAGCCATAAAACAATCAGCACATACAATGCCAATTCAGAATATTAGAAACTACAAAGCTAATGAATATACGTATTAGGTTACATTGCAACCTGCATTTCGAACATGACTAAAACTCAGAAATTAGGAGGGTAGCAAGTAAATTGCATATTTTGGTAAGATTTGCACCTGTTCCATCATTAGCTATATTAACCCCATCAAAGCTAAGGATGATATCAGATGGCTTCAAGACGTTTGACTCCGGAGCTGTAGGCTCAATTCTTTTAATGCGTACACCCTTCTGGTCAGTTCCCATGCCCATTGAAGCACGCAGATCAGGGTTTTCCATCTTTTGCCACTCAACTCCAAGAATGGGAAACCCTACATGTTAAGACACACCAAGAGTATGAGGAAAAGATACCAAGCCCAACATAATGATATCCAACATCCCCAAAGCTAATGAAAACTGTTAAACAAAAAATATCAACAATAAGCATACCCAAATTTTAAGAATTCCAACCTGTATATTCTCCATTCTTTTCGTAATCTTTGATAAAATGCATAATAACTGGTGTTGGTATGACATATCCAATGTTCTCCGCATCTTCATGCTTAAGAGATTGAAATGCAATACCAACACAATTTCCCTGATCGCTGAAGGCAGGCCCACCCGAATTCCCAGAGTTTATAGCAGCATCTATCTGCAAAAACATTTACATAAACAAGAACAACACTGGCATCAAGTCATAAGCTCCTGACATTACAAATAACCAGATGCTGAAAAAAATCCCAAATATATACAACCTGCAGCCCAAGAAGCTCAGTTGATCCATGAACATAAGACAGTATCTCTATGCGTGACACAACACCACTAGTAACTGATATTGTATCCCCTCCAATGGGGTAGCCTACAACAGTCACAGCATCTTGCAGCACCGGCAAATCTCCAAATTCCAAAGGGGATATTCCTTCCCAGAATTCATCATCGCTCACGGTCAACATTGCTATCACATATAAGCAGAATTCAGAAACAAGATTCTCCAAATTAAAACATTCAATGAAAGCTACCTACTACCCCTATCCAGTCTAAATTTAATGACTTATCACCATTGCTAAACATTTCAAATAGATTATTGACTGACCGATGTCGCATTCGGTGCCGATAGCAAGGACAGTGGCCAAATACTTAGTATCGGAACCGCGCTTTTTGAGCTTGACTTGTGTGTGATGCTCCACAGAGTGTGCATTGGTCAAAACTCTCCTTCCTCCAATCACAAACCCGCTACTGCTCGAACTGTACTGCCTTTTCCTTTGCCACGGCAGAGAGAAATTCGGTTCCGTGTGCACGCAAAACACCTTCACCACCGCGTCCATCGAAAACACCACCTTCCCCACGCCCTCCCACCGCAGTGGAGCGCACTCCCCGTTCGCAGACGCTCGTCTTTCAGGCGAAGCGGCCGCGACCACGTCAGACTCGGGTTTCGCAGTCCTTCTGCGACGGCTACGACGAGGCCCATTGGGTTGGCTCGTGTTGGGGGAATCTGCGACGGCGTCCGCGGAGGCGGTTGGGGCGGAGCTAGGGTTGGGATACTGGATGTCCATGGGCTCGGCGGGAGCTGCATTTTTCGGTTTCCGTTTCCGGAGTCGGTTCCCGTTCGGTGCATCCATTATTTTCTTTAATTTGTTTCAACTATTGCTAGGGTTCAGTGGAATTGACGAATGACGAGTTTCAGAAGAGTTCCCGGCTGGAACTGAATACATTTCCAGGAAGAAAAGTACTTGCCGGAGGAGGACGAACGTAAATCTCTTGGGCCGGATCAGATTTCTAAAGCTGAAAAATTTTGCCTTTAGGCTTCTTCTAACTGATTGTACAGGCCTCCACTGCGAGAGCTCATTACACTCAGTAGACAAGCCCGGTTCATTTCAATTTGAAAGTCCAAAACAATGTTGGCCCATGGGCCATGGTAACAGCAAAACTGTCTTGTTGGCATATCTTAAAAATCAGAAATCATATAAATCGAACTTGTGATTCAAGTGTAAGTAATAGCCAAAAAAAATTATAATTAATATGATATTGATGGGCCCAAGCCCAAATGATAGGCCCAATATTAATTCGGGGAAAGGCCCAATGGGCTAACCTCTCACCAGAATCACAGGATCACTATAAAAAGATGAGTGGCTAAGACCCAGCCCAACGGGCGGGCACATAGCCGCCCCCGCTCGTTCTCTTGCTAATTGCCCGACGGGTAAGTTACCCGACTGAAGGTGCCTTCCATTGTGCGGTCACGACCCAGCTCAACGGGCGGTCAGGTGGCCGTCCAAGATAGGCTTCAGATGAAACCGCCCAACGGATGGTACCCTCACAGTTTATGTCAGCCTACGTCAGCATGACCTCAACTCACCCAACGGGTGACCAGATGACCGTCCAAGACTAGACGACTATGTCGACTAGGCCGCTCAGCCCGCCTTTGTGCTTCCTGAAGATCAGAGCAAGGCGGCCAAGTCCAACTTCAACAATTATCTTTATAAGGCACACTGTACGTGTTCAACACTCCTTGTATTTCTCCAACCTAGTCAGACTAAGTCTTACCATATTCAAATTGGGAAGGCCACGTCCCTAACAAGCCCTCCTAATAAGGAGGAGAGAATTATGATTCAACGGCTACAAGGGACACCTCACCATTGATTGGAACTATCCATTTCAACCGTCTTCACCAACACTATAAATAGTTTCCTTCTACACCTTTGACAAGGTAATCACTCATTCAATATACATTCAGTCACACTTTTATTGCACTCACGCACTCACTGCATACATATGTATCTGTGAGCAATCATCATTACGTTCTTTACAGAACTAATTAGGGTTCCACAGCTTTATTCCTACGGAATACTTATTCTCATGCCGGAGCGTACGAGCGAGGCCCACGCCTTGCTCATCACTTTAGGTGTCTTCTTTCTACAGGTAATCGCAGCATTAACAGTCGGAGCCATTATTCTGCCTACACGTGGATCGAACACATCCGGGCTCGATCAGGTATATTTAATATGTTAGATTTCATAATTAATTATGAATGAGTTTAAGCATGATCATCGATTTTTGATTTTCTTATTTTGAAATTTAGATTATCATATCAAATATTAATATTATAATATAGAGTTTCATCAAGTCCTTATATCAAAAATTGAATCATCTTAATTGATTAAAAATTAAGGAAGACAATTTACTCAAAGTACATTCTTTAGTGTGAAAATTTCTTAAATTTTATTTTCATATGAATTATAAACACTAATTTTTATTGAATGTGTATCGAAATACACCTACTTATATAATTAAATATTAGATAATGCTTTAGAGTTTCGTCAAGGTTGTACATTAAAAAAAAATTATTTCAATTTGATTCTGAATCGAGAAAGAAAATTGAACTGAAAGTGAGGTATTTTGATGTGAAGTTTATCCTATATACAAATGAATATATCCCATATCATTTATTAATGGAAAAATTGTAGTTTAGGCCCCAATATATGTTACCAGTAGCGAAAAATACCCTCATGTTTTAAGTTTAGCAAATAATGGTCCCAACATTGTTATTTTTCCTTAAAAGTGGAAGTGCATCAATTGTTGTTCTAATATCTCGTTAAGTGAGGATTAAACTGAAAAAAAAGAGTGTTACATGTGTTTTTTTGGAATTTATACATTCAGTAGGACCTAAAATTGTTAAAAAATAATCTTATGACCTAAATAAAATATCAACCCTTTTGATTTAATATTCATAGAAATGTTAGTGTAAAATAATAATTTTATATTAACTAGCTATGATTGGAAAATTTGAATATATATATATATATATATATACATATATATTGAAAGATAGATACATAAATTATTTCATTAACATAAGCACACTGCTAGCATAATTAACCGTAAATTGAAGCTCATCATAATGTACAACTACATAGAATGTTAAAAAAAAAATGTCAAAACTTCGTCATTAGGATTCCCCACCTCTCATGTCCTCGAAAATGATGGAATAGACAAATTGTGGGATGTGTCTCACTTAATCATGTACTTTGGATTATCGACTGATCTCGTCTGCAAGGGACGCAAATCTTGCAGATCGTCAGCATGACTATATATATTACACCATCCAAGCCTTTGTCAACTGAGCTATGCTTTAAGTGTCATAAAAAGCCTAAACAGTCTATGAAAGTGGTATACATTGTATATTAATTAATATAGGGGCATTTTTGGAAGTTTAGAATATTTGAACAGGAAAAAGAAAAGTAGCAATTATTTTTTGGAGAAAACAAATGTTGTTTCGGCAGTTCTCGATTTGTTGTGCTACTTGTGTTGCGAATATTATACTCTTATGAGTATTACATTAATCTAGACAGCAAGTCCTCATAATCAAAAAGTTGGTACTTGGTAGTAATAATTTTCTGAAGACGGCTTAAGTTAGAGTAAATGATAATGTGCACCTTGTGTCTATCATGTATAATCATTTTCCTTAATTATTTTTATTTTTATTTTTATTATTATCACACATATATATATATATATATATATGAATTAATTCATAAAGATCATTTCAACCAAGAGAAAGATCAAAAAATGTTTCGAAAAATATCCTCCATAATTAAGGCGCTATTTCTTGAACACCTGCAGAATTTCGTGCACAAAGACTTCCATGAAGCTGTGAAGAAGATGACTCTCATCGACAAGATCCTATTTCTGGTATATATATATATATGTACATGAATTGCACGTACGTACACTTCATAGTTAAACTTCAAAATTTTGTGTTGTTACATATAAATCTTGGACAAATTTTAACGTTAGGTCATTCACGCTGCGGATAAACTGGGGATATTATGGCACCGGCTACCCGTGCTGTTGGGAGTGATGTATCTAGAGATACGTCGTCATCTTCACAATCGATACAACCTGATTAATGTTGGTAGAACTCCAACCGGACTTCGGTTTAATAATCCAGCCGACTTTCCTTTTAAGACAGCCGATGGTATGTTCAATGATCCCTTTAATGAAGGTGGGGGCAGCGACGGGAATTTCTTCGGTAGAAACATCGTCCCCGTTGATCAGAGTCCTAAGGTTTATATATATATAATTAATTATGGAGTTTTAGTGTCTGCTATTTATGTTCTGCCTCGTTAATATTTCATTAAGCGACTAGGCGATGCTAATATAATATATATATATATATATATATATATATATATATATACTCCTAATGAATGAATGAATGAATGAATTTGTGAAAATCATCATGTATTAATTAATTGTGGATGATGATGAGAAGGTGGTGATGAAGCCAGATCCAGTGGTGGTGGCTACAAAGCTGTTGGGACGACGTAGAAAGATGGTAGACACAGGGAAGCAATTGAATGTGATTGCGGCTTCTTGGGCACACTTCATGTTCCACGATTGGATCCATCACTTGGAGGATACTACGCAACAGGTTTATAAATTAATGCATGCATGCACGCACGCACACAGCATGCACCCTCACGATCATCTGCACCATGAGTACCTAATTAACTAACTAACCATGATTAATGATTAATTAGTAGTAGCAGTAGCAGTATTAAAGATGATGATGTTAATTAATCTTAATTATTTAATTTAAATGTTTATAATTGCATGCATGCAGATTGAAATCATAACACCTACAGAAATCAAAAGCCAGTGCCCTCTCGGCTCCTCCAAGTTTTTCAAGACAAAAGAGGTTCCTACTGGTTTTCATGGCATCAATTCTGGTCATATCAACACTAGAACTCCTTGGTGGTAATTAATTAATTAATTAATTAATGACGTCAACTAAATCAATCCACAGCTGTATCTATATAGTATATGATCACCATGCATTAATTAAACATATAATAAAAAAGACCTAGTAATTAAGGGAAGCTAGCTAGGAGCTGTACTATTTAATTCCATGAAATTAATTGGCTTCCTATATATATGCTATTAATTAATTTTTATGAATTTTGATGCCCTTAACAAATCAATAATATATATATATCAAACTAACTAGGGATGCAAGTGCAATCTATGGAGGCAGTGCCGAGAGACTGAAGAAACTGAGAACATTCAAAGATGGGAAGCTCAAGATATCTGCAGATGGCCTTCTCTTTCATGAACGTGATTGGTTTCCGTTGTCTGGTGATATTGCTAACACTTGGATCGGGCTCTCCTCATTGCAGTCTCTCTTCATTCAGGAGCACAATGCTGTCTGCGACGCCTTGAAGGTGGTTCATGCTAATTAATTATGTATCTATTAATTACGACGACAGCAATTAATTAATTTGTATCTTATTTAATTTACTATGTACCTATATATGATCCAAAAACTGCGATCAAATTAACCAACCGTACGTTAGTGAACTTTTAATTAATTAGGAGTATGATCGGGAGTTAGATGATGATCATTTGTATCGTCATGCTCGCCTAGTGACTTCTGCAGTTATTGCCAAGATTCACACCATTGATTGGAGCGTGGAGCTTCTCAAAACCGATACATTACTTGCAGCAATGCGAATTAACTGGTACTAAAGTTGGCCAGAGCTAGCTAGCCAGCTACGACCACAACCTTACTCTTCAATATATATATTTCATGATCACCGGTTTATTATAAAACATGATCTGCATGTGTGCATAATTCGGCAGGTATGGCCTTTTGGGGAAGAAATTCAAGGATGCATATGGGCATATTGGAGTAGCCATTTTGGGAGGTCTAGTAGGTGCAAGGAAGCCCAACAATCACGGCGTTTCATTTTCATTGACGGAAGAGTTTGTCAGCGCTTGTAGGATGCACTCTCTTCTACCGGATCAGCTATTCCTCAGAGACATTGATTCCAAACCAGGGCCTAATAAGTCACCGAAATTGGCTTCTAAGTAACTATGATCATGTCAATATATGCTTGGTGGATTAATTCGTTCATCACCACTTCTAAATTCTATTTCTTGTCATGCATGTTTAATCTTGAAACTTTGAATGACAGGGTAGACATGCCGAAACTAATTGGGCGAAAAGGAGAAAAAACCTTATCAGAAATTGGAATAAGAAAGCAAATAGTTTCAATGGGTCACCAATCATGTGGAGCACTCGAGCTCTGGAATTATCCGGTGTGGCTCAGGGACCTTGTTCCGACAAATGTTGATGGTACAGATAGAACTAATCGTGTCGATCTACCTTCTTTAGAAAGTGAGTAATATCGACCTTTGGTTCCAACAAATCTTGATAGTTGTAATGGTTTATTTTCACATCAACAATAATGATGATTGTCTTGATGATGCAGTTTACAGAGACAGGGAGAGGAAAGTTGCTAGATACAACGATTTCCGTAGGGGTCTCCTATTAATCCCCATATCCAAATGGGAAGATCTCACGAACGATAAAGAAGCAATAGAAACGCTGCGTGAGGTGTATGGTGATGATTTGGAGGAGCTGGATCTACAAGTAGGCCTCATGGCAGAGAAGAAGATCAAAGGCTTTGCGATTAGCGAAACAGCTTTCTTCACAATCACCTTGATGGCTTCAAGGTACGTACTCTACGAATATCATCACAAACTAACTAACATATGACTGATCATCATAAGTCGAAATTAATTGATTTAAATCCTTTCTGAATATATAATCATGCACAAGGTATATATGTGTAGTACGTAGCTTCATATTCGCTACGTTAATTTAGCTTGGCATGAAGACTAGCTCATAAATTGGTGCTGCTATTAATTAATTAATGGCAGGAGGCTAGAAGCGGACAGATTCTTCACGAGCAACTTCAATGAGGAGACATACACAAAGAAAGGACTAGAATGGGTGAATGGCACAGAGAGCTTGAAGAACGTATTGGACCGTCACTACCCGGAGATGACAAAGAAATGGATGAACGCGACTAGCGCGTTTTCGGTTTGGGACTCCCCTCCAAACTCTTACAATCTTGTCCCTCTCTATCTTCGCGTTCCTAGCTAGCTAGATCGACTTCATTCAAACTCGAGATTTTTTTTTTTTTTTTTTTTTTTGTTCAACTTGATTCCTATTTTTGGCAAACCACACTACTCCGGGGATTTACATATAAATCCTCTTGTACTCTTTTGTCTTCTAGAGGATTATTTCATCATAACTTGGAAGTTAAGCGTGTTAATTTGGAGAATTGTAATAAATATCAATCGTCAAATTATACATCAGGGAAAGAAAACAAAAAAAAAAAAAAGGTAGAATAGAGATGAGTCGGTCGGATTCCAATTAAACACCAGTATAAGATTAACAATGAGCAAGTGTGGTTAATTAGCCATATATATATATACAAGGAAGAAATTCATGCATCTGGCCGGCTAGCCATGATCTTTTTACGAATGAGACATAAATATTCGTTCAACGCATGTCGCTAAATTTGCTCATCTTCTTAAACACTATCACTGGTGGCCGGGCCCAGTGGGAATCACGATTGATTGAATTTCCACCCAGTGGCAGTGGTGATGATGACCGACTGCTCAAAGTATCTACCCGGCAGGCCACCAGCCTGCCTGGAGTCCTCTTATAATTTTTATTTCAAATGATTGTTTTTTTTCTGATTAATTTGTGATTATTTTTCTTTAAAAATTTGATATAAAATTGTAGTGTTGGATAGTTTATTAAATATCATTTTGAAATTTAAAAAATTTTAGAATCTAAAATATAATAGATAGATAGATATATACACTATATTGTAATTTAATTATGTATTAAGTTGACTTTTCAAAAACAAATTAATCCATAATTATCTTGGTTTCATTTGGATAGCCGCAAAATAATGGAATAAGAAAAGAAAAAAAGAGTAATTACAAATTTTTTTAACAAAAGAACATGTGGAAAAGTTTTGTATCCGTCATAAAGAAATTTCCACCGAAAACCCTTTTCTGCAAATATCATCCAACAGATTTAATGGAATTTTTTTTTCCTCAGAAATTTCTTATTGAATTTTTCGTTGATCAAACAGGTATAAGAAAAAAAATTCTATAATCTTTTTCCTATAATTTTCCTCACTTCACTTCATTTTAATGAGAATCATTTTTTTTTTTTTTTACTTTCTTGTTGTCTAAACGAAGTCTATATTAATAATGTATGTTATATCAGGCTATATCAATTGGTGGCTCTCGGCTCCTTTCTATCACACTTTTTTTCAATTTTAATTAATGCATACTTAAATGAAAGACATGTATAATTAATGAATTTAATTATTACACCAAATAATTAAAAAATATAAAATTTTGAAAAATATATTTAATTAACACATTAAATTTAGTTGATTGTTTAGTGTAATCATATCCACTTATTACACGTTTTTCATCCAAATGTGCATTAAATAGAATTGGAGAAAAATATAACGAAGAGGAGCCAAATCCGATGGCTCCTAAAAACGAAAAGTAAACTCTTTGGTGGGAATGGAGGGGCTACACGTACCATGGGATACATCCTTTGATTTATTACTTCTGAATTTCGCTAAATATTAATAATGTATGTTACATCAAGATATGATATCAATTGAGGAATCGGAAAAATCATGATTGGGAATTTGGGATATCATCATTCATATGTAAATAACATTATTCGTACTTCTGATTTATTATTTTTTTGGTGACAATGGCCAATAAGCTAAAACTTAATTCTACAATGCACCCTGAAATTGAACCACTTTTTCTCTCTCTTTATTTTGTATTAAAATTTATTTATGACTTTTCTGGAATTGTTTAAAAATTATGAATTTCCTGGAATTGTTTAAAAAGAATTAGCTAACGAGTGAACAGTTGGTATACCGAGAGCCTAGGCTCTCGGTTGTGTAGGAGCACCCAATGCACATATATGTTATAAATTATGTACATATATGTGTTATAAAATGCATATAATAATTATGAACATATTAATGATATAATTATTATGTGCATTTTATAACACAT
>JAOWAN010000001.1:8144420-8156406 GCA_028566635.1 Lobelia cardinalis
GTCTGCGTCGTACATGCCCAAACCATCTTAGCCGGTGTTCCCTCATCTTCTCTTCAATCGGTGCTACACCCACCTTAGTGCGTATATCTTCATTTCTGATTCTGTCCATCCGAGTATGTCCACATATCCACCTAAGCATACGCATTTTCGCTACGCTCATCTTGTGTGTATATTGATTCTTAACTGCCCAACACTCCGCTCCATAAAGTATAGCAGATCTCACAACTGTTTTATAAAACTTTCCTTTCAACTTATTTGGAATATTGCGGTCACAAAATTTGATCTTTACCTCTAGCCTAATAGTATCATGTTTCAGAGTAGGTCGGTCAAAATTTTATCCATTAATCCACTTTAATCTGTTTTAACTTGTTATATAATTTGACTCAATTAAATTTATTTAATTTCAAATATATATATTAAAATATATAAAAAATATTTTATTTGTGCAAAAAATATTAAAAACCCACCTAAACAAATATTTCAACAGTAGAAAGTTACAGAGAATGATTTGTCAATCTAAGCCTTAATCTGAAGACCGTCAAAAAAAGCCGAAAAATAACCTTTTCGACTCGCTGTATTCCGTTCCCCCTTCGTAATTTCCTCTCTAACCTTTCCTCTACCTTTTCTCTCCCCATCCCCCAAGCGAGCTTACCTTCGTCATTACTCTTGATCCGAATAGGATCAGGTGCAATCACCCTCACCGTTACCCTCCCCACACCCTCTGCGTTCCTCATTTTTAAAGCCCTAATCTTTGATCTTTTATAGGCTTCTTTCAGTGAGTTTCTCTTTTTGTTTGTTCTCAATTCCCTCACTATCTTTTTTTGGGGAGCTATTATACTCGCCTTTCCTCGATCTCAATTGGGTATGTCTCGATTTTAGCTCCCCTTTTTCCAATTTTCAATCTTCAGGGTTTTATCTTTGCCATTTCTGCTCCATATTTTTGTGGGCTATTGTCAATTTTCTGATTTCCGGGATTCGTCATTTTTTTTTCCTACTGTCTCATTCTGCCGTGATTGTTTTTGTTTCTTGGTCTGAAATATCTCAATTTGATTTGGGTTCTTGATCCTCTCTTTTGTCGTACTTTGAATTTTGATTTGTTTCCATCATTTCCCAGCTGGGTCTTCTAAGATCGCAGCTTTTTTGTTTTAGGGCTTTGGGTTTGTTCTTGGTTGATTCTTTTTCATTGCTTCGATACCATTTTTTAAGAAGCAATGTCTCAAGGCTATGCAGTTGAGCTTTACTTTGATCCAGCACTTGAAAATCAGGTCTTGAAGGCTTGGAATGTCTTGGCTCGCCGCCAGATTAGTACTCAGCTGATTGAAATCGAATCGAGACCTCACATTACCCTCTTTTCCAGCCCTTTTGTTGACCCATCTAAGCTTGAAAACATAGTGAAAAGCTTCGCCGCCAAGCAAGAGCCTTTGGCATTGTCTTTCTGCTCCATTGGGAGCCTTCCTAACGAAAACAATGTTCTCTTTCTTGCGCCTACTCCTTCACTCTCTCTCCTTCAGTTCCATTTGCAGTTGTGTGATGCAATGAAGAAGGAGGGCATTGAAATTGCAGAGGAGTATCGCCCTGATTCGTGGATTCCGTATTGTCCAGTAGCAGAGGAGGTGCCGAGAACTCGAATGGCTGAGGCTTTTACTGTTTTGAGGGACTTGAAGTTGCCGGTTACAGGATATGCTATGGATATTGGGTTGGTCGAATATTCGCCAGTTCGTGAACTCTTCTCCTTCGTGCTTGGTAACGCTGTAGAACTGTGAGCTTTTAGAAACATTATGTTGCATCCCTATTAAACTAAAGAATGTCTTCTGGATTTCTTTTGGCTTTGCTGTTGTAAAAACTGCTTGTAGTATAGCATTAGTTCTTCTTTTGACGTAATGAAAAAGAGAATCCCCTTTTGAAATAATCGAGTTTTGATTGAAATGTTAATATTCAATTAACTTCAAAGTCATACTGAAGCAATATTAATATTTTCTCATTGAGATCAACTTCCCAAAATCATATATAATTCAATCTTCAATCTTCAATCTGCACCTCACCTCTGTTTTTGATTCATGGCTGAATTAGTTCGGGACAAGTTTATATGTGCACATGAATGAGTTATATCCTCTTAGGATCTGTCTTGCACTTTTAATGGAATAGTGGTTTTGAGATGCCCTATGCTATCCGGTTCGAAGGGAGGGGAGGGGGGGTTGAGTCTCACAGTGGGTTATGAAATGATGTGCACATGTTCTTTGAGATTCAGTATTTTTGATGAAGCATCTTACTTAGCAGATTATTCCATTGTTTCTAGGAATGAATCAAAGGATGTGTGTTTATTTGTCTGCTGGTAGGAATTCATCTCAAGAGCTTGTTGTTTGAACCTTGTTCATCCTGACACAAGTATTCCTGATTCAATTAGGAATTCTATATTTGTCCTTGTTTGATTGTTTACACTACCAATGGATTCCTGAAATGTCTTGCTAACCCAATGTTAATATACTACTATAGTGCCTACTGAAGAAAAACATTCTCGAGGAATATGAGTGGCTTCTGGTGATAGATGACTTTTTTCTAATCAAATGCACAACTGCATTTTGTATCTGAGATGTATATGTGTATACAAAACTATTTATATCACAGATTCAGCTTTGTTGCTTTGTATAACTTTTAGATTCCCATTTACTTAGTTATCCTTTCGAGGTTCAGTTCTTACATACTGTATAGTTCTCCAAATTTAGTACTACATGGTACCTGAACTTATCAGTCAGATGCAAATCCCCTTAGAAGCACCCTACACATTATAGGTCGGGTGTCACTGATGTCTAGGCAAGGCTCAAATAAATGAGGGAGGAGACTTAACTATTGGTTAGATACTGTCGTGGATGGATATAGTTTTTGAGGGCTTCAGTACATTACTTTACATTGACTTGGGATTGAGAGACGAGTATTAAACCATGGAAGTTATATTCCTTGGGAATGACTATAGCATGGACAATGAATTTTGGCCTCACTATTTGGAAT
This sequence comes from Lobelia cardinalis, assembly GCA_028566635.1. NCBI lineage: Eukaryota > Viridiplantae > Streptophyta > Magnoliopsida > Asterales > Campanulaceae > Lobelia > Lobelia cardinalis. Next base: position 8,147,427 of record JAOWAN010000001.1, read on the forward strand.
ATATGGCTGAATAGTGAATAGTAAACATCTATGGCCAAGGCAAACAAGTCATATGTATGAATAATGGATTTGCCAATATCACTAGGCAGACATCGGCTCTTTATTTATCATCGAGTTGTAGATAGCTTTACTTTGATTGTGGATGTCTACACCATAATTGCATCCATATTCTTAAGATTTTTATTCAGATGTTACACCGTGCAGAGTTAAAGGCATTTGCAAATGATACTGGTGGGAGGATGGTGATATGATATATTCCTCTAGTTCCAAAAAAATCTTAATTTTAAGGATTAAGCATTTTAAAGTTGCTCTAAAATATTTACCATTGTAGAAATGAGAATATTATTTTAGGACAAACAAAAGGGAAAAGTGGGAAGATGTTTTGGGGATGGAGGGAGCATATATAAATATATATTATATATATATATATATATATATATATAGATATAACACAGTGTTGTACTTTACTAGGAATTTATTGTAGGAATCGTGAGAATCAACTAAGATGCAGTAGATTCTGTAGATTCTTAAACAAATACATACTGAATTTAAAAGCAATGGTATTAAATTTTTGTTGTTCTCACGGTACCTACAATATTAAAGTTTTCATTTGAGCATCTCCCTATACATATACATATATAGGGGTTTATTTAAATAAAAACTTAAATAATCTACAAGCTGTGATAATGATTAGAATTCAAGAATTTGATATTTGTAGATCGTAGATGACATTTGTGGATCCTAGTTGATTTTTGTAATACTAGTCAAAATAACACTTAGATATGCAAATATCAAATTCTTAGATCCTAGTGGTTCTCATGTTTTGTAATTATTTAGATTTTTATTTGAACTTCTACCTAATATATATATATATATATATATATATATAGGGACTTATTCCGCTACAAACCACTTTTTCGTATAAACCGTGAAAACTAATTGTATCTTAGTACATTTTTGTCGTATGTTAGTTATTTGTTTATATTTTGTATAACAAAGATCCAATAAGCGAAAATTTTAAAAAAAAATCAATTACAATACAACAAAAATATACTAAGATACAATAGGTTAGTAAAATACAACAAAATACTAAGATACGATAAATTAGCGAAGATACAAAAAGTATTTACTGAGATACAACATGTTCGCACATTCAGATGCAAACCATAAGTATCGTACAAACATGTGAACCTGTTGTATCTCAGTACATATTTGTTGTATCGTATCTTAGTTATTTTGTTGTATTTTACTAACCTGCTAGATCTTAGTATATTTTTGTTATATTTTAGTTGATTTTTTTTTTAAAAAAATGCTTGTTGGATCTTTGTTTTACAACATACAAACATATAACTAACAACAAAAATGTACTAAGATACAACTGATTCTCACGGTCGTACGAAAATGTGGTTTGTAGCGGAATAAGTCCCTATATATATATGTAATTTAACCCTGATCAAATCTCACAAATTCCTTTCTTTTGCCGGACTATTTTGACTACTCCCTACTAACATGGAGAAATAGTTTCATTTTTTTATGATGTGATTATGATGAACCTCTATGCCTGAGCTATTTACATGCATAATTTTGCTGAACCATAATATAACATAAGTACTTCTTATACATTTGAAGTCTAGGAGATTATCTTGTGTTGATCCTAATTGATTAATAGGAGAGTATACATTTATCTCGGAGCATCTGCCCTTTTATGATTTGGATTGATGGGATGCACAATTATCTTAGAGTAAAGTATATGATTGGCATCAAGTATAAATATACATTTTTTTGCTCAGCTATATCAATATACTTTGAATGGCTTGGATAACTCTCTCTCCCATATTTGCTTTCTGAAGCAAAACATCTTACATTGCTGGTATTTGTTGACTCGAGAAGTCAGTGTTGTAGTGCGAGGGACTTTAAAACTGGATAATCTTGTAGTGTTACCACTCACGTCAAGACACTAAACGATTTCCTTCATATTTAGACAATGATCTTCTTTTAAGTGTATTTGGATCTTGCTGAAAGTTGACCGAATTTGTCAGTGTTTGTACTTTAAATTGATACCAGAGCCATGGACTTCTAAACATCGACGAGGCCTTAGTTATGTTGTTTATGTTCAAATACTCGAATCCTTTTTTTCATGGTTATATTTTCCCCAAGAATCGTTGGGGAGATTGTTGATAATATGAATGGAAACCACCTCAATGAATGAGTGCTAGTGTCATTAGTCAGAAACGATGAACAAGAATGGATGCCATTATTGAGGACTGTGTTGAAAATGGAATGAACAACTATCACATTACGCTGGAGTTGGTGTTTAGAGCAGACATTTGGAAACCACTCTCAGGTGTGTGTTAGGATGAATAGGGAGGAAGCATGATATTGATATGTGGGTTTTCCGTTGGTCAGACTAAAACTACTGTTGAATTCCTGTTGCTAAAAGGTGAACATTCACTTGACTCATTCCAAAACAACTACTGAATCATGTTTCTAAGAGTTAAACATTGACTTGACCAAGTCTTGCCTCAATTTGCGGGTAAAGGATCCATCTTTGACTTTCAACCTTCTAAGGGCTTGACCACTCCTTGCTCCGTAAGAATTCTAAAAACATTTTCTTGCGTAACGGGCAAGATATCAAACTTTCTCCTCGGTTGCTTCTTGTTTCCTCGTTCGTCCTTGGTCGCATTGGCATTAAATATCTTAGTGTCGTTGCTCGAGAGATTTGGAAGAAAAGCACCTAGCCCTTGGGTGTCCGTATAATCATTCTTTTTATCCCACGGAAACCATCTTTCTTCTATCGTAGGAGCTTTCATGGAACACTTGGTTATCTCTAACACTCTCATGACCAAGTGCCTTGTGAAGTGTGCTGTTGCTTAGACCCCATCAGCATACATTGGTCTTTTGCTTCAGTATCATATCAAGTTTTAGTCTCAGATCTCCAAATGGATGTGGATTATAGCTTATGTATGTGCAACTAAATTGAGGTTTTGCCCATTACCTCTGTAGCAGCATTTTGTAATCTGTGTTTAATGTTGGTGGTATTCCTTCTCTTCTCTGATGGGAGGATAAGTCCCCTTAGGGGACAAGGGAGATCAATCTTGTTGAAGATATTTTCTTCCACTTGCTTTGAGCTTCGAGTCATCTCTACTAGCTTTTTAATCTCAAATTAAGATAATTCAAGGGTTAGGGTTATACATAATACCCCCTCCAAAAAGAATATAGTATAACCAGTTAGCTTTCACACATGAACGCTATGAGCATACAAACAAGTATTGACCCAAATTTGTGGAGTATAAACTAGAAACTGAAATGGTTGTTTGTTTTCCCTATAATATAACTGCAAGAGTTCTTACATCAACTTATAGGGTGTTAACTAATCTGCATTGGACTATGCCCTGTGTGGTGAACAAGTTTCCATTCTCAGCAAAACCAATAACAGGAAATCATTCCAAACATCAATAGGTCCAGGCAGACACCAGTGAAGGCAGTCACTAACACCTTTCATCCACTTGTTATCCCAGTGCAACCCAGGATGCCCATCTGCCCTCATCAGCATTGCCCTTGTTACATCCAATACTTCAAACCTTTTCCCTCCCTTTGTCCTTTCCATTTTTACCCTCTCAATCTCTCCAACTTGAGCACTCCTCAATTCCCACTCAAATCCTCCTAAATCCACCTCTTTCTCTTCCAAGGGCCTGGTCTTGTTGCAGTACCCTCCCCCGTTCCAAGCTCCATTCTCAAAATGGGCCGGGGAGAACGTCCTTAGCACAGTCGCTAAGCCCGTACAGTTATGGCATCCATTGATGGTGCCAATGGTCGTCCTGAAGGCCTTCCGGATTGCAAAGGTTAGCCCGAGATCTGTGACATTTGGTTCACTGCAGTGCACGCATCCTATACGTTGACCATGCTCATAGAGGTAGTTCTTTCTGAAAAACCAGTGCACACCGGATATGATGGCGTAGTGTGCTCCGGGAAGCCTGTGGACCCATTTGTTGTCGGCCTTGTCGAGGTGGATGTCGTAAGTGCCGGAGGAAGAACCATTGATGATTATCTCGTTGCTGTGCACCAGGAATATTGATCTTAAGAACATGATGGTGAAGTTGTGGGAACTAAAGTACAAGGTTCGGGGACTATTTTTGCCGTCTTGATCATCTTTGTCAATTTCCGTCGGAGCTGCGACCTACAGCAAATTGGATTCTCGTTTAGAAAATTGGAAGCTTTAATATACAACCGTACATGAGATTTGTCTTCAGTCATTTTTTTGTACAAATCGAACTTCTGATTCAACATGTTTTTATGAAAATACAATATCCGATATCCTTCGTTTCTCCGTTCACTGAAACCTAAAGGTGCTTATGCCTTGTCGCACGGGCTGAGTCAGGATATTTTAGTACTGGACAAAGTATTACTGGGGTTTACGGACAGCATTTCCAATAAAACGATATTATTAGATTTATTTCTTAATAATTTATGCACATATAGTAACAGGGTTAAGTAAAATGAAATAATGTAATATCTTACTAAGATTAAAATGTACATATTAAAATAAACAGTCACTTTAGCTTAATAGATTATCTAATTATCATATAAATTCATGTACATTAGAATTATATCATTTTCAGAAATTTATTAAACATATTTTGATCTACTTGACACAAATGTCCTAAAAAAATTTACTAGTAATGGTTTACTTATGACAAGTTGTTCATTAAACAAATTAGGAGTATTTTGTTATTTATTTTGTTGTGAGGGAAAGATAAATACTATCTTAAGTATAAATTTACAAATTACTCAAACTCATGTCTTAGTATATTTAATTAACATTGTTCATATATGGCGTTAAATAAAAATCATATAAAAAAAGTTTTATTTGTACATTACAGGAGTTTTATTGTATATGTTGAAAACTTTTGGGGGAGGGGTTAAAAGGTACAAATTATAAACATCGTACTAAAAACTTATTACCACATTTCTCTCTCTTTCTCTCTCTCTCTCTATGAAACGAGATGAGATCCTCTGTCTCATTTTCTGTTCCCTTTTCTGTCTCACCACACACATTGTGGTGGAACTCATTATTAGTGGGCCCCACCACAATGTGAATGATGAGACAGAGAAAGGGATAAAAAATGGGACAGAAGATCTGAGTTCCTATAAAACACTAACATACATTCTTACACATAAACTTACTATTCATTTGGAAGTGGATCGCATTAATACTCCTTATACAATAGACGCCGGCAAAAGGTATGTAAATCTTGCATATTTCCTCCGTTTCTAATCAGTGTCATGCACGGTTTATTTTTAATTTTCTATTAACTTTATATTCAACTTTTGAACAGTTTGTTAGTCTTAGATATATCTTGGGATCAGATTAGGAATGTGAAGGTACCAAAAAGTATTTAGCGAGCTAGAAGAGAGCTCGCGACCAAGGTTGAAGACTTAGCCAAATATGGAGGGATAATCTCCTGGCATAGACGACCTCTCTTGAGATATTGCAGAGAGGTCGACTTCTATTATCATGCTTAGCGACCAGAAGAGAGGAGATCCTCCCTGGCACGACCTACTTGAGACCTCGCATGTGAGGGATGTTCCGTGCGAGCTCTCATCATTCCTCGCTCAGAGCCTAGCTCTGAGCTACCTGTATTGCTCCTGCGAGCTTCCTAGCTCAGGAGTTCGTATCCAACTTGGAAAAGGTCTTCATTAATGAGGGATTATCTCATAAAAGATCCTTTTCGTGTTTGATTCTGATTTACTTTCCTAATAAGGCGTGAATTAGGATCATGGCTCGCCTTGGACTCTGAGAGAGCAAGAGGCGGTCAGGACTCCTTTACCTTTAAGGATTCAGCATCCTCAACTCCTATAAATAAGGCCCTATACCTGTAGGCAAAGGTACGCACAACCCACTCCCTACCTTAGTGAAGGTGTTTGTCCTGTTGCTGCCCAGATTCTCAGCCTTCAGCCATCGCAGAAGCTCATCCAGATCATAAAAAAAAACCGTGCATCATCAGTGGTTCCGTTGTCAGAACCTGATTTGTTTGAATGCCGTTTCTTTTCTTCTGCCATCTAGACTACAACTAAAACATCCATGGCTGATTATGAACGTCGAGATAGTCGCAACGTTGATCGTCATGACTAACACGGCGAGAAGAACGATAAAAACAAAAAGCAACATATTTGTTGATTTGGCGTAATCCTGCTCGCGACTGTGACTCGTCCAAACTGGACAGTATCTGTTTGACCCGAAAATCACGAATCAGGTGTACACCCTTCAAGTTCTTCTTATATTTGCTCAAAATTCAAAGATACTTTATTATTTCTGACCATGAAAGACAAATAGGTAATTACTAGTGAGGGTTATGAATAGCCCAGTCGGGAAACTCGTCGTCGCCGCCAACCCATTGGCTAATAACGGAGCAGCAAATTGTTGCCCAAGAGCTGTTGCGGATGAAAGAAGAAGAAAGGGCAGATTAAAATAAAAAGTCAAACATCCGTTGTCTTGGGAGAAAAATTCAATAGCTTGCGGGACAATCCCGCGGAACGAAAATCAAAATATGAAATCAATGAGGGTTAATTCCTCTCTTTCAAACAAGCCTCAAGAGACGGAAAATCGGTCAACTTCATCAGATTAATCGTCGCGCAAGAGCAAAAAATTACGGACGGGCTGCCAAGCAACAGAGGCGTTGATTGGGTTACTTGCCACCGCGAAAACTCGCCGGTGAAACACTCCATCTCTCAAATCCTGACGACAACTCGTCCTATAAGGAGAAAGAAACTCGGTTCAATTGAGGCGTGAAGCGCCCTCTACCGCTACGATTGAAGACAAAAAAATCAGCCGCGTGAGAAATAGCTCCTCGGTGGAAGAAACACATTGATAAGGTGCCCTCTCTCTTTTCTATCTAGTACTGTTATTTTGCAAAAGAACTACTCCAAAGGGATTTTTCAAAACTAATACGCATGGGCCACGAGATACAGCTACCAGTACCATTTTGCAAACCCAATTGCGCGATTTCCACGCGTCGCATGAGGTGTCCTGGTTTTATGCTGAATCGTTTTTCTTTAATTGCTTATCTAGCATTTAATAATTCTTTATACTACTCTAAATGCTCTTTAGGTAAAAACAAAATTCTTTTGTTAAGTTTGTAGTATTAAACGTCCTACAAGCCCATTTATTTGACTCTCTTTAAGCTTGAGTAATGCAATACTTTTAAACATTGGGATATTCAATATTGACTTGTCATAGCAACTGTTAACTTGCGTGTGTTTAATGAAACATTTTAAAATAATAATTTTAAGGGTGGCAAGTAAGTATGGCCCATAGGCTACTATCCACCTATTTGACATTATCGATAATCAAATTACATATTGAGCTTGGATGAAGCAAATTAAAAAATATATATATTATATTACTATTATCGATATTTTTGTTTATGTGTGAGGTGAGCATCTCGCATTAATTTTAAAAAAAATCCAAATATCTTTATGCTAATTAGTGTTGAAAAATAATAAAGAATATATTATGTTATCAATATTATTATTATCCATGCGCGAGGTGATTATCCCCATTGAAAAAATCAAGCTTTATTAGAGAAAATTTTGATTTTTTTTGCATATTCACATAAAATAGCTTATTCTATTTTTTATAAATAGCATAATTTATTTACTCTTTTGAGATGATTCTCGGAAATATTGCTGAAATTCAAACAAATAAATGTCTTATTATTTCCTCAAATTTGGGGAGTACTATGGTATACACTATATGGTATACACCATATTTAAAGAAAGGAAAAAAAAAAAAAAAAACAAACAAAGAGCAGGATATTTGGAGTATAACTCCATGGCTTGGGACTATTATTATGCTTGGCATACGAGCAGAGCAGGAGAAGACCCCTCAGCGATATGAGGGGAGGAAACTCTCCCCTAGCGTGAGGAGAGCTGAAGATCAAGGTGTGTACGCAAAGCGACCATAAACCCTTGGCGACCACATCCTCATTTGTCGTCGACCTATCTTGCTCGATATTTGACGAGCAACGTAGGGGGCTAACATAGCTCGAGATCTTGCGAGCAGCATCGACTATCGACCTTGCTCGAGATATTGAGAGCACGTCGACTACTTATGATATATGCGAGCATCATGTATTGTTGTTCAAAGATACGACTTTTATTATGTCCCTCCACACAAGCATAAATAGTTGTGCGAAGGTTCAGGGAACTACTGAAGGTACCAAAAAGTATTGGCGACCTACCGAGCTAGAAGAGAGCTGGCGAGCAAGGTCATAGCCATCAGATTGAAGACTTAGCCAAATATGGAGGGATAATCTTCTGGCATAGGCGACCTCTCTTGAGATGTCGCAGAGAGGTCGACTTCTATTATCATGTTTAGCGATCAGAAGAGAGGAGATCCTCCCTGGCGCGACCTACTTGAGACCTCGTATGTGAGGGATGTCCCGTGCGAGCTCGCATCATTTCTCGCTCAGAGCCTAGCTCAGATCGACCTGTATCACTCCTGCGAGCTTTCTAGCTCAGGAGTCCTTATACAACTTGGAAAAGGTCTTCATTAATGAAGGATTATCTCATAGAAAACCCTAATGGGCCTAAAACAAAAATTAGAAAAATACTAAAAAATATATTTAAAATTCGGAAAACAGTAAAATGCCATTTTCGGCCCTTAAACGACCACCGATGGCCAAAATCCATCGTCCATCAGCACTCCTCTGAAGGAGTTCTGAGTCCGATTCCTCGCCCGTTTCCCAAGTCCCGTGCGAATTCCACGTCATTCCGAGACTGCGACTTTTTCGGCTCGTTTGGGCCCGGATACATCAGCGTGGATTAGGATCCTGGCTCGCCTTGAACTCTGAGAGAGCAAGAGGCGACCAGAACTCCTTTACCTTTAAGGATTCAGCATCCTCAACTCCTATAAATAAGGCCCTACATCTGTAGGCAAAGGTACGCACAATTCTGCCCCCAAACTCTCCCGTGAATTCTC
>JAOWAN010000001.1:8156506-8168404 GCA_028566635.1 Lobelia cardinalis
CGACAATATTCCACGTTTCATTCTCTCTCCAACCCCCCCCCCCCCCCTCTCTCTCTCTCTCTCTCTCTCTCTAGATCTCTCTTAGCTCAGTTCTCCAACGATTGAACTGTTTTGCTACTCTTACAATTTATTTTGTGATGTTCCTTCGATTCTGATAGAGAATGAATGCTTCGCGTGAATAACTAGATTCTGTGAAAATCTGGACAAGAATGCTTCGGATACAAATAAAGTAATCATGTCCCAGCTTTTGGCCAATGCATCTACACCAAGTTTTCATGACCTTTATGCTTTGGGCCCTAAAGTATTAATGGTTCTGCTCTTGTTTCCAAAAAACAAAAACTGAGATGTTGTGCTTATATTGCTAGCAAGAGCAAGTAATATGCATGCTTGAATTCCCTTCAAGAGTTCTGTCACATCAACCGAGATGTGAGTTTCTTCTGTTGAACCCTTTAAAATGCTCCTGCAAACTAATTAAAAGCATTAGTATCTAAATGTATGTATAATACATGTGTATATTAATAGGTATATATCTTCATGTACATAATGGTATATTTTAATGTACATAGGTATTTATCTTAATTTACTTATAGAACATAAAATTAAGAACTACAGAATGCATATCATGTATTTAGAGATGATTAGTAATATACATATAGAATGTTTGTAATATACATATAGATTAATATTTGTAATTTAAATATAGATCAGAATTAAGAACTACAGAATTTCTTTAATATATATAGAGATGACTAGGAATCTCATATAGAATGTCTATAATGTGCATATAAAATATTTATAATGTACATAGAGATAGTGGTGCATCTGAATGTACATAGGTGATGAAATTTATTTTTTGAAAATTTCATATTGTTTTCCTATGCAGGAATTGTACATAATTAATTTGGTAAATTATATAAAAATTTCAAAAATCATAGAATAGATTAATCATACAATTTTTGCATCCTAAATTAATGGGATGAAAGAACTGATTTTTTTTCCAACTCACTTACCAATCTGAAGAGTGTAACACACTTATTCCATGAATGTTCGTATCAAAGAGTGCTTAAACGCTCGATATATCAACCGCTCTTTACAATCTTGTGTAAGGTCCAAATGAAATACACAGTTTACCTAAAGGAGCTATAGTGTTCGGAGCCGTAAAGTATGTAAATTTGAAGTGGGGCGTGTTGGGATACAAGGTTGATGTTTTTCTTTTTTTTGGAATATAATAGCTTTAGACTCTCGAGGAGGCGCTTTCGTATTAGGAGCTATTTTGTGACCCCAGTGACAAATGTTGTTGATGGAGATTAGAAATGAAACTGGCTGAATAACGCAGAGATACTGGAGAGAGAACCAGAGAGTACGATGGGAAAGAGGAGGGGAGAGGGAAAAAAACAAACAAATGGGTGGGTGCTTGGGTGAAAGTGTCAGGATGAAGGTAAAAAAAAAAAAACCACTGATGTGGGCGTCTGTCAAAATTCGGTCGATACATCTAGCATTTTTTTTTCCACTGCTATAACAGGATTTGAACTATGGAAGGATAACTGTATCCGCTGCAATTTGCACAGACCAGGTACAAAAGCCTATAGATAGTACTACTACTAACTACCAACACTAAAAGCTCTAATGTTAGAAGAAAAATCTAAAATTTCAAGTTGGGCCAACGGCGCCCACTAGTACCAACGAGGATCCGCCCCTGGAGAGGAACTACCAAGTAGACAGTAAAAGCCATACACAAGGAACGAACTCAAAAACATAGAGAAGGAGATTACAGAATTACACACACCAACTCATAATTTGAGACCCTTGTTGGTTTTACATGGCTTACATCTTCCACTAAAGCTCAAAGTAACTAGGGAAGATATACGAGTTGGGAAGAAAAAAGGAAAACAAAAACATCAAATTAGTACATATCAACGATCACTCGGGAAGATGTCAATGCAGCCCAGTTACTTTAATTTGACAACAAACCGAAACAGGCTACTGAAGACAGAGGGGTCTTCTAAAATGAACACATTAACAAAAGAAGTTGCTGATTGCACCAGTGGCAGTGAAGCACCTATTTCGCTAGGAGACTTGATCATAGGCGATAAAAATGCTTGAACATAAGATCACCCACACAGTAAGAAAGACGAAAACATCATCAGCTCAAGGTCTTTGGTCAATGCAATATCATTATCCAAATGTTATGATACCAAAATTTGGCAGTTAACACTAAAGTAATAGTAACCGAGTATGAAACAACCGCAAGGGAAGAAAATAATTAACAAAGATACAAACCAGGCCCCGCCAGGGCAGTTCGTACATCCAATCCTGTCCGATCAAAGGACTGGGGTCAGGTGAAGAACTCATACAGTACATATGTCAGAGACCACATCTCTGAGTCTGGGCGGCATTTGAAGAAGTTAAAATATCTACACAAAAGTACTGTTCTGCTGTGGCCAGGAGTTGGAACAAATTCAAAAACACTACACCTTCACCGACCCATCTGGTATCCCAAAGTGAAGAGTGTGTGGGGTGTGTGTATGCAGTAATAATGGTTCCACAAATGACAGGGAGACATTTTTCCTCGGCCCTCGGAGCCCTAAAGTAAACCGTTGAGGTAGCTGTTGGGCAGAATGACCTGCAAAAAAACATTTAAAGTATAAAGATCGCAGAAATGCATTTTCTCCTGCATATATACAAGGAATTATCAATTTTGTTCGCAGAATGGTGTACAAGAAAGGCAGGAAAGGCAACAAGAAATGCATCTAACAAAAAATAAAGGAGAGGTTTCGAGAAACAGCTCAAGGGGAAGAACAAACTCACACTATGCGTATAGTTCATCAAGTACAGAAATAAAAAAGAGGAAAAGGACACTCCAGCAAAATCACAAGATTTTTAGTTTAGGCCATTTTAAAGCTCAAATATTACACAGGAAAGATTGACCATCACATAAAACTCGGCTCTCAGCAATTAAATAATCTAGAAAAGTGTCTCAATGGGGATTTAACCTGTTAAACACCAGCACCAGAATCATTCCTACTGCCACGCCGGATGCTTGTAGCTAAGCCTATCTCCATCCCATCCACCATCAGGCTCCTTTCGCTTCAATACGCCCCCAACTGCCATTTGCTGAAACATCTTTAATTGCTCCTCAGCCAACGCTTGCGAACCAGAAAGAGGAAGCTGCCTTAGTGCGGAAGGCATCCTCTCTTCTCTCCGATCCAAGTCTGTGCCACCAGGACCTGCATTTAGATCAAGACCCTGACTTCCCCATTTTCTGCTATCCGGGTTAACATTACTAGCACCACCAGGAAGACTCATAACATATGGTCGATAAGAAGTAGACACCACACCACTAGGTCCCATAAGTTGGGTGGGCATGGCAGGAGGGAAACAAATAGAGCCACCAGATGAAGATTCCACATACCCAGTTGAAACCCCAGAAAATGAATTCGAGGGTAGCGCAAAATTGGTGTCGAACGGGAATCCAGAATATTGAAATGGCGACGTAGATGGAAAAGAGACTGCTGGAGAAGAAGACAGTACAGGCCCCCTATACATTTCAGGACCAAACGAAGTGCTGGCAGTAGCAGGAGCCAGTAACCTTTGTGAGGTAGCAGCGGGAACAATAGGATAAGTTTGATCTCCTCTACCAGGAAGGATAGGTGGGACCGTAATGGTTGAATATGTATTGCTTGGTGAAAACCAAGAAGAGAAGTTCCCCAGTTCCGTATTATTCATTCTGACGCTAGAAACAGGTGACATAAATGGCAAGCCATTCTTCGGTAATGGTAGTACTGATTCACTGCCTACTTCATCCGGCCCAGGTCCATTGTTGAGATCAAAGTCCCTTGATGTGCTTGGCTCAGAATTAGAAAGAACAGATGGCAAAAGAGTTCTGGGAGGTAAATTCGGGATACCAAATCTAGAACCATTGCTAACTGAGAACTGCCCAATCTCAGGACTATCATCACATGTGTTCAGATCAAGGTTAAGCCCTCCACCACTACGATCAGAAGGCGCACGCTCTGACCTTGTCAATGGTACAATGTTTTGAGGAGCGGCATCCTCAACAGCTCCCACATTCAGGTCAAAGTCCAAAAACGGGCGAGCTTGTTTGCTGGTAAGATTTTCAGGAACAGGGACATCGGCTGAAGTAACCGACACCTCAGCTACCTTTCTGGGCTCTGCAGGGCGAAAAGCACTAGTTGCAGCCGAGCCCTTCCACCCAAGCTCAACCTTACTTCTTAGCAGGCTTTCAGAAGGCAGAAATGGCCCTTTCGCTGCAGCAGCCACAGTAACTGAAGCTGGGAGACTTCCAGACATGGATGAAACAGGTGCAGGTAGCGGGCAAGGCATGTGGACGCCGGTCGAATTCCCAGGAATCACAGACTTGTCAAGCTCCCCTTGACTGCTATCATCAACCGGCAAAACTTCATTCAAATCAAAATCAAGCCTTACAACAGTTTCTGACCCTGACGTTGAAACCGACGAAGATTTCAACCTGGATGCAGGATCCTCGGGCAGATCCATTTCTGCTCCTTCACTGGGCTTCACAGACTGTCTAACCTCATGCACAAGAGGAGGAGAGACGTGAGCAGTTCCGGGAGGATGATGAGTGCGGACCTCAATCTTTTCAGGATTTCCCTTAGCATTTTTGCCGTTGTGCTCCAAAACAGATGAACAAGAGTCCAGATTTTGTTTCACACTCTGCTCTATGTGAGTAGGTGCCTGCATTTCCTCAGCCTTTGTAGTATTTTGATCTAAATCAACATCACTACTAACAGTTGGCAATGTAGCATCCTCACTCTTTTCACGGACTGTATGAGATGGCTTCCGCACCATCAGGGTGCTGCCAGATTGTTTGTGCGGCAATTTTTTGTCAGTTTCATGCATTTCTGAGGACGACCAAGAAGCTGATTCATCATTTCCTTGCAACTCTACTTTGGCACTTGGACTTGTAACATCTGGTACAACTGCACTGCTATCCATTCTTCTCGCATCACCACACGCAACATTCTTATCTTCCTCAGATGGCAGACACCTAGCCTTGAGTTTAAAGGTTGGGACATTGTAACTTCTCGTCCGGATACCAATCGACTTCCTTCGTTCGTGAACCTGTTCAGTTTCTTCTGCAATCTCTTTATTCCCACTTGTTGCATCTACAGAAGAGACGGCAGCTGTAGCATCTTGGACAAATCCAGGAGGCTTCATATCAGATGCCATAGGTACAGCACAGCAATTTTGCGATAAATCCACAACAGAAGAGTCCACTTGTGCACTACACTCACCTGTCTTCTCTTCAACACCATAGGAAGTGACTTTACTGTCTCCAGAGAAGTTGGTTGCTACCGTGGTAGCCTGGTGATCCAATCCAGCCTTACTACGCAAAGAATCAGCGACACTACTTTGCTCTACCATGGCATCACCATTGATCACATTAGGTCGATCTTCACTGGGAGCTCCATCTTCATCAGTTTGCCTCAACTTAGCATCATTACCAGAACAAGAGTCCTCAGGTAAAGGTAATTTTCTTTCGGGAGAACTAATTGGTGATGCATCAGATCTAGACATTTCACCGGCAGCCACACTTGCAAGCAGATTCATACCAATATCATCCCCAGCTAATGCAGATGCACAAGCTTCCGAGATCTTGGCACAGCTTTCGACCAATGCATTTATAGAGCTAAAAGAAGCTTCATAAGATTTCCCTGGCTTTACTGTAATTCCAGATGCGGAAGTGGTTGCTCTTGAAGCATCTGTCAGCCTCTCACCAATATCAACATCCCTCCCTCGTTCATCACAGAGGGCCCCAGCAGAAGGCACGTTAACTCCATCAGTCCCAACCAAACCATCTTTTCCCTGGCATGAATCCATGTTTAAGTTTGCTGCACCATTGCCCCTTGGAGCATCAACTTTTCCCCTTACTTTCCGATCATGATGATCATGCTTTTCAGGATGAGCCATTGGAGAAACCTTGCCAATGGAAGCAGATGCATCATCTGGAGACCCACCACTAGTACTTCGGGCAGGACTTCGACCAGTGTTTGGCAATCTGACAATAAGTCGCTGGCTACTTCCATTATCAACAGGAGGTGCGTCAGCTACTCTCTCGGGTGCTGCTCGAGTTGGCGATCCCTTTTCAGCAGCCAGATTTCTATTTAAAGAGCTAAATTTTCCAGTACTAACTTCCTTCTGGACCCCTGCAATAGCAGATGCATGAGAACCATTACTCGACTTCCTACTGCGTGAGACGCCACTAGAGACCTTATTAAGGCTCACCGACCCAGCAGTAGAGCTCCTTGCATCTTCCCTGCCAGAAGCACCCGCTTTCCCGTGATCACTCGAACATGATTGACTATTGTTCTGTGACTGACTAGAACTGCTACTTTTCTCCTCTTTAATCGTTGAAAGAGGTACATCTGATGATCCTGCACCAGCTACATTTACATCCTTTGTGCAAGCAACCCCCACTGTATTTGATAATGCAGGCACTTTTGTTGAGCCTGGAGATGCCAGCGACAACTTGACAGCTTCACCAGAACTAAGCTTAGCCAGCTGGGGTTTGGATGCAGAAGGTTGTAAATTGGAACTCTTGGCACCAACCTCAGAGGATGCCCCCACACGCCGACTTCCCACCTGAGACACTTCAGATATCACAGACTTTGTTGGCCATGAACCTCCACGACTTGAGCCAGACTTCGCATCAATAATATTCATTTCAGCTTCAACGCGTTTCTTCCATGTGTCAACTAAGGTTCTAGCTTTCTTCTGAATTTCGGAATTTTTATGTGTCCTCAAATGATTTACGGACTTCCCAACATTACATGTCTGCAGAGCGTGAAGATTTACAGGCAATCTATCCAATGCACGAAGCAAAGCGAAAAGAAATTCGTCAACTGATTTCT
This sequence comes from Lobelia cardinalis, assembly GCA_028566635.1. NCBI lineage: Eukaryota > Viridiplantae > Streptophyta > Magnoliopsida > Asterales > Campanulaceae > Lobelia > Lobelia cardinalis. The sequence continues at coordinate 8,163,400 of JAOWAN010000001.1, forward strand.
CACTCTCCTTTGGACTACCATCACCAATCTTCCCCTTGTGGACCTCTTGAAGCCATTCATCTAACACCGGTAAACCCCTGACCTGTACAAACCTACCAAGGCAATCAAATCTCTCTGTGACGGATATTACATCAACAAGCATGATTCGGCAAGCCAAATCTATCTTTTTATCTGCACTATCAGGTTGCATAAGCTGCACCAATTTCTCGACCCCTTCAAAATCAACAAGGCCACCTTTATCGGTTATTTTTGCAATCTCAGACTTCAATACGAGTTCTGGTCTAAATTGACCGGAATCTGCATCGTCTGCTCTCGATAAGCGTTCACGTTTCACAGATTCAGGGCCGTGAGCACCCTGCTCCCTCTTCTTACCCTTAGCCTGAGAAGGGAACGAGGAAGAACTGTTCTGTACACTATCTGAACCAGGTTTCAATTGCGCTGTTCCATTTGGAACATTCAAAGGTTTAGGAGAACGACCTCCTGACTGCAATGCTCCATACATTTCTAGTCTAGTCTTGTCTAATAGCTGGTCTACTTCCTCTTGCTTTTCCTGCGTCAAACAAGACTACAAATCCGATCAACAGAATATTCGTGGACAAACAGAAGTGAAACGAACAAAGACAAATAATCACAATACTTACATTAATATAGTCTCGGTCAGTTAGCCACCATAAACGCGGCTTCTCAGTATCGTACACTCTTCTGCACACAAATGAGGATATCCCTGAAGGAAGTTCAACACCTTTACGAAGAAATGAGACTTTACACGGATGGAGTAGCGATGCAGCAGGTGTTTCATCCTGGTGAAACGAGTAGAAGACCTCGTTTGGTGCTGCTTCCAGCAAAATATCTTTTCCAAGATTTACGTCAGCTGGACGGTAAAGCCAATTCACACCCAAACTAAGATTTTCGTCTTTGCCAACTATTAACCTGCGAATTATTCCAACAAATGGGGGGGAATCTTGAGGTGGCTTGAAAAGCGCACAGTCACCAACATGAATCTTGCGTCCATCCTGCAAAAGAGTAAAGCAGAAAATGTCAAGTCTATGATAAGTATATTTCATATACATTCCCCATGGATCTTAACATAAACTTGCAAGCATCCCTAACTTAACCGTAAAGAAAATCTCCAACCAAGTGATCATTCAACCGAAACATCAACAGTTGACAAGAGGCTAGATGACACAAAAGTTTTCCTCATACTAGAGCATTTGCACTGAGAGATTAAACAAACCAATTCTCTGTTTATGATTTCAAATTTCCAATGGCAGGTAGGACATTACAGTTTTAACAAACACGACATGTATGCCTACGTGGTCGATAACGAGACTTCATAACTTACCAAAGCAATGCCATTGGAACTGCACTTATTGGTCAAAAAAGGTGTCCAGGTAAAAACATATACAGCTATATCTATAATAATTAACCAGTAAACAAATGTTGCAGCCAAGCTTTTACCTTGAGAAATTTAATTAGTATGTAATGACACGAGAACAGAAAAACCAAAGGAACTACCTCAAAGAAAGGAAGGTTTGTTTTTTGAAAAACTCAACCGCGGAAATGTCACATTCAAGACTCTTGCCCAGGACCAATAATGAAGAGTAAACCGTCATATGATCTCAATTCAAGCTTAAATACTATGAAAAGCAATGCATCACACGTATAATCAATCAATAAAAGGAATCCTTTAGCAAAGGACAACAATCCACTGTCATGATAACCCCAAAAGCCTTGCCACAGTGATACTCAAAAGTTCAAAAATCAGTTAGCTGAAAAAAAAGTAAAGGATAACTCTGCTTCAAAAGTTTTCCAAGAACTAATTGATTCAGCCACAAAAGACCCCATCCAGGGAAGGAAAATATTAATAATAGCCACACTCCCAACCAGAATTCCAATTGTAGATAGTGCCACCCTCCCCCATCAATTGCCAGCTTGAAATAAAAATAAGTACAAAAACTTTTGACCTCAGAAACTTAAAATCAATCGGCGACCACCATAACCAGCTTATCCATAAACATTAATCAACACCCACAAACACTCTGCATCAAAAATCTACAGACAAAACCATCCAAAAAATCACCAATTTCAACCCAAAACAATTCAATACACCAAAGAAATAACCCTTGCACTTATCATCAAAATCTTACAATAGCTATAAATAAATAAAGACGACAGGAATCAAAAGTGATAACCAATACCACCAATTATCCAATTCTCAATTATTACAAGCGCAACAAAGAGCAAAATTAAAAAATAATAATAATAAGACTTGATCCAAAAAACAATTAGAGAGAAACTGAAAATAGATAAATTTATATACTTTAGAGAAGGAATCAGGGGTAATCGAATTAAGAGAGGAGGGAGAGGCGGCGGCTACAGACGACGAGGTGGAGGGAGGTGAGACCGGCCACATGTGCCGACGGTGGAACCACAGATGTTCACCTTCCCGCCGCAGCCCATGCAACATAATAATAACAATCTTCCATCATCGATCGAGCTTTGGTCCTGATCGAGAACCATCAGTTATCCTGATCCCCCAACCTTCACCTCAAAATCGAACCCTAGGTCGACAATCAATAATCATCACATGAAATTGAGAACGCAAACCCCAACAGATCGGCAATAGAAACAGAAACCCTAATAAATTGAGCTCGGCGATCGGGTAAAATCACCGGAATTTGAATAATTAGGGCTTAGGTGTTCAACGCGGGGTTTGACGAATAATTCGGCTTGATACAGATCTAGATAGAGAGAGCGAGAGCGATTAGGTTAGCGAAATCGAGAGATTTCAGTTAGCGGAGATTCCGCTGCGGAGGAAAAAGAGGGGGGGGGAGCTAGAGAGAGAGAGAAATATGAGAAATGGAAGGGAAGGGAAGACGCGAAACGGCGATTGAACGAACGGGCAGGTGGAAATGAGAAATGGGTTGCGGATTGTCAAGAGGAAAGTTTGATGAAGACAAGGACCACGACAACGTTTTGATGACGCTTCCCCCTTTACTTTTGTTCGTTTTACATATTTGGCACCTTAAGTTTTAATTTTTTTAAGTTACTCCCTTGACCTTAAAACATTTGCTTTGTTGACTTGTAATCTTGTTGGTTGTGGAACAAGTGCCAATCTTATTACCATTCATTAAAGTGGGAAATAAACAAATAAACCATCAAACATAGGTATTAATAGGAGTAATAAAACACTTTCTTTATTTGTGAGCACTCGAGTTTGACGTGACTCATGACAGAGTGGATCATAGTTCGAGCAACAAAATTAAACTTGCGTAATCATGTCATTTCTATATTTTTTTTTTTAATCCTACTCATTTCATTTCAAAATAAATATTATTTATTTATTTTTTTAATATAATATTTATATTAAATATAAAATTATTTGTGAAAACGCATTTCAATGGTCCATTTTTTATTGAGATTATTTGACCTAAAAATAAACAAAAACATTCGTTAAGGTGGAACGAGTAACATCTAATTAGCGAACTAACACCAATAATTATCATTAATGTAATGAAAGATATAATATCAAATATATAAACAATTTTGTACTTTTAATAATTATTATTTTTCTTTACCCATTCCAAATTGTTCAATTAAATAAATGTTTATAATGAATGGTATATAATGTTTTAAAAGGTTTTCATTTAAAACTTACAAATGTCTTTAGTTGATACAAAATTCTAAATGTCAAATGTAGCCAAATCCATGCTCATTAGGTGGTCGACCGTGAAAATACAAAGAATCTAAGAAAAATACAACAATTGCAGTTGGTATATGGAGCACCCTGGTATATGAAGCAAGGAGCATCAGAGAGTGTACACACTCTTTCACTCTTCTCCACTCTCATCAATTAATTCATAAAATTAAGGGATTTCATCTAATTTCTCTAATCAAATAAATCTAATTAATTAAAATTAATTTTCTAATTAATGCCTAAATTAACTCATTCTAAACCTAATTTTCAAAAATCAACAGAAATTTAAATTTGAATACCAAAAACGAATTAGTAAATGAATATTAAGCAATTACGAAATGAACAATCATATCACACCAAACTGTAGCTTCAGTAGAAAAATGAACATTCATCTCACTCGAAATGAACATTCATAATACAGCAGATGAGTCATTGAAATATATAAACCTCAATGACCAAACTATAGCTTCAGTTGCGAAATGAACATTCATTTCAATCGAATGAACATCTATATCACACAATATGAGTTTTTGAAATAAATGAACCTCGATGACCAATATCACACAAATATGAACTATCATGAATGAATACTTAAATAACAATGCAAAATAAATATTCATTTCAGTCGAAATGAACATTAATATCACATCAAATGAGTAGTTGAATTAAATAATTTATGTAATGAATACTAAAATAAAGGTGCAAAATGAACATTTATTTCAGTCGAAATGAATATTCATATCATAACAAATGAACATTCACCAGTAACAAATTATCTCTAAAATAATTTGTGCCAAGCAAAACATATCGTTTCTCTGAGCACCCATTTCTCTGTTCAAGTAGTATTTCCAGCCAGTAGCCTCACCATCATCATCACTTCACAATCATGAAAGTCCAAAAAGGTTGGCCCCATTAAAGCCTTTCCATCCTTGAGGGCAGAAGCCCAAGGCTTGTAGCCTTGAAAGGGAACTAGAGCATCGTCAAAGCTGAACTACAACTGAACCACAATATTCTTCAGCAGGACATAGGGGAAAACTGCTGATTCCCATTGCCGTTCTTCACTTGGTGTATCGACAACTCCAAAATTATATGGACCCGCATCAAACTCTCTTGCTATGCCCATTTCCCATTCTTGGCAAAACTTATAGAAAGATGGCAGCGGGAGAAGAGGTGAGAGAGAGATAGACGGGATGGAGAGAGAGAGAGAGAGAGAGAGAGAGAGAGAGAGAGAGAGAGAGAGAGAGAAAGCAGTTGGAAAAAAGGAGAGAGATGTGAGAGAGAGAGAGATAGATTTGGGAGTTGAAATCA
>JAOWAN010000001.1:8168504-8179567 GCA_028566635.1 Lobelia cardinalis
CTCTCTGTGTCACTCCCCCCCCCCCTCCCCTCTCTTCCCTTTCTCTGGGTTTTGGCTATTTGACTTGCAGGCTCTCTAGCCTATCACATTGCATAACTCCTTCTTCAGCCATTCTGTGGTCTGCTTTAGATCCAGATTTTACTGCACAGAAATAAATAAACCACAAAAATTGTTGATGGGTTTTTCTTTATATTTCATCTCTGAATACCTTATGGCTTGATCTCTTTTAAAGTCTCAAAATTCAATTTTTAGCATAGCCCTTTAATTTTTTGCCAAGATTTTATCTGGGCGTGCTTTGATTTCTTGAGAAATGGCACCAAATTCTGTGGTTGTAACGATTGACAAGTCCAGCCACATCTCTCTAGTAGAGGTCAATGACACAAAATCGTCCGTGTTCTTGGAAAAACAAAAGGCAGCAAGTCCCAAGCAATTCTCCTGGCTGCTGTTTCTCAAAGCACAAAGGTTTCTCTCTTTCTTTCCATGGCTTGCAATGGGATTCTCTGCTACTTTTCGCTTGGTCAAGAAAAGGGTTGCATTGGAAGACATGGGTGATGAAGATCCCAAATACAAAGGGAAGTTGTATAGATTTATCAAAGTATTCCTTGCTATTTCAATCATTGCTTTAGTTGTAGAAATCATTGCTTATTACGAGAAATGGGATTTGAAACTGCTTCATCATCCTTGGGAAGTTAGAGGGCTCTTACAGTGGTCTTACATGGCTTGGTTGGCTCTGAGAGTTGATTATATTGCTCCTTTGATTATGATGCTGTCGAAGTTCTGCATTGTTCTCTTCATGATTCAATCACTCGATCGTTTGGTACTGGGAATTGGGTGTTTTTGGATAAAGATCAAGAATATAAAACCATTGATAGATGAGGATGCATATGACATTGAAGATGCTTCAACTTTCCCAATGGTTCTTGTTCAAATGCCCATGTGCAATGAAAAAGAGGTATGAACCATTCACCCTTTTGACTGATTCTATAGTAACTTTATAGTTGTTAGACACTGGAAAAATGAATTTTGTTACTGCAATCATGAGGTCTCATATATGTGAATATTCAACAGGAAAAGAAAGAGATCTTGGCCTTGATGCAATTATAAATCCTAGGGTTAGATTTGGTCCAATCATTGCTGTTTGATTGATGATTGATCTAATGTAACAAATTTTATGGTATTAGGTGTACGCACAATCAATTTCGGCTGCCTGCCAACTGGATTGGCCTAAAGACAGACTGTTAATTCAAGTATTAGATGATTCAAGTGATGAACTTGCACAAATACTGATAAGAAATGAAGTAGACACATGGAAAGAGAAAGGGGTCAACATAATCTACAGGCATCGATTCATCAGGACAGGCTACAAAGCTGGCAATTTGAAGTCAGCCATGTCCTGTGATTATGTCAAGAATTATGAATTTGTTGCCATATTCGATGCTGACTTCCAGCCCAATCCTGATTTCCTTAAGCTGACAGTTCCTCATTTTAAGGTAACAAATCTTTCATTTAGTTTGTATCATCACTTTTACTGTATGAAGTCTTAAAATGCTAAATTAGATAGGAAAATATTAAACTTGATTACACGTCTTAAAAAGCTTTATAGTTGATAGATTCAGTCAGCTGTAACATCTTTTTTCTATATTTCAGGGAAAACCTGAAGTAGGTCTTGTTCAGGCTCGCTGGTCATATGTGAACAAGGAAGAGAACTTACTTACAAGGCTGCAGAACATTAATTTGTGCTTTCATTTTGAGGTGGAGCAACAAGTGAATGGTCATTTCCTTAATTTCTTTGGGTTCAATGGAACTGCCGGTGTTTGGAGGATTAAGGCCTTGGAAGAATCAGGGGGCTGGCTTGAAAGGACCACCGTTGAAGACATGGACATTGCAGTTCGAGCACACTTGAACGGATGGAAGTTTATATACCTCAACGATGTCAGAGTGTTATGCGAACTACCTGAGTCATATGAAGCATATAAAAAGCAGCAACATCGTTGGCATTCTGGTCCAATGCAGCTCTTCAGAGTTTGCCTTCCTGCTATCCTAACTTCCAAGGTTGGTTCAGTTCTAACTACTAAAATTGCTTAAATACTTCAGTATGCAATACTTATTATTTTCTACAAATAAATAATGTAAAAAGAAGAAGAATATCAGTATACCACCCAAGTCTGGTTCAATCAAGTCAAATTGAGATTGAAATGTATTGGTTACAATTATTCATTGGCTTTTGCTTGATTCTGCAGATATCAGCATGGAAGAAGGCTAACTTGATATTCCTCTTCTTTCTCTTGAGGAAATTGATACTTCCGTTCTACTCATTTACGCTGTTTTGCGTCATCCTCCCATTAACAATGTTTATACCAGAGGCTGAGTTGCCAGTTTGGGTCATCTGTTATGTCCCTATTTGCATGTCAATCTTGAACATTCTTCCTGCACCAAAGTCATTCCCATTTTTGATGCCATACCTACTATTTGAAAACACCATGTCCGTGACAAAATTCAATGCGATGGTCTCAGGACTTTTTCAGCTGGGAAGTGCCTATGAATGGGTAGTCACAAAGAAAAGTGGCAGGTCATCAGAATCGGACTTATTAGCCTTTGCAGAGAGGGAGTCGAAAAGTTTCAACGAAGAGAAAATTCAGAGGAGGCTTTCTGAATCCGGTTTGGATATGATGCTTGGTAAATTAAAAGAACAGGAGACTCCTGTAGTCAAGAAAAGAAATAGGATATATAGGCAGGAACTCGTGCTGGCATTTCTTCTACTCACTGCTGCTGCAAGGAGCCTTCTATCAGCGCATGGAATTCATTTCTACTTCTTGTTGTTCCAAGGTTTGTCTTTCCTCGTAGTTGGTTTAGACCTGATCGGGGAGCAGATGAGCTGAACCACAGCAACATAAATTTCTTGATTCAATTTTTTTATAAAGTTTTCTATACTTGTAAACTTGAACTGATCCCAATTAAAATTGGGGGGTTCCAACTGGAGATACAGCACAGATTCATTAATTAGGAACATGTGCTGTTGAATAGGCATGGTATTGGAGATGACTAGAGGAATTTTTTTGGTTGTATAATGGCAAGTGTTATTGTTTCTCATAGTGATGTATCAATATAAGTGAACCATCTCTAATATCTTTTGCTTCAATTACAGAGCTGAATGATCAATCTTTTCAAGCACAATGAGCATTCTCTTAGTTTGAATGATAAGGTCATAAGGTTATTTGTTTGAAAAAGCTTGATGGATCGGTATCCTATCCATGGTCATGTTCTTCTCGTGCCATACTAAGATTTGGCAAATCTAGAGGCAAGCTGGCAAGGCATATAAATGAATGAAGATGCTCATGAGAGTCCATCCTTTAATGTTGTAAAGCTAAAAAGCCTAATAACTCAATTGTTCCATCAGACTTCGAAAACCTTCTAGTCTCACATATATAAACTTGGTGCAACAAGCGAAGCCTAGGTTATTGAGATACTATCCACATCGGGAACAAACAAGCCTCACAATCACTTAATAAAGGTCATGCGCTACTCCATGTCGTTCATCAATTCGCAATGATAACAACTAATTAAACTTGAGGTTGCTCGAGTTTAGGGGTTGGGACTTAGAGACATTCTCGGCACCTGTGAGGGGTTTTAGCCCACAGGTGAATCCAATGTGTGTTAGCAAAAAAAAAGAAATACTTCTAAAAAGTGCTACATCTGACCATAATTATATGTATCCTTCTATTTCACTTTGTTTTTTTTTTTTTAATCTCTCTTTTTAAATCATCAGGAGTTAGGGCCTTAGGGACTAATTTTATGTTTGTGTCTAGATGTTATTTCCCTTGAAACAAGTTCATGTAAAGATGAAAATTGTCATACCCTTAGACGAGTATAATTTTCTTACCCACATTCAATTCAAGTAAAAGCATGTTAAGAATTTATTCACAAAAAATTCACTGTAATACTCCAATATTGTCTTAGGGGCCTTCTTATCAAACCTATTTCTAAAGGGGCCAAAGTGTAACACTATACCGAAATTATATCTTCTGGAGGGGGTAAAATGATCTTTTTGGTCCCCTACTTTTAACCCAATAGATGATTTAGTTCCTATCGTTCGTTAATTACTTAATAGTCCCAAACCTTTCATAATCAAAGGTGATTTGATCCCTCTCTAATTTTGACTTGATCAACTGTCATATGTGACATGAAAAATCTGATGTGACATTGAGTTAGGTGGACAAACAATTTAGGGAAAAATGATCAAAAAGACTATTTTGTCCTTAATTCCTCACAACCAACGATCTCCCTCACCAGATCTCCTTCTCCCTCGTTATTCCCCTTCTCCCTCAGCAGATCTCCAAATCAACGATCTTCTCCCTTACTAAACTCCGGCCACGATCTTCATCCTCCAAGACCAAAACTTTCTAATTCAAGGACCCAAGAAGATGTTGCCCTTTTCGGACACTCATCAATCTTCTCTTCAAGAACAACTCAAAGGCCAAATCAAGAAAGGAAGAGGAGAACGATGATGATTCAAGCTAAGGCCCCATCAAATCGCAGTCTCATCTCTGGTCCTTTCCGCAAAGGAAAATCACCTCAGATCTGTGTTATCATTTTTTACATTTTCTATTAAGCTCAGAGCCCCATTTCCTCCATTTCCGAAAACCCCAGATCTGAATCGAACAGATCTGGGTTTCACAGATCCGGCGGCTTGTGAATTGGGTTTTTCTTTCTATCTCTTGGGTTGGTCTTCTTTTTCCTTCTCGTTCGGTTGTTGTTCTTCCAAATTGGGTTTTGCGCCCTTTCGGTGCCGAGCTGACTGCGCCATAGTAGAACTAGTAGCGTATATAGATACACATCTGGGTCTCTTTGATTTGTGCGTCGAGCCCTAGTTTGTTTGTTTTTTCCTTCGATTTCATTGGATTTATTTGGTTGTGTGGTTGTGGAGAAAAGGGTTTGGAAAGGCCGGGGTCGCCGACGAAGGTCTTCTTCTCCGACCTCATCAGGAGGGGATTGCTAGGGTTGATGCGATTGAAGCATTACCCCGTACAGACCTCCTCATGGAACTTTCTGCCGCCGTCGCCTCCACGTTTTCAGATCTCAGTCTGCACCCTTTCAGATCTGGGTCTGCACGTTTTCATCCTCTCGATCTCTCTCACTCCTCTCGATCTCAGATCTGGGTCTCTTCAACCCCAATACCCACCGTTGCCATTCAAGCCGGTCTTCATTCCTTTTCCCAGTACTCAACCAGGAGACATGTTTGATGATTTAGGGGTTTGTTTGATCAAAGATTAATATTATACCCCTACTAATATGTCACATCGACATATTATCAATGCCACGTATTAAAAGGTTTGGGACTACTAAGGTAATTAACGAACGATAGGGACTAAATTGTCTACTAGGTCAAAGATCAAGGACCAAAAAGGTCATATTGCCTCAGGAGGGGTCTGTAAACTGTTTTCCTTCGCTTGAGGGATTAATTTGAAGCTGAAATCTAATCTATATACCACTCCCGAGCATTTCAAACAAACCGAAAAGATACCGAATCAGAGCATTTTGGAAGAGAGAGAGAGAGAGAGAGAGAGAGAGAGAGAGAGAGAGAGGTGACGTGACGGACGGCGACAGAGGTCGTGGACGGTGGATTCTGTGACTATCAAAGAGGCTGCCGGCGGGTAATTCTTTTGTTACCACTTTATTTCTCTTAGACCATTTCTCCAAGTTAGTGTTCTCTCGAATTAGTGGTTGGTATTTGATACTGGTAATTTATGCATATTAGAGATTTTTATTTGCAATATTTGTTATTTGGTGACCAAATGTGGTGAATTTGAAATTTGGTTTATAGTATTGGACTTTTGGGTACTGTATGAAGCTAAATTTAAATTTGTGAAGTGTATGATAATTATGATATATTTTTTTTTTGGGAACAGTTAGATTACAAGGTTTTACAAGCAATGAAATGCTCTACTTGAAGAAGAGTCTAATGATGTCCAGTTTCAAGTTTAAAAGTTTAATGGTTGTACTTTAAATTTGTAATACTGGAAATTTGAAAGTCCAATGTTTTGAAATTGATGTTTCTTTTCACTAACTTTTGATGTCTTTTTCTTTGTACATTGCTCATTGTTAAAGTCTTGCCACTATGTTATGGATTCAAAAATAGAAAATTTTGGCATTGAGAATGAAGATTAGTGCATTGAAGACCCTCCACTTCCCTCGTGTTTATTTCTAATTCAAAAGCTTTCCGCTTTTGTTTTTCTAACAAGTACCCTTTAGCAAGACCCAATAAAATAGTACTAGCTCTGAAAGTTTTGTTGGCACTGGGGAAGTATATTTAATCTGGCGGTTTAATCTCGTACAACTTTACTTTTATTGTTCTCTCATGAAGCATACATTTTTCTTTTTCGTTATGTGAAGTTACACAGGGATGTTGACTTTGTCGGGTGCTGTAACTATTCCTCAAAAGCTGCATCCAGCTACGGTTCCTATAACTTGTGCCTCCTACGATTGCAGCATAATCAGTCCCCTTAAAGTAATTAGCTATGCAAGACGAAACAGTCCTAGTTTTGGTGTTCCCGGAGTAGGGAAGCAATCAAAACTGACGACTGGAGCAGTTGACTCGGGCCGAACTTCTTCAACACTTAACCAAGAACATTGGGAAGATCCTGACTGTGAGAGTGACAGTGAAACTGATGCTGATGAGGTGGAGCAGGAGGAAGATGAGGAAGTGGGAAATAATTTAGATTTTGAGAGTGATTGGGAGGAAGAAAGAGAAACTTCATTGACTCCTAACATCCTGAATCAGTTGTCAACCAGCCATTACGAGGAGGAGCTTGTTAAAGGTGAAATTTCTTTTTCCCTCAATAAATGTATTGATCACTGCATGAGCAGGAGCCTTGATCACTGTGTTCAACTTCTGATCTCAACCTTAAATTGTAGTGATCCCTGTCAAAATTTTGATATGGTTGAAATTTCTTTTTCCCTTTTCCATCAAAAAATTGTATTGATCACTGCATGAGCAGGAGCCTTGATCACTGTGTTCAACTTCTGATCTCGACCTTAAATTGTAGTGATCCCTGTCAAAAATTTTATATGGTTGAAACTATGTGTTTTCAGATGTGAAGTGGAAAATTAGCACCCCTAGATTATTATGTGACCTTGTATACTTGTGCTCTTAATTGTTTCCGTGATAATTGTAGAGGCTTTACTAAGTGCCTCAAAGAAAGCTAATTTCAGTTTCAGTTTGCTAGGGTATTTCTGAGAAGTTTGCTTTTTGTATGTGCTGCTTTTATATTGTAGTTTTAACAAATGGTCTGTTTCAACGCTTCCAAAGTGGCTAAGAGAACTTCTTTCCTAGCCGTCAATGAACACAAAATTGAAAGGAAAGGTTGGACGTATTCCATGCTCCTGCTATAATTAGCAACCCGTTTCACTGAATTTCTACATATATACTATAGTTATGAACTCTCTTCTAGTAGTTCTTCAGTCATTTGCTTTACTTTTTTCCTTTCTCTCCTCCCTTTTTTTTTTTTTTTTTTTCAGTTTCGCCTTTAAGGCTTTAAATTTTCAACTCACAGTCCTGTAATGGATGCAGTTGATTGCTCTTTGTGGATTTTCATGCTAACTGCTATATACTTGCATATGTTTTTTCATATTTCATCTTCCTTTTAATCATTTGAATGTGATATTTCTGATATGATTTTGTTGAAACATGAATGAGGTGTGGTTATTGTTGGAAAATAGATACTTTATTGTGCTTCCGTTAAGCACGTGAATTCCAATGCTTGAATGTCTATTTATTTTTTGTTTTCTTCCGTCCCATTAATTTTAAGAATATTATTATATAACATTTGAAAAGGGTGCGATCATACCTGCTCTTAATGCACATAAAAGAAAGAAGAGGGAGCGATGACGTATGAAAAAGTTGAGAAGAGATTACAAAGTAGTATTTACTGAACTAGACGAAAATCATTTCTGGCTGAAAAGCTGATGGATTGTTACATTAGCATCTAGAATTTTAGTTTTTGCGTGATGGTATTTACTTTCATGAAATCCCAATGCCTGGTACTCCCTTTTCATCAAGATATAGTAGAGAGCGAGCGGTTCTGTGGTTTCATTCATGAGCATATCAAGTGACCACTATCAGTTAGTGCGTCAATCATGGTCGGCCACTCTTTTTGCTACATCACTCTATACCTATTTTGCATAACTTACACGAAAAAGTGAGTAGTTTCAAATGTTCTAAATGGGACACACCAATTGTGTTCTAAATGAAGGAATTATCTGTTTACTATATATATGCATCAGTGCATGTAATATATCAAAAACTTGGATTCTCAGCTTCTGCATAAGATTTTGCAACTAATACAGTATTTTCTAATTCTTGCAGAGGTTGAACAGCTCTTGGCACCAGAAGAAATGGCTATTTTGCATCAAAATGAAACTCCTAACCTGGATAAACTATCAACTGTATGTATCAATTATTCCATCTGGTGTTTATTTATCAGTCGTTGCAATTTTCATCAGTATGGCTACAGTCTGGCATTTCTTATGTACTTCATACCTCATAAGCCAATGCAAAGCAGAAACATGTTTTGAAATAAGGGAAATCATACTATTAGGCTTTCAGCCCTCCCACAGACCAAAAAGAAAAGAGAAAACGAAAAAGAATGTTCTACTCAAATGCGTAATACTTGGTTTCTTATACGAATTTTTAATTCTCAGGCAAACTGGAAACCTCTCCACACATTTGCTCTTGCAGGGCAGATAAAGTTCATGGACAGACTTCTAGATAACGGGTTTGACATTGACCTTGTTGATATAGTAAGAACTGTGCTTGTCTTCTAGATACCAAAACACCCCCCCCACACACACACATATACATAGGGACGTGATCGGCTGCGAATCACTCCCGATTTGTGAACTTGCGAACCACAGCGGACCATCAAAATTTCAACTGTGAACCATGAAAATTGATATAACTGTGAACCATAAAATTTACAAATCATGAACCATGAAATTGATATAACTGTGAACCATGAATTTTAATGAAATTTGTAACTGTGAACCATGAAATATGTGACCTATGAAATTTATAACCATGATCATGAAATTTTAATACTGTGAATCATGAAAAAAGTTAACGAAAGTCAACTGTAAACCATGAAATTTGTAAACCACAAAATTTTGTGGTCAATAGTGGTTCGCAGGTTCGCAAAATATTTGCGGTTTTTAGTGGATCAGCTCCTATATACACAAACCACTTTTTCGTACAAACCGTGAAAACCAATTGTATCTTAGAACATTTTTGTTGTATGTTCGTTATATGTTATATTAAGATACAACAAGTTCGTTAAACATACAACAAATTAACTAAGATACGATAAATTAACGAAAATACAACAAAAATGTACTGAGATACAAGTACAACCGGTTCTCACGTTTGTACGATATTTGTGGTTTTTACTTGATCACTTTCCTATATATGTATTATGCATATATATTCCCCTTCGGTAATGTGGAAGCACCTGAGTTAATTTCGTGAAGCAGCATGGCCAAAGCGCGCTTCACAAAGCAACTTTAGGAAAAAAGGAGGCTGTTGTTAGTCATCTTCTAAGAAAAGGTGCAAATCCTCATGTTAGAGATGTGGTAGGGAAATTTTCCTTCATTTTGATATTCTATTTCTCTCACTTTTATTTCCTTTGAAGAGGGCATGGAGTTTCACGTCTAACCTCATGACAGGATGGTGCCACTCCCCTTCATTATGCTGTTCAAGCAGGTGCCATGCAAACTGTGAAACTATTGATCAAACATAAGGTTGATGTGAATATTGCTGACAATGTGAGTATTGCTATTATTCCTCCCCCGATCCTTATTTTTTTTCCACTGGCGGGCTGTGCTCTAATAGTTTCTCCGACAGGATGGATGGACTCCTTTGCATTTGGCCATACAAACTAGAAATAGACACATAGCCAAAGTTCTGCTGATCAATGGAGCGGACAAGACTAGGAGAAATAAGGTAGTTTTTAGAACCCAATCATTCTGTGCTCTATGACATCACATTAATAAGAAACCAGTACCAGCGATTTCTAATATTTATGATTTCTGTATTGTCTATTGATATCCAGGATGGGAAGACAGCCTATGACCTTAACTTATGCTATGGAAAAGACTTCAAGCCATATGATATTGCCAAATTACTGAAGCTTGTACCAGCGAACAAGTATCTATGAGTGTTGTCGTACTGCTTTGGAACAGGTTCTTTAAAGATATTGGATTCCTGAATTTTCTGAGAGAGTTGAATCTTCTCAACTTGAACTGGAACTTCACTGTGAACCAACCGAAATCGAGAAATTAATGTTTCGTTTTTGTACAACTGAACAAAGATGTGATGACTAATGGCGCCTGAGCATCAAGAGACACAGGAAAAGGTCTTTTTAGCTGCTGAATGAGGGCCGTTGTGACGGGGCTTTTTTCATTGAGGACAAACGGACTCCGGTTGCATTGCCTCTATTTTTTGTTTCGTTTATTATGTTATATTTTTATTTTAATTTAGCAGAAAATGCTAACATCAGAGAATACAAAAATTAGTGTGACTTTTAGACTAGGAAGCCCCTGAGGAAGTCCCCTTCTACTTTTTGGTGTTCAAAAGTCAAGTAAGATTGTCTGGAAGTCAATGTGGTTGATTTATGCTCATTACTATACCTCATTTAGTTTTGTTACTCATTAGATTCATCATCTCATCTACTTGCAATGTTATGATGATAAATGCGACTATATCATATGTATGTTTAATAATGTTATTTGCGCTTCCTTTTCTTTTTTTTTTTCTTTAAGCTTAAAATGAAAATGAAATGCTCATTACAGTTTTTCCATTTGAAGGTCTTTCCATTTGTTTATTGTGACCAAAAATAGAGATCTCAAGCAACTTACCATTTGTTTGGAAATCCAATTTTTGGTCTGGGTTTTCTTTTTTAACTTTTTTTTAAAAAAATAATAATAATTTAAATTAAAAGAGAGAGAGAGAGAGAGAGAGAGAGAGAGAGAGAGAGAGAGAGAGAGAGAGAGAGAGAGAGAGAGAGAAAGAAAAA
>JAOWAN010000001.1:8184150-8204722 GCA_028566635.1 Lobelia cardinalis
AGAGAGAGAGAGAGAGAGAGAGAGAGAGAGAGAGAGAGAGAGAGAGAGAGAGAGAGAGAGAGAGAGAGATAAAGAAACTAACGTGAGAGATAAAATTAAATCTCAAATTAACACAATTTTTCTAAATCAAGTGAAATAAAAAAGGAAATTGAAATTAATCAAAGAGAGTAATATTTGTTGAGCTTGAAAAATAACTCAAACCAAACCATAGTCCCTCCCTAGGCTAGGACGTTGATTACTTCTCAAATTACACTCTACCAAGTTTTATTCACAATTTGAATGGGAACATATGTTCTAATTTAAACGAAACCCTAACATGAAATGGTGAATTCTTTATGGGAGGTTGGATCAAATTTATAAAATTGGACTTTTTTGTTTCAGTTTTTAAAATTTGATATTTAAAATTAATTTTTAAATAGTTAAAACAAGATTTTATTTTAAACATTCAAGAATGAGAAGGAAGACCGGACTTCATACGGTGAAAAATTCTAACATCAGTAGTATTCAGTAGTAGTAGTCCAAGCTCAGTTTATGTTACGAACAACCTAGTCCCACGTGGCATTTTGCATTCCCGCCAGGAAGTGCAGCGCATTTATTCTCAAAACTCGCAGCAGCAGGGGGGGAAGTGACAGGTAGTCGTCGGAGTCCATTTTCTCTCGCCCGTCCAAGGTAAATCTTTCCCGCGCCACCTTTTACCCACTAACTTTCGATCTTTTCATTTCCCTCGCTTTACTAACTTTGATATCTTAAAAATAAAAAAAGGGTGTGAAAATTCGTTTTTTTAATTAGATATAATAATTAGGGTTTATGGCAGGGCTTACCTAATTTTTCAATTTCAACATCTGGCAGGTGTTCATTTTTTTTCTTTGAAGGGAGTCGTCGGAAGTGCAGCGCAGTGCAGGATGGATAATGAAAAGGATGCGTTTTACGTTGTAAGGAAAGGGGACCTGGTTGGAGTCTACAAGAATCTGAGCCATTGTCAAGATCTCGCTTCTGTAATCTTTCTCTCCGTCTAACCTTTTAAATTTGTGCTTTGACTTCTCTATGTTTCCTTAAAATTGCCTTAAAAAATTTTATTCTTATCTTTCTTTGGAAGTGGAATACTTTTTGTGTGATGGGCAGTAGCAACAGGTTTAGATTATTGATTCCCTTTTTCATTGAATTGCTAACTATTCCCTTCGTTTTGACTCCATGTTTGATAGTCAATCTTTTAAATTTTTTATAACTTGTACTAAATTTATAATTTTTTCTCTCCTATAATACGCGAGAACTATCATGTTTTGAG
Organism: Lobelia cardinalis; assembly: GCA_028566635.1. Classification (NCBI taxonomy): domain Eukaryota; kingdom Viridiplantae; phylum Streptophyta; class Magnoliopsida; order Asterales; family Campanulaceae; genus Lobelia; species Lobelia cardinalis. The sequence continues at coordinate 8,185,436 of JAOWAN010000001.1, forward strand.
CAAGAAAGAAATTTTTTTAGGAGCAAAATTATTATCTATAATTTATTTTTTGAAATTGGACTCTCTGAGTGAAACATTCCAATACAAGATATTGGATTCTTTACCCGAAATGGAGGGAGTATTTATAGAAACATCGGCGAGGCTAGTAACTCATAGCAGTGACCAAACAGTTTTCATTAATGTATAATTGGTGATTGGAGAATCTTGTGGAAATGGAACTAGGTGTGTTATTCAGGATGAGGAAAGTAAAGATGGAAAAGTAAGTGTATAATTAGGATGAAGTATTGGGTTGCCATAGCTTGGCTTATGTTACAACCTGCTTTATGGACAAATCTGTTTCTTTGTAGGACTGCATGAGTACTGACAAAATCATAAATTTCATTCTCTGGACCTTCTATTTCTAAGGTGTTATAACTCTGGATGTTGCTTTGCCAAAGTTCTTCGATTTCTTCAACTTTTATGGCTATTCTTTCTGTTATAAACTCTTCTTTTCTACACCCTCGGTTGCACTATAGCTATTGTAACACCCCACTTTCCCACATCGGAGAGATGGGGGAATTTCGTATGGTTTATTTTATGAAGCTTCCTACTACCACCTAGCATCAAATCATCCATGGACTTTTGGGTCGCCTGTGATGGGCTCTTGACCCAAGATGTAGTGCTATGTGTGGGCCAGTGGGTGGGCTAGATAGCGAATCGGGTTTTCGGACTCGGGTCGTTACAACTATACCTTGCATTTAGAAATGGAACTAACTATTTGCTGCAAATAAAAGTTGAAAGAGGTACTATGTTCTTGGGATAGATCATAGACTCCTAGAGGGAGTACTTTAAGGAGTACAGTTTAATGCAGTTTTTCTTAACTAGAAAAGCCTATAGTCTAGATGGCTTAGGTGGTTTTAACCAACTCCTAAGTATGTAGAGTCAATCACCAATAAGACACCAAGGATGGGGGTGTTTTATGGCGTATGAAGTGTCAGTCCGTTCTTATCTGATGATCACTTTCCTACTGAACACATAACTACTTTTGTAATTACTCATTGTATGATTCATAAAGTAACTGCCAGAATGAATTAAAAATGAGTTGGTTTTTGTCCTCAGTTTACCGTGCCCCATTTTTTTTTGCCTCTAATCAGTAAAAAAAATTGTGCTTCAACCAAACTAGTCGTAATTGCCCGTTTTTCCTATGCGCCATTGCATTTTTTGGCTGGCATTATGTTCCATATTGTTTTTTCTTAAACTTGGCTGATCCATGTTTCATAAAGCACACCTTTTCTCATAGTAACCATTTCTTTTTTTGGCTAGCTGTACGGTCCTTCTGTAGCTGTATTTAAAGGGTATGGACTACCTAAGGAAACTGAGGAATACCTTGCCTCACGTGGGCTAAATAATGCAATCTACTCAGTTGGCGTGTCAGAGGTGCGAGGTGATCTTTTTGGCCAACTTGTTGCCTGTCCTTTTCAGGTTGGATTATTTCTCTTTCTGTCTCCACTGATATTTTTCCCTCACCATGAATACATTCTATGTATATTTAATAAAATGACGGTATATGTACTTACTATGTATTTGGCGGTATTAATGTCTAGTTAACGATCTTGCTACTTGGAGAAAAGAGCTTAAGGAATATTTATATCCGGGAGGACTAGTGAGATGTCCTTAGATGCACAGATTACGTTCTTGTTTGCTAACTGAAGAATAAAACAGTATCCCCAAAATTACTTGGATACAAGTTTTACACATAGATCCTTATTATTTTGGTGAATTTAATTGAATAATATGGTATTGTAGGCACAATAATCGGTTATGCTTTGCTATGAGTCTTGTCATCGGTCAATTTGTTAAAAGCATGCAAGACTGTGGTAAAAATTAGTTTTTGTGTGTGTGTGTGTGTATGATAAAGGGAGGGAGGGAGGGAGCTATTGCAATGTGTAATATGAATGATCTCTAAATCTTGATCTTGTGCTAAAACTTGAAGGTATTAGAACTTGTTGTCTGTTATGGCTAATTGGCTGCTATATGCCCCATTCTCTTTCCTTACGCTCAACGAGTAATCTGTTAACTTTCCTGAATCGTTTGACAGAATCATCTGGCTTGCAGCCTAGATTTTGGTCATTTATCACTATTATCCATCTGTTGGTGGTAATGCATAATTGATATTAGTGGTCAATAGGTGAGGTTATGCACTGTGGTGGCAGTGTACTATGAGGTCGTTCTATTTTATGGGGAATTTGGATGGAGAGAAATGCCAAATATTCAGAGATTTGGTGCTGTCTTTGGCTCTACTTTGGGGTGCACTGGTCTATCTGGCTTCTTTTTGGGGATCAGCTTGGGAAGCCTTTCGAGGTGTGCCTTTTTTGGAGTTGCATGGGAATTGAGTGCTTTAGTTGCCTATGAGCCTTTCTTTTCTATGTTGCTGTCTGCATTTGTTTCTCTTTTTTCCCTTGCGATGCACGTTTCCTCCATCCACTTATTGCAGTTGCCTTTTTTCTATCAAAAAGAATAAAAATGAATTATGTATTGCATCGTACTGTACCTGCTTGTTTTCCTTTTGATAGAGATTTCATGTATTTTTGATGCTTGTACTCTGCTGTTGCTTACACTTTGTTGATTTATGTGTCCAACCGACTGTCTAATGAATATTTCTGTTACTCCTTAACCTTTTATCTTCTCATGTCAAGAGTAATCGTAAGGGAGATATTGCAGTACTGGCTTAGTGTACACAATATTAGCTCAAAGTGGGTGGTTTAGATTTGGGTCACAGCCTTTTGCTTCTCAACTCAAGCCTTGATCATGTTGCTTGACTTAAAAACTCCTCCTTTGTGGTTGGGAAATTAAAATTCCAGCCTTTTATTGTATATGGCTCTGAAGGCGTGTTATCGTTGCAATCAGGACATAACTTTTATGGTTATAACATTAGCATTAAATATGATCTCTTATCAACAATATGTAGAAGTTGTTCAATTTTTCTCTTGTAAGATTCAGTATTTCAAGATGTTTACTTTTAATTGGGATTGATGGGTGGGGTTGGGGCGTTAAATTCCACTCATTCTTTATCAGTTATGTATTACGTTCTATCACTCTCTGTATCTATCTATCTATCTATCTACCTGCATATCTATCTAATCTATGTATAGTGCAATTTAGTAAAACTTAATTTTGTGAAAAATGGGGTGTAGTCCCCTTCCCCTCTCCCTCTTGATTTATACATGGCTTGGCCCCACTAGTAGGATGAAGGAAATGAGTACATTACTAGCCACAGATTATTGAAGATGCTTGATGCAATCATGTTAATGGACGGAATTATGTGTAGTAGGAAAGTCAAAGTCTATTGTTGCAGTATAAAAATAAATGTGGACAAAATCTGTTAACAGGCCTGAGTTTTTTGTGTACTTCAATCGTTTTTATATACTCCCTCCGTTCCAAAGCAAGTGTCACATTTGAAATAAGTCTTAGGAGAGCATTTGAATTCACAAATGACTGGACACAAATAATTTAATTACGGGTCCCAAAAAAATTTGTGGTCACCATCCTTTCTTGTAGCTCTAAAAAGCAAAAGTTTCCAAAGTTGACACTTCTTTGGAACACCCCAAATAGGAATATGGGACACTTATTTTGGAACAGAGAGAGTATGTTTCTTCTTCTTTTTTTTAAGAAAATCAGTTTTGGGCATTTTTAAGGATTACTTCTTTGATGCTTGTCTCATCGAGAGCCAATGATGTGGGGTGGTAAGAAAGTTGTTTCATCATGTTTATGTTTCCTTTTATTTTCTAATTTGATGAGCAGCATAGCATTCTAATTATTATTTTGTGCTCTACTATTGATCCCCATTATGCTGGATAAACTAGAGAAGCCTTTTATCAAGTTCATAGGTCCTAGTGTTAACGTGCCTGGTTTTCAAGCTGTTTGTTCTGCTGCACTTTACCCTATGCAAAAGTTTAACCTAAGTGTGTTTATGGTGTTGAGATTTTCTTTTGCAAGTATTGAATGATCGAATTCGTGTTGCAGCAACCTACTTCTTCTAAAGATAAAGCAGTTCGCAAGCATACCCCTGAAAAGAGGCCGCAGGTAGTGTTACTTATGGTGTTTACTTCAGAGGAAATGGATTTATTTTGTGTAGTTAATTGGTAAATGAGTATACACAATATTATCAAAATGCTAGTCTTCTTGTTCTTTATTAAGACTTATAGTACTCCAGTCTCCACCCTACCTTTTGCTCAAAGAGTCCACCTTTCTTTTTTGAATCATCCACTTAAAGAGTCCTAGTATTTAAAAACTATGCTTATTTATGTTTTGAGTTTCCAAATTTATCCTTGCGATTTGATAGTTAATATTAAAGGTAAAAACAAATTCATGAGATGTGGAATTTTTAAGTAGTACCAGCATGTAACATGAACTCTTCATTTTACTTGCCATAGTCATGTCCGGCATGATTTATGTAGACATGGTGTGGGATCTTGATCGGACTCTTTACGTTGTATTCTGGATGTTCCAGCTCATGATTTCAGTTAAGTCTTTGAAATATGAGCATATTCTTAATATGTTCCAGTAATGTCCATATCATCTCTATCATATATAATCAAATTATGGTTCATGGATTTAAATATACAACCATAGGCCATATCCAAGTCCAAGTATCCGCACCCCATTTGCGTGTTCTGTTAGTTGAGTCCAGGTATCCTAAAATCCATGGATTTCCTAGATCCAGCACCCGCACCTTAGTCCATGTGACATAATGGAATGCTGTATTAGATTGAAAATTTGCTAGTTAATAAGTGTATAAGAGCATAATTGTAGCGTTCTTTTTTCATGTACGCCTATTTGGTTTTGGACTTGTCTCAAACTTTTGAGGTTTTCCTTTTTCTCCCTCACTAACAACAAAAGGGAGTAAATTTATATCATACAATCACAAGCGCTTTTATTCACTACTTAGCAATTTGCCTATATTCTCATATAATTTATGCATACAACTTTTCATTACATGCATGAACATCCAAGTTGTGGCTATTACATGCAGATGAGGATGCATGGGCATCTTATGAAGTTTGAGAAGTAACACATGGTCTTAGAAGTTAAAAGTTGAAAGAAATATTTATCAACTAACACTCTTGAACTTATATGATTGCTTTTGTAAATCTGCTTGGAGGTTGTTTTTTTCCGTTCGTATTATATTAGGAAAAATAGGAGTGCTACACGATCATTCAATCCATAATCCATTCCCCTTCGATGACTGGTGATTTACATAGTGGTTTTGTGACCTTAAAATGGTTTTCATGTTTGTTTTTTTCGTCTGTCAGCAGAAAGTTGTGGGATCAACTTCCTTACAAAGTTCTCAAAGAACTCAACTTGAACTAAATAACCTTGTCGAAATTCCACCAGTTTCAGCTTATTGTGTAAGTCTTATATTTTCCTATCACTGCTCATATTCGTAAAACTATTACATATTTCAAGATTCTTTAATTTTCCATACCAATGTTGTATTGTCCAACGCACCTGCTTCGTAATGGAGGTCATTTTTGGTAAAATTACATATTGTAAGAGAGGTAGGTTGTTATGACAATTCGAAACTGTATGAATTGATTAGAATTCAGAACTAAAGGTGCCATTCTTTTATTACATTAACAAGTAAAATTGACGTTCATGCGCAGTGTTCATGTGTTCTCGAGTTTGATGGTGCTTCAAAGGGAAATCCTGGACCAGCTGGTGCAGGGGCTGTACTGCGTTCTGTTGATGGTAGTCTGGTGTGCCCCCGCTTACGCACTACTCTTAGAAAAACAGAAAATTTTGCAGTATATAGCTCTCTGACCTTGAACTTTGGTAGGTATATCGTGTGCGTGAAGGTTTGGGCACTGTAACTAATAATGTTGCTGAATATCGAGCTCTAATTTTGGGATTGAAGTTTGCTCTTGAGAGAGGATTTAGGCATATTCGCGTCCAAGGAGACTCAAATCTTGTTTGTATGCAGGTTTGTTTTTGTTTCACTCTATTTTTGTTTGCGGATTGTAAATTACTGCTAGTTAGTTCTTTCTTTCTCCATAAGTATTGTACAATTGTCATCAAAGAAGGAAATGTTGCAAGGTTTCTGGCTTGGTTTCAAAATTTCCCATTTCCAAAGTTGCTTTATGTTTTAATTAAACCGAATGCAACAGGTTCAAGGTCTCTGGAAAACCAAAACTCCAAACATGGCTGATCTGTGCAAGGTGGCTAAGGAGCTGAAGGATCAGTTTCTTTCTTTCCAGATTTCTCATATTGACAGGGTAAGTACGTCCAACCATTGTTCTAGCCTGGTCTATTTCTGAATTGAAAGGAGAATTCGATAAAAATTGTATTTAGTTTATCTTAACTAATAAACTGCGAAGACTCTGGTCCATATGTTTGCTATCCACTCTACGTTTAGAAGTAAATATTTGCTTTGCTTGCGGGTTTCCACTTTCTATATAAGGTTTTTGTTTCCTTTTCCTTTTTGTTCCCCTTGAAGGAGTTGAACTCTGAAGCTGACGCTCAAGCAAACCTAGCAATATATCTTCAGAGTGAGGACCATTCGACCAAGTTTAAGTCAATTTTCTTTGCTTCGTTTTATTATGTGATTGAAGATAACTCATCAGAAATGCTACTTGTGCAGGTGGTCAAGTTCAAGTGGAATGTGAACAGCGATAAAGTTCAAAATGGCTGGAAGTGGCAAACTCTTGCCTCATTCTCTTTTCTTCTTCTTCTCCTCCTCCTCCTCCTCCTCCCGACCCCCCAAAGAATGTGTAGTAGTGGAAGCAGCTGTTTATGGAGCTTGCCATATTGTGCCAGAAATAGCGTACTTTTTTTTTTGTTTGTAACCTTTTGGATTATGTGATAACCCATGTATGTAAAATTGACCCTTAAAGTTATTAACCTAACTGTTAGGCACTGAGCAAGTTAGCGTTTTCTCTTGTGCAACTGACATTTTGAGGAATTGAGGTAAAGGGTAAGGTCATGCTTCTCTATAAAAGAGCCTACTGCTATTCCCTCCGTTTTATTTTAATATCTTGAAAGATATATTTTTTCTCACAAATTAGCCTTGGTGGTGGTGGTGGTGGTGGTGATACCTTGACCGATCAAAGCAGCAGCCGATAAATATGCTTTTTGGTTGAGATAGTTTTAGATGTCTAGTTCCTGGAGTAATGCGAGAGAATGGCTGAATTCCTTAAAAATGTCCAGTGGCTTGATCGTTTCGTTACACAGTTTACACTTATGTAAAAATCCATTGTGAATAAAAGAACTGCAGAGACATTTGTGGAAGCTGAGAAATTTGTGAATAAAATTAATTATGTAATATTGTAATTTCAATCACAAATAAATCAAAAGGATTATTCGATAAAAGTTTGATTAAATAATATACGCAAAACAACGAATGTACTTAATCCAAAATTATATTTTATCAAGATATTACCCTCATCACTCGATAATAGCAAACTTTTTAAAAATTATAAATTATTTCGAAATAATAGTGATTTTATAAATTTATATTCTACTTTTACAAAATTATCGCTTATTCTCAAACTACTAACGAAGAAAGAATTTGGTAAAGGTCCAGAATGCTAGATAGTATTATTATTAATTTTTGAGGGGTGTTTGATCAGTTGATATATCGAGTGTTGAAGTGCTCTTAGCATGGAATGTCCATTCGAAGAGTGGATTACACTGTCCAAAATGACAAGTGAGTGATTTTTTTTTAATTTCATTAATTTAAGATCCAAAAATGATAGATTTTTTGTCCTATTAATTTAGGATTCAAAAATGGTAGGATCAATCTATTCAATATTATTTAAAATTTTCACAAAAATGCCAAATTAATTATGCAAAAATTCGAATTTGAAAATTTCAAACATTACACATATTTACATTTAGATAAAGACATATATGCAGTTAGATAAAAATATGTGTGCATTTACATAAATACATATATGCGGTTAAATAAATACATGTGTGCATTAAGATAATCACATATATGCATTCAGACAAACATATATGTGAATTAGTTAGATAAACGTGTATGTGCATTGAGATAAACACATGTGTGCATTAAGATAATCACATATGTACATACTTACGTGCATTGAGATAAATACATAGACATATATGTGCATATTTATGTGCATTGAGATAAACACTTATGTGCACCGTCTTAGAGGATCGGAAGACGAAGAAGAAGAAGACAAAAAAAAAATAATAATAACAAGAACCAAATGAAAAAAAAGAAAAAAAATATTTTTGAAGCGACGAATACTATTGCAAAGAATTTGAAGACGAGGCGACGAATTTAAAACCCTAGCGACGCTTCTTAAAGGGTACGAGACGGTGACATGAAAGTTGTTAGGGAGGGAGATGACAAGTGAGGGGAAGAGAGGAAACAGAGGAAGAGCATAGAGAGATAGAACGGAGATAGGTGGGTGGTATTGCAAATCGTGACGATGGAAGTGGTTGGTGCGATTTAGGAGTGGTGGCGGTGATTATGGAGGGTGGAGCGGTGGGCAAAATCTGATTGGTACGATGAGAGAGAGAGAGAGATCGAGGGAGTGTAGAGAGAGAGTAAGTCTGGGAGAGAGGGGAAATTTTTTGGATAATATTCAGTTATTTTATTTTTGGGAAGAAAGAACGCGTGTTTTTCAACAATTTTGAAAGATGAGTAGTCTTAGATAGGAGCGTTTAGGCGCTCATCAAATTTTGTCATGTTTGATAGCCATTTATGGATAGGAGACGGTATTATTAGTAGTTTCATTAATAATACTATTCATATTTCATACCCTTTAATTTCATATTCCCTATCAAACGACTTTGTAGAGTATTAATTGAATGGTAAAAATAAAATATTAAAAAATACTTAAATAAATTTTATTTTTTACTATTGTGGAACGGGGAGAGTGTGTTTTAGAATAGAATTATTTAATAATATCTCTGTTTCGTTTTAAAGATTCATGATAGTAATATATTGGGAGAATAAATTATCGTTTTCAAAATAATTAAAATTTTATTTCATTTTAATTCTTCATAATAATTATATATAAGGAGGGGAAACAATTAAAACGAATGAAAATATAATTCAAAAATTAAACTCACATTAGGATGCCAACTACTAATATTTTGATTTTTAAAAATTGTATTAAGTTTATTTCTTAAAACATAATAATCCAATGGGAACGGCTACAGTGGATGGTGGGGATAGGAGAAGATAATATACACAAAAAATACATAAAACGGCTGTTGATGATTTCACACTGATTTTCACTTCTCTTTTTCGAGAAAGAGAAAAATGGCATCCGTCTCGGCCATTCTTCCAGCTCTATCCCCAATTTGCAGAGTCAATTCCAATCTCTCGTCCTCCACTTCTTCTTCATCTCTTCCATCTTCACTCCTTCCGATTCCATTCTCTGCTCGACTCCTAAGAAGCAGCCATGTCACCTGCTGCACTTCTCTGTCTCCCCTTAACTACCACTACCAGCACCTATCACTATCCAAGAGGGGCAAGTCCACAAGGAGGATAAGGTCGTCCGTCGCTGAAGAACAAACCCTAGCAGAAGCTCCTGAACTCGGCTCCGACGAAGAGCCGCCCGTATCTGTTCCCGTTTCGTCTTCCGACGTCCTCACCATGTCATTTCTGGTATTCCGTTCCTTCATAGTTGTTCATTTTTTTGTATTGATTGATTTTTTTGGTCTGTGTATTGGTTACTGGAGTAACTAACTACCTTAATTTTTGATTTATGGAGGCGGAAGGTACAATGGCCGAGGACTCCATTGACAAAGTTACCAAGGCCGTACAGGTACATAATTTAACTCTTCCGAGTCTCTTCCGTGTGAATTTTGGTCATTGCCATTTGTGTAGTTTCTGCAGTCTGCACACATGGATAAGCTTAAACTGTAAAGGATTAGTCTAAGTTGGTCCGTGTGAATTTAGGTCATTGCCATTTGTGTAGTATCTGCTCATGAACATTACAGTCAGATGATTTATGGTGTATTGAATATTGATTTCAATGAAGCCTAAGTTGAAAGAATAGCTTAGATTCATCCTAGAGGCCATAAGTAAAAATAAAATAAATGCATTTCTGTTCATCAAGACATAGTAGCACCAGTTCTAAGAGTCCATCTTTGAAAGACATTCCTTATAAATTATAGAACAAATCTCCATGTATGTCCATGGCTTGAAGGATTAAACTAGCTTTGCTAAATTTGAATTCATTCTAATAAGAAAAAGAATGGAAAAGCACTAATAATGTGTTTGGTTGGGGGTAAATTAGAGGGGTGGAAAATGAGGAGGTAAATAGGAGGGTGTATTCATTTTCCCTTATTTGGTAGGAGTGAAAATGGGAGGGATGGAAAAGTGGAGGGGAATGAAAACACCTTCTGTTTGATAGAAATTTTCCCCCCAAAATGGGAGTGAAAATGAAAGGGAAAAGTGAAAGCTAACAATTACACAATTTTAAAATTTCTTTATTATTATTATTATTATTATTATTATTATTAATTTTTTTTTTTTTACTTTTCATCTCATACCAAACAAGTAAAAATAAAACTCTTCATTTTCCCTTGTTCAACTAAACAACAGGAGGGAAAAGCATTTTCCACCTCCTGAGAGGTGAAAACTAAACACTCCTATTTTTCACCCCTCCTATTTTCTACCCCTTCAACCAAACGAACCATAAAATTTTGTAGTATTTTTTTTAATTCATTTATTTTGAGCTAGGACACTATATTCAGAACGTCCCATAATAGAACGTAGGACTATTTGTCAGAATGGAGGGACTAGCTCCTTCGTTTGAGCGTGATGTTTACCTCGGGTTACTCTGCCCTACTCTTACTATCTAGTCATAAGAAAGGATCGTAAGTGCTTCAGATTAGGTTCTTTAGTTTTGGGCAAATGAATGCTTCGCGCTTCTTCTCCATTTCTCACTTATCTCTATTCGACGACCAAGCACTCTCGTATGAAGATGCACCTTTGTGACAACAGCAACAACAAAGCTTTAGTTCCAACAACAGCAGACCTTTGTATCCTTGAAATGTTTAGTTATTCAGCCATCTAAATGAGTAAAGTTAACTGATGAGGGCACTTGCTATTACTATGGACTTAATCTTGATATCTTGATTTAATCACTAGTGACAGGAAAAGTTTAACTCTGCACTATTTCACGGAGCTAGTTGTAAGCACTTATAATCGTTGATGTTCATATTCTGTTGCCAACCAAAAACCCTGTTATCTAAGTCGAAGTTTGAGGTTGTTCTTTTGATCAATCATATATATCTTTGGCTTGTATCTTGCGACCTTTACCATTGTGTAATTCTTTTGTATGTAGGAAACAGAGGGTATCTCAAACTTAAAAGTTCAAGTTCTCGAGGGAATTGCCAGTATAGAGGTGAGCCTGTTGCTGCAATTGAAAAAGTTAATAGTATATCTGCATCATGTGCACATATTTAGTAATGATAAAACATCAATGGATGGTCAGAATCGTTATAAATCTTTATCTTTTACACCGGTGTGCCTTAAATTGATCGTATGTAAACGGATCAACTACGACGATTAACTAAAATTTTAACTCTGGGTTTCTGACAAACTTGAACATGAGTAGATGTCTCTTTCATCGCCCTGATCATGGGTAATATGGATTTATTATCACACATTCACACTGACGTCTAGTGCAAGTGCTTGATCTAGAATGTTAGCCATAAGGCAGCATGGAGAGATCTATGGTGTAGAATATGATAGCATTGGTTAGACTTTACTGCTCTCTTATAAATATGCAACTTGAGGTATGGTCTTGGTTTACGTATCTCAAGCTGCTTACAAACTGGAGGGGAGGCTTTTTGATGGTTTCAAGGGTTTCAATCGGATGAATCAGATGATGTTTTCCTGGAGAAGTAAACTTTCCACTTGTGCAAGCATTCTTTTTCCCATTGAAGCATCATGTATTTTTGACTAATCAAAAATATATTCTCTTTTGCTCTTGTAGGAGAAGTCTTCACTTCTTGTAGCTGTTATTATAGAATAACTTGCTTTCTCCAAGGGAAATGATCAATTTAGGGAACCCATAGCTAGTCTTATTGTCACAATCATCAATAAAAGAGCGAAATTGAGTCAAATAAAGCCTGTAATAATCACATCTGCTGACGTGCTTCGATTTTTTCATCCTTGAAAAATGCTTTTCCTTTTGAGGAAGAAAGAAGTCGAAGCCTATTTTGGTACTAAGCAATTGAAGTAAAAAGTTTCTCAAATGAACTTCTAATGTTCTCTTATAATAAGAAATGAAGAGCTGATGACTTTGTACTGAGTGATGTCTCTTTGTAATATGTGTAGTTGAAGAAGCAGACCACTGTACAAGCTACAGGAGTAGCATCTGGTTTGGTTGAAATCATACAAGGTTCTGGCTTCAAGTTACAGACATTGCATTTGAGCTTTGATGATGAAGAAGACCGTATCTAGATCTCATAGTAAGTGATGGCTTTTGCTCCAAAACCTATAATCATGCGGATCCTCGAAGGTCTAGCGACTGTATTGCTGGTGGGTTCTTTTTAGGCCGTCTGTTCATTGATTGTTTCAAAAATGTTGTAGAGTTAATAGTTTTGAGGCAATAATTCTAGTTCTGGTAATTGAGATGTAGCTTCATCAATTGGTTGCAACGAAACTTGGTTGTAGATCATTGTACTTTGATTTCCAGGCCTTGCTATTTGGTGTATGTGTGTTAAGATGTAGGATCATGTTTACCAAGTTGTATGTATCCATGGTTAACCTAATGTGATTCTGTAGCAAGCAACATGAGTAATTGAGTTACATGAACATTTATTGATTACTTTTTAACTGTTTTGTTAATTGTCGAAAGTGAAAGGCACTCTGTGGCAAGTTCTGGGGTCTGGTTTTAGCGAGGCAGGTTTGACATGGTGATGGGATAGATGCGAGTATTTTGAGGTCACCAATCTGTTTGTTTTTACTTTTTTCCAGAATAGCCCCCATTAACAGTAATGTTGGCATGTTTACGATCTAATCTTGGTTTAGTGCTAGTAAAACTGATGTGACAGTGAGTTTAACCTGTTTTAAAGTGACCCCCTGCGACGTTTTTCATGTAAATTGGTTAGTCTAAGCTTGCAGTCCTCCCTGACGTCAATTTTCAAGATTAGCAGTTGGTGAGCATATGAAATCTTTGCATAAATTACGGTGGTGTTGGAGACTGTCAATTTTCAAGATTTGTGTGCTAATACCTACATAAAGTCAACAGTCTCGTTGAATTAAGAGATACATACTGTTATTCTAACGGACAGAATCATCGAGCCCAGAGCTTAGAAACCTTAATTTATGAGATCCAATTTTTTTAATTATATATTTCAAATCACAAGTGAAAGGAAGGATGTATATCCGGGGACGCTAAAAATCACACAAAATTTCGCAAAACCCTGTCAATAATTAAACATGCAGGGGCATTATCCGGGGGAAGCTAAGTTTACAGCAGTACCACTTGAACCTTCACTCCAGTCCCATCCTTTCTCACCTTTATATAAACTGATCATTAGTTAGTTTCATCATAACTCTGCATAAAAAATCATCCCGGCCCCTTCAATTCAGATATCCAATTAATATGGCTACGAGAACTTTGATCCTCCTCCTCCTGGTAACCTACTTGGGTATGGCCACTACAATGGTATGTTCATATATATGGCGCTGCAAACACAGACGCACACACTCGAGACACACGAATGGTATGATTCGTCTTGGATCTCATGTGTTTCTTTATCTTTGTAGGTTTCATCCACTTATGAAGACGAAGAAAGTGTCATACAGGTATGAAGTATGATTGATTTGTTTTCCTTTCATGCACTTATATTTCTTTCTGCATCTTTCTGTTTGTCCGGTCTCACTTATTACGGCTTCATTTATTCAACGATTTCCTAACATACAAAATAACCACGGATAGATACGAGTCCTATCCAAAAACAAAACTTAAAATCCGGGTTTCTACTTTTGCAGCACTACGGTCGTGGCAAAGCCCCAAGTAGTGCTCCGGCTCACGCACCGGTCCATGCACCGTTGAAGGCCCCTGTTCACGCACCAGTCCATCCACCTGCAAAGGCTCCTGCTCATTCTCCTACAAAAGAACCAGTTCATCATCATGTCCATCCCCCAACTAAGGCTCCTCATGCTCACCCACCTACAAAAGAACCGGTTGATCATCACCATCACCACCACCACCACCATCATGTCCACCCCCCAATGAAGGCTCCTGCTCAGCCCCCTACAAAAGAACCTGTTCATCACCACCATGATCATCATCATGTCCATCCCCCGATGAAGGCTCCTGCTCACCCACCTACAAAAGAACCAGTTCATCACCACCATCATCATCATGTCCATCCCCCAATGAAGGCTCCTGCTCACTCACCCGAAAAACCACCTGTTCATCACCAGGTCCACATACCGATAGCACCTGCTCGCTCTCCTAAAAAACAAACTTCTCATCCACCAATAAAGGCTCCTGTCCATGCACCAGCAAAGCCTCCGTCAGTTCATGTACCAACTAAGGCTCCTGCACACCCCCCGATCTAGGCCGTGTCATTCTCCAAGGGGCTGTGATCAAGTGCCCTTAAATCGCTAATTCAGCATCGATACAAGGCTACTTAATACCATCTTCTTGTATTTAGCTAGCTGTTCTATTTTCTGTTGTTGTTGTTGTTGTTGTTGTTGTTGTTCATTTGCATTTAGTTTATGCTGTTATTTGAATTTTAATTCTTTAAGTTCCATAGTTTAATGTCTCTTTCATCACCCTGATCATGGGACGGTTATATAGATTTATTCCTTCTGTTCTCGAGTGAGTGTCCCAATTTGTTGTTCACGATCATGAACAATTTGTAACACTTGTTGTGTAACGGAGTTAGTAATATACTCTCTCTATCCTAAGATGATGACACTTTTCCTGTGTCGATACAAAATTTTTTCAAATTAATTTTTTTAAAAAATACTTATTATGATTTAAGTTCTAATATTTTAATCATGCCCTTTTGATTCGGGTGAATCAGAGAGATGATGTTTTCCTGGAGAGTTTCTATCAGATTTGGAAATCAAGGTGCAAAGTTGTCTACCATAACCACACCATGAATTCTAAGTTGATTATTAGTGCTGTCTTGTCTACGATTAGAGAGTTTATGTATTTGTATTTCCCTAAAAGTAAGTATAGTGGTGTTCAGGTAATTAGTTTACAACGTCCACAGGTTGATGTTAAATTTCCGGCATTCAAAATGGGTAAATAGATTCGTTGGTAACCTCCAGATTCTCATGAGTTTAATTTGAACATAGATGGGTCTGCTTGAGATGGCATGTGCAGGGATTATTCAAGACAGCTAGGAATCATCAAATTGTGGCAGCCTTCTCTAATTTTTACATTAGTATCACACATTCTTCATAACTAGAGTGGCAAACTAACAAATGTATTCTTTTGGCAAGGGTGCAAGCTCAGTACGAGCAACATGTAAAATGCAGCAGGCTGGGATCGGCTAAGAAAGCTCTACTCCCTGTTGCCCCCAACCCCCAGCTTGTCGAGTTTGAACCCTGATTTTTTTTTTTTTTTTTTAGTGAGGGGCAGAACCCTCTAAGATTTTATTAATAATAAATTTTGAGAGCAACGGGGGCTTAATACCTGATCACTTTGGTAAATTAAGGCCAAAATTAATTCCTGGTCTGGTAACAATACCTAATGCTTGATGTGCCATTAAAATCAAGAATAAAGCAGCTTTGCTTTTTTGGGCAACAGAGATAATGACTATCCGCTAGCTGTTGAATTTTCATAGAAATCATTTGCTGATTTATATGCCAAATTTTCCATGGGGCTGCTGCCTTGAACATCAAGTAGAATTTTTTAGTCAACTTTCATTTGATTTGATTGTGATCTCGAAGCCATCTCATTTCTTGGTATAAACCTGCTGCCTCGGCATGCATGTTAGAAGCTACTCCACAGAAAGAAGTATAAGCAAAAATGAGATCTCCCAAACTCTCTAATTGTGATATTCTACACATTCATGTGTAATCAGGTTAGCGTGATGTGCGCAAGGACTGCGGATGTTGCATGTCCTTATGGTATGTGTATATAAATTATAATCTTTAATTAGAAACTTGTTCATATATGTGAGTTTGATTATATTCTTCGATCTCAAGGAAGTTACGGAATTCCAATTGTACTACTTACTGCCTACTGAATTTTGTCTTGAAGGTGTATGTTTGGGCTTAGGCAGCATGCGTGGATTATTGGTTGCATGTCTAAGCTATTCTACCCATTTAGTTTGGGCGTCTCATGTGTCCTCCTTTCGCAGTGACTTATATTCTAAGTAGGCTCATTTGGGTGTGGTGGGGGGAGGAGAAGAGAGGGGTACGTAGTATGTATTTGGAGTCCCTATTTCAGAATTTGTCTCATTTTATGTATAATTATTCACGAAGGGTTGAGTCTTATTATTATTGAGTTCCACTACTAAATAAGTAGTGATACGCAAAGTGGGGACACAGAATGTGATACATATATAGTGGAATAGAGGATCCAGACTCATCTGATGATTGAAGCCTCTCTAATGCTGCTTAAGAAATGCTTACAGAGAGAGAACTTAGCAAAAATCATTACTACTTAATTAACAACTGTTTTAATTGAAAATGAGATCTAGTTGCGTGAGAGTTGAGACAGCAAAATATCCACTGTTGAAGTCACAAGTGCACGCCCACATAAAAGTAAATATCGATTTTTTTTTCCATAGAAGATTCACAAAAATTTAGACACAAAATTAGGATTTGTTACATTATTCAGTAGTAATTCCCACCACGGAAACTGCATTAGGTGTTCATACTTGGACACATCGAAACTAACAAATGGTAGTACCAAGGTGTTTTCAGGAAGGAAACATATATGTCACTCTGTCCTTTTCAAAGCGGAAAAAAAATTAATTATGCTCAAAAAAATGAAGTTATATATATGAAAAAAAAATTAATATAATGCAGTATAGTTTTGTACACTACGATTAATATATAATATTTTAATATATTTTGTTAATTTTAAATTGATATTTTTATATTAAATAGAATGTTATTTTTTGATGCATAATTATAAGAATGATACATATCTTAAAATTAGAATTATTTTTTAAATAATTGTAATTACAATAAAATTTTAGAAAAATGACATAGAAAATGACGCACTATTTGAAATAGAAAATTTGAACTCGTTAATGTTGCTGTTGATAGCATAAAATATTTTGATGATCGGGTTGCTTCCTAAATTTGGGAGGTTCTTAAACCACAAATAACTGATACTGCGTTTGGATGGTCGAATGTTGGAATGTTTTATTTTTATTTTTGGTAAAATTTTAAATTATTTATTTCTTTTTAAATTTAAATTATTATGTTATGAAATAGAGAGAAAGAGAAAGAAATGAAAATGATAATTATGATTTGATATAATATTTAATAAAATATAAAATTAATTTATGAATATGTAAAAAATAATTGGTGAAAAAATTGTATTTTTAAAAATTATTTATATTGCATATTATCGACAGGATTTGTTTGTTGATGCTTCTTGAACTATGGACGGAGTTAGGATAATTTAGTTGGTGAGGGGAAATTAGGGTTGAAAAAAAAATTGTAAAATCAAATCAATCGAATCAAAACGACGAAATTGATCGAAAAAAATCGAATCAATATTGGTTTGACTGCGGGTAGTACTATTAAAATCGAGAATATTGGTTTGGTTGCGATTTAGTCGTGATATAATACTTTTCAAACCGAATTGAACCGAGATAAAACTATTACTATATATTTAATTTTTTACTTAGTTAATATTATTTATATACACTTATATTATCAATGCATTTATATTTTAATATTTTATTTATATGAACTTTCACTTTTTTTTTTCACTTTTGTTTTTTCCTCCGTCAACTTCCATAATAGAAAATTATGTTCACTTAAATTTTGTAAACTGAATCATAATTTTTTTTTTTATGACTGAAAATCTCTACTCTATGTATTTTTTTTATCACCTATTAAAATTTAAAATTTAAAAATTACATAATTTTATTTTGAAAATCGAAAGTTTATAAAAATTGAACCGAAACAATATATAATCGAAAAATCAATTTTTTATGTTCTCGGGTTGATTTCAGTTTTGAAAAATGATAAAATCAAACTTTTAATTTGATTGCGATTTTGATAAAAAAATGACTAAAATTGAACCAAACCGAACTATGATCACCCTTATGAAAAACATGACGGTTGCCCTCAATTTTTAAAAGTATTAATAAGCTTATTTTTAAAATAATGGAGTATATACATATCAAGTGATTTGAAATTTTGAATCGTTTAAAAAAAAAAGTGATTTGAATAAAATAAAATAAACTTCTTGACCACATTTAATAAATGGTACAAAGTTTTATTAAGAGAGCGAAACGAAAATTTCGAAAAAACAAAAGTGTAAATAGAAATTTTTCTTTCTAATCTATCAATTTTATTGGTGGTGGTGGGGAAAATCTCCTGCTCCCTTCTTAGTTCCGCTCCCGCTTGAACTGAAGATTTATGCACACCCAACAAATTAAACCAAATGCATAAATAAAAGGTAAATTTAATATCTTTGTGACAGTTAATTTAACTCATCTCTCTGTCAGCATAAAATAGATTCGCACTATACACTACTTTAAAATATAGGCATAATCCCATTTTAAACCCTAAAATTTTTATGAAATTTGGAAACATGCCCCCAAATCTCAAAAATTTCAAAATGAATTCTAATGTTGCATAATTGTTTTGAAAGGAGGTTTTTTTTTTAACGGATTCGTTAAAAATTTAACGAAATTCAGTCACGTGCAAAACACGTGAGTTTTATAAGAATCTAGGTGTCATTTTTACTTCAGAAAAAATAAAGGGTCTGAATCGAAATTTTTATAAAATAAACAGAAAAAAAATGATTAAAGATTACAAATCAAATAAAATTAAGGGTTAACTAGGGAAAACCCAACCTGTAAATAGGTGAAATTAAACTCGATTAACATATGAGATTTTTTCAGAGGTTTAGCCCCCTTGTGTTTACCCCATCCATTGGTCATCCAATTTGACTAACAAAGGATCGTAAAAAGACCAATTTACCCTAACTAAAGATAGATATATTTTGAATAAAAAAATATAATGTATTAAAAAAATATATTAAATTAAAATTAAAAATTAAAAAATATTATATGTTACTAAATAAGGATTAGCAAATAAAAAAATTGATAAATTTGTTCACAAAAAATATAAAAAAGAAATTTATTTAAAATATT
>JAOWAN010000001.1:8204822-8220086 GCA_028566635.1 Lobelia cardinalis
CTAGTTATAGTTTAACCTAATAGTTTGCAATAATTACCTTACTGCCACCGCCTTTTTAAGTGGCCTTGGAATGATCTGAAGCGTCCATGAATATTGATCTAATAGTGCAGAATGGTTCCTATGTTTATACAATATATAGGGTTTGTATTTGATCAATTTCCTATATATATATATATATATGCCACCACCGTCTAGCCGCGACATTTAAATTTCCCTAATTGAATGAGCACTATACTCTATATATATTCATTTCATAGTTGAAATCGATGCCTTCTTATGCGGGGTTGATTCATTTGAATTTGCTACTCGTATTATATAGGATCAGAAGTTGGTAATTCATCTTAGTTCACTAACGGTGTAAATATTATTGATTGTTCCTAAATTGTCGATCCCACGTGACGTGAGATGAGTAATTCTGATTATCTTGAGGATGAGGCAAGGATAAGTGGCGGATGAATTTGCACTTTAAAAACCAATAACACCTAATTAAGTGAAGAGCTTGCTCAAATTCTATGGCGTGAGAATATGTATCTCGTTGAGATAGACTGCGAAATATTCAAATGTTCGTCTGTAAGTAAGTGAATAATTGCCACGTGTACTATATGTATACAAAGAGTGCGTTTGTGTTTCTAGTGGAGAAGACAATAGGCAATAGCGTGTTTAGTGTCAGAGAGTAATTAACCTTTGTAATACAGCCTAAGAAGAATATTTTTAGTCCTCCGAAAAGATGATTGTTGAATCGTGGGGATGTAATCATGGATCGTGACCTTTGTTGGAAAGGTGGGACATCTCCTTTGGAATAAGTGCGAGCGTTTAGCCAATGCTTATTCATGGGTTTAGATCGTGGACCACGTCAACAGCGACAATTATACGCTCCAAGCTCTTTTTGAACCACGTGGATGGAGATGCCTTTTATCATGTTTTTGTATAAGTATGGATATGTTGCCCGAGAGCTCATCAATTGCATTGAGGGGAGTCATCCTTTAGATGAGGGAGCAATCTTGTTAAGGCGTTTCAAGGACGGGCTGCATAGATCCTCAGGTCGTCAATGGATGTTCACTGTAGAGGATGACCTGACCCACTTGTAAAGGCAGCGTTGTGCTGATGATCAGAAAGGACGACCTAGTCAGATCGTCCATGAGGAGTTGAGGCTGATGAGCTTCTAGGAATTATGACTTGCCAATCGTGAGTCTGTCAGGCTCAGGGCTATCTGGACCTATTGGGCTTTCGTCCAATGTACGTCCATTAGTTATATAATACAAAATTTTATCAATGGTGTTTTTTTTTTTCTTTCAAATGATCCATTATGTTCATTAACAATGTAAATTTATAATAAATGGATATCAGCGATGAAGATGGATATATATATATGATGACTTGATATTGCATTGCGTGGAAATGATGAAAAATAATTTATATTGTTGATCCCAAGCGATTGAAACTAAGGCATTGTGTTCTTGTAATAATCCATTTTGTTCTTGCCACATGATGGCTATAAGAATAATGAATGGGAAATAAATAATTAAGATGATAATAAAGTTTGAATCAGTACAACCCATAGAGCTACATCCTCAATAGCTTTCTTTCTATCTATCCCTCCACAGACCTTTTGCTTTACATGAGAGAAAAAAACAATACCCAACCATTATTTCAAAATAGCACAGAGTAATTACTTTGTACCAATGTATATGTACTGAGGGTACTACTGCAGGTAGGTATGGCTGATCCAATTAAAGGAAAAACAACAGTAAATAAAAAAGAACCAATAAAAGAAAAGCTGGGAAGATGAATTGACCTACACCAAGAGGCCAGCTTGCAAAACTGCAGAGCTGACAGACAGGTCTTCATCCACTCAACACTTTCTTACTAGTACACTGTATTCCTCACTGCCTCCCCCCTTTATTTATACCTCTAGCTCTTATTCTTGCTTTCCTCATCAACTTGGGGTTTAAGAGTGAGTTGCCCTTTTCACTACTCAGTTCCTTTCCCCTGTTAACCAACCAAACCTAACAAAAAATGGGCTTGAGAGCTTTCACTCTGCTCTTTGCCTCTTTTCTCCTGCTTACTACTTCAGTAAGTTTCTCATAGCTAGTTTTGTTTGGTTTTAACTTTTAAGTACTGCATTTTCTCTAGTTTGTTTGTTCTAACTTGTTTTTAAACTATATCATTGTTTGGTTTTGTAGATTTCATCAAATGACCAGGAACTCTTGGAGGTAATGTTAAGGACAAACAACTCTTGTCTTTTGTTGTTTTTCAATCATCTTTGTTTTGGTTTACAAGTTATTCTCTAATTTGACTTTTGCAAGTGTTTTGGTTTCTTATAAATTGCTAATAGTGGTGTTACATTGCATTCCCAGTAATTTTGGATCTTTAGTCACTTAAATCATTTTTCTTCTTCTTTCCAATTTAGGTTGTAGACAGTACTAGAGAGAGAGAGAGAGAGAGAGAGAGAGAGAGAGAGAGAGAGAGAGAGAGAGAGAGAGAGAGAGAGAGAGAGAGAAACATGCCTTGATAATATTAGGCAGTGGTCTTAAGCGGGTTCTGATACCCCTTTCTCACTTTAATAATTCTAGAGCCACGAAGAAATGTATACAAATAGTGCGTATATGATTTGATCAAAAAATATGTGGATCCTATCTTTAAAAAAAAAATTGCGCCAATATAGTCTTTTGTGCATTCTCTTTGTAACTATTTTGTGGTTATAGCATTGCTCTCTCACTTATTGGCCTTACAATCTTGGTAGCACACTTTGTCTTTGTTTCTTTACTACGAATCACAAATGTGAACCACTAAATATAACCAAACCCGGGAATGAAAAATGCACCCTAGAAGGTCTTTTTCTTAGTACTCCGTCGACCAATCCAATATAAACACGTTTTCTTTGATCCTGAACCACATCGAACACACATTTTTGAGTATTACACATTCTTCATCGCAGAAGTATTACAAAACTACATCATTCTTCTTTAGGTTATATGGCACATTCACACAGAGCATATACTATGATCACGATGTCATCAGAAAGAGTTGGCTAAACAAATAAGTGGAGCTGGTCTATCCTGTGTTCCCTACCATTTTTGGCAGCTTAGATTAGGATTCGGGTCTGAAAGGAGTTTAACATTTGAATTAATTAAGTTGAGTTGTCCTGAAAGACAAAAATAAAGTAAAATGATAAGAGTACTGCCAAAAGTTAAAAGTGAAGATGTATAGCAGAAGGAATACTTTCTTGAACCTTGTGTTCTGGTTTTTTCTAAATATTGAATCTGGCCTTCATCTTAGTGATACTGTATGAGAATTGGTCCCTTTCCATAAAGCCTATAAACAATAAGTGCAATTTGCAGCCTTCAGAAAGCCATTTTCTTTTCCTTCAACAGTAGCATTGCCTAGTTGTAAGATTTTTTTTTAATTTTAGAAATCAGTAATATGGTTTAGTCTACTTGATTTCTTACCTATGCACTATGGAAGTCTAGAACAGAATTTATTGGGGCCATTCTTGCATTGTTAATTGGTAGAACTGCATGTCAACAACAGTTTGAACTTAAATTGATCAAACTTTCATCTCGGTCTCACTGTCCATCTATTTATCTATATATCTTAGGCTGCAGTGCGACCACCTCCGCTTGTTTCGGTGAAGGCACCACCAGTTCCTGCTCCCCCAGTCAAGCCACTGGTTCCTGCTCCCCCTGTGAAGCCACTAGTTCCTCCTCCCTCTCCTCCACCAGTCACCGCGCCTGTTCCTGCCCCTCCAGTCAAGCAGCCAACCCCTCCTCCGCCAGCCAAGTCACCACTTCCTGCTCCCCCAACTTACAAGCCCCCAACCCCATCTCTGCCTGTTCCCAAGTCCCCACCCACCCCACCTAAAAACACAAGAGGTAACCTTTGATTTCACCTGCTGCTAAGTGTATGTTTCTAGGCCTGTAAATTTGATTTTCAAAGGATCCGTCTGATTTTATGCTGGTTGTGCATGCAGATTGCTACCCACTATGTGTTGTGAGGTGTAAGTTGCATTCAAGGAGGAACGTATGCCTCAGAGCATGTGTGACATGCTGTGACCGATGCAAATGTGTTCCACCAGGACAATATGGGAACCGCGAGAAGTGTGGGAAGTGTTACGTTAATATGACCACTCATGGTGGCAGACCAAAATGCCCTTGAAACATGGGCTGAAGGATCATCAATCTAGTTTAGCTCTGGGTCTCCTTCACTAATAAGCTTTGGATTTAGGAAGAGAATAATCACCTGAAGTCAGTTTATTAAGCCTGTAAGCAACATGGATGGTTGACATAGCCTTGACAGAAGGGCTTGTACGTACTGTCCGTCACCTTTGTATGTTTTAGCTCCGTGGAGTAGTATTATATTTATCAGTTATTATCTTGGTCGTTTATCTACTTAATTACATTTATTTAGGCATGGCTTAATTGCTTGGTTCTTGCAGGATAATCTACTGTAATCAGACATTTGTGTTGACTCAGTCAGTCAAATAAGCTCTCTTTTTTTTTTTTTGGCTGCTAGCACACCGAGAACAAAATATTGAATCTAACCGCCTATTTTGTCACACTTGGGCCTCATCAGGCCAATTACAAAACGATGTTGGACACCCTAACTGGCATTCTGACTTTTGTATAATTATCATTTAAATTATGCTGATCAAAGCTGTAAGAAATTGTCCAGACTGCTCGCTCTTTGGTATTGACACCAGGCAGGCAATTGACAGGGCAATGCCACAATGGGAACTGTGTATCTCTCTTGTGGGATTGAATCTAGCTAATTAACCTCATATTCATGGGAGTATCCCAGAATACAAGAGCAAAGCTTAGGTAAAATCATCCTAGTTCCTGGCTCTATATATATGTGGTTTCGAGAAGCATGTCAAAAACATCAAACTAGAAGCAGCTTTTGAGTGCAATCAAGAATCACAGATACAAGTCATGGCATTCCAGAAGATGGCTGCTCTTCTCACCATTTGCTTTGCTCTTGCAGCATTGTCAGTGTCCGCACAAGAACTGGCACCTGCCCCTGCTCCTGGTTCATTTGCTGATGCACCAAATGCACTTGCTTCATCTGCATTGGTTGGATTAATGGGCGTTGTCGTCTCGTTCTTCCTCCTCAAAGAAGTGGCTTAAGTTTTCCCCATCTAGCTGCCTATGAACTCAGAAGGATATTGTGATCACGATATGTATGTAGTTGTAACGTGTATGTTTCCTCTCTGTTAAGAGTGTTTGTTTTAGGATGCCATGAATTGAATAAAGGTGGCAGTCTCCGATTCTAATAAAAAATCTGTCTCTTATGAACTAATTGTAATAAATCATCGAAATAATATTATGGTGTCGTGATCTGCTCTGTTTCTGTTATGTAAGAATGAAGCCAAATGTGTGCTTAACTTTGATAGTAATGTATGAGCATATCATCTCATTAATCCACTAGGCCACAGTCAGTAACCAGGAAAATGTGTCATGATTTAAATCAATGGCTCTTCTTTGCACAAACCTAATTACCTACTTAAAAAGTAAATAAATCAGTTATAATTCTCACATTCGTTCTTGAAGTAAATTTATAGGCAAAGGGAAGGGATCATGGCCGAGCCGGATATAGATTTGGGAAAGATTAAAATTTTAAAAACTTAATTGATTAATATTCTTAAATTACGAAAATAATATATGAACCGACTGTGATCAACCGCTCGTTAAATATATGCACTGTCGAGTTATATCTTAGTACAAAGGAACAAATCTGCAATGCATACAGTTGACGATTGATCGACGACCGGCGAACTATGTAGCACGGCTCGATGGTAATTAGTCTTGAATTACTTGTTGTTTAATGTATTAAAAAAGAGCCGTTTAGTGAAGTAGTACGCTGAGCGATTAGGGTTAAAATGAACGTACAACTATGTATGCACAAGATACAACTCATCGGGCAGAAACATACTAACCTCCTAACATTTCCCGAAAACACCCGATCCACGATCTGTACAAAAAAATGGCGGCTGCATCAACCGAATTTAGAAACTCCATCACTATGCTATGATTTTAGTACAGTAATAAGAAAGACCAGAAAAGAGGAGCGATGAGAAGTGGGGGGATATTGGGATTGAAAGACGGTGAAGAAACGAATTCAAAAGGAACAGCAGTAAGGATCGAAGGAAGGAAATGGCTGAAGAGGAGAGAGAAATGGCTGGTGGTGCTTGGTGTTGTACTCCACGCAGTCTACATGCTCAGCATTTTCGATATCTACTTCAAAACCCCTATTGTTCACGGCATGGACCCTGTCCATCCTCGCATCTCTGCCCCCGCTAAGCGTTTGGTCCTCCTCGTTGGTAATATCACAATCTTGCTTTGCTCCCATCCTGTTCGATCTTTTGCCTAATCGAAATATCTATGTTTTTTGCATGTCTAAGCAATGTAGTTTAGTTTTAATAATGTACACACACAAAAAAAGTTGTGAGGCTCGTTTTGGGAGGGATGGAGTAGTATTACAAGTATTTATGTTAAGAAAAATGCTAACAAGTTCTCTAAGGACACTAGTTAAGCATCCAGAAATGGACATAGTTTTTATTGGAAAAAAAAAAAAAGTGTAATCAATGATAACATTCAACGCTCAATTGCTACTTTCCAAAGCAAAATATTTCTATTTTTGGATGCTTTACTAGTGCCCTGAGGGCGCTTGTTAGCATGACCCTGATGTTAATTGCGTAAGTTGACTGGAAGGACTTTAATTTTTTTGACGGGAAAATTGTGATTGCTTGCAGCTGATGGTTTGCGGGCTGACAAATTTTATGAGCCTGATTCGGAAGGAAATTATAGAGCACCATTTTTAAGGAGTGTAATTAAAGAAAAAGGTCGTTGGGGAGTCTCTCATGCTCGGCCTCCGACAGAATCAAGACCTGGGCATGTTGCTATCATTGCTGGCTTCTACGAGGATCCTAGTGCAGTTACAAAAGGTGGAGATTCTATCTCTCTGCACTCCCTTAAATAGATTTATTCAGGTGAAGTTTCATGGCTGCTACTTTGTTGAAGTACACCTTAACAAATGCATTGGTCGTAGAAGTACATCCTTTCAGCTTAACGGTATCTTGTGCTTCTTGTAGGCTGGAAGGCCAACCCAGTGGAATTCGATTCAGTCTTTAACAGAAGCCGGCATACATTTTCTTATGGTAGCCCAGATATTGTTCCGATATTCTGTAAAGCCTTGCCTCATAGCACCTGGAACTCCTACCCGCATGAATTTGAAGATTTTGCCACTGGTCAGATCATAAGTTTCAAATATAACACTTAGTTGGACTTGTATTTCTAGTTATTCTTCTTCTATCTGGACATCCTTATTTACTGACTCATAGCATGCTGTATTTCATTTGCCTAGATTTAAGGCGTGTTAGAATAACTAATCTTACAGATAAATGAAATCTGGGAAGTGCAATTTCCTGTTTATTCCGTGTATTTTTTCCTTTGTTCAGA
Organism: Lobelia cardinalis; assembly: GCA_028566635.1. Lineage (NCBI taxonomy): Eukaryota > Viridiplantae > Streptophyta > Magnoliopsida > Asterales > Campanulaceae > Lobelia > Lobelia cardinalis. The sequence goes on from JAOWAN010000001.1 coordinate 8,212,277, forward strand.
AAAGCTCGTGGTTTATGCATCCCTACGTGGTTACTTGTTTTCCTTAAGTTTCATAAAATTGTTTCTCTGTGTGTATGCTTAAATCTCTCTCGACAAATTTGAAATTTGTGGTAGAGGTAATCTTTCGATGTCCCCATAGAACTCTTAGAGGGTAGGGTTTTCATGAATGACTCGACACCGTGCTTGTGATGGCATGTATAAGGTCTTCAGTTTATGTGCTACTACTTGTACTGTTTATATATTTTAATCCAACAGCAACAGGGAGTTAGAGTTGGATTAGAATGAGAGAAGAAGAGAAGAAACCATTCTGCTGAGGATTGAATGAGAACAGGAAGCTACTTTGGGAACTAGGCTGGAATCTGGATCCTGAGACGTCAATTCATCAACATCTGGAAAAAGACTTGTTGGCTGCATTAGAACTTCTAAATGATAAAAGTATCCCAAAATAACCTGTAAATTAGCAAATCACTCAAACATAAAGACATAATGCAAGTAAAATGGTGCTAGAGATTATTACAAGAGACTAAGCTTTCTTGTAAAAGCTTATTGCATATCCATCCTTAAGCTGTCAATTACAAAATATTATATTCTTCCTTGGCTAATCTAGCATCATTGTTCATCTTATTCTCTTTGATGAAAAATGCCAAGAAAATATTGATCCTGATACTCTTTCTCTTCTCTGTAGTATAACTTAATGTTTTAGTATCTTCTTTGAAGATTGGAGTCTTTCAAGCTTTGTCCTTAATGGAGTTTGTGAGTCTAGTCAAGAAAGTTCATAATCTGTTAATCTGTATCGATCAAGGATCAGCTTGCTTTAATAATTTGTTTTTGCTATGTGAAATATGCACTCCCTCCTCATTTATACTGGCCACAAGACAAAAGTAGCAGTGTAATAATTTTTAATAAATGCATCCATTTTTGATGTTTTTCTATTTATAACCATATTTAATATTAACTTGAGTTTTAATTTATACTAATTCACCTTGTAATAACTGCAAGCGTAGGGCTATAAGGAGAAAATAATCAATTAATGTTCATTTAAATTTTAAGGGTCCGAAAACTTTGAGACGTACAAAAAAGGAAGTTGACCTATATAAATGAGATGGAGAGATTATGTAAATTTTAATGCCATTCAGATCATTGTGAAGCCACAACATGACTATATTTTTTCTATATCAGTGCTGTTCTGTTTCATCATACAGCTTCTCTCTTTCCTCGTAGCCCAATGGTGCGCTAAATATTATGGTCATACCCTGTGACTTGATTGGGTAACTGCGTTTACAATTGAGTGCATTATTGATCTGGCATTGTTCTTGCAGATGCATCTTTTTTGGATGAGTGGTCTTTTGATCAATTTAAGAGCATTTTGAATAGGTCAAATGAAGACCCCCGACTGAAGCTGCTCTTCTCACAAGATGGCGTTGTTATATTTCTGCACCTACTAGGTTGTGATTCAAATGGTCATGCACATCGCCCGTTTTCGTCAATATACCTCAACAATGTTAAGGTGGTTGACCACATTGCCGAAAGAGTTTATGATCTTCTTGAAAATTATTTCAAAGACAATCAGACTGCATACATCTTTACAGCTGATCATGGAATGAGTGACAAAGGTTGGAACACTAATGAAAGCTCTATTTTAGTTTCATTGATTTCCTTTATCAACTTAAATGTATTTTTTTTACATGTAACCTGTTCAAAATTTGGCATTTCCAACTTAGTAGGTGAATTTTTACTGCACGGTAGTCTAATATCGGAGACTTTTTCATGTTACTGATGCAAATATACCGTCAGTAGTCACAGGTGCGCAATTCGGAGGAAAGCAAGTCAGTCTTTTACTTGTCTATGTGGTCTTACTCACTACCATTACTTGTTTAATCGGTCTTTTGTTAGATAACTTGGCCGCCACTAATAGAAGACAACCTCGTGGAGAACTGGAATGCTCCACTCATGACCCATAATTCCCCACACACCTTCCCACCACTGCCTGTACAAAATACCCCCTTTCCCCTGTTGTCAGCAGATAGCTTTAAAAAATGTCAATGTTTTATTAAGTGTACATGTGATTTGCTCAATTCCATGAAAATAAACAACCTTGGGGTCAAACGAGGAAAATTCATTAAACAAGTTCTAGATTTTGCTCTACAAAGAGGGAAACTTTGCATATTGAATGCGAGTTTCACTGCTACTCATGCTGCATCTTCATTGGATTAAGCTACGGAAAATCGTAATGAGAATTTTTCTGTGCGCCTTGGGCTGCTCAACTTTTCTTTGGTTACCTCAAGTCAATCTTCTTTTCTTTTATTGGTTATTTTCTGACACCTAATTAAACAGAAATCCAGTCATCACAAGAGAAAATGTTCATTTTGGTTGGAAGTAGTATTGCATTGATGGCCCAGTTTTCTGGCATTTTAGTTGGCTTACAATTTTTCTTACAGTATGTTTTGTGCTAAGGCCACATTGGTAGATGTTGTCCTTATTCTGTATTTTTCCTGAGTTTGCTACTGGTTCTGCTTTCCTTTAGAATTTTCAGGACAAAAGTTAAAAACAGTAGGGGCACAAACAAACTACCATGTGGCTTCATAATTGCCTCTAAGCACAAACTTTACATGGATGAAATGAAGAATCAACTATCCCACAACTCTTTTAACCACCGTTCATAGATATTAGCTGGAGTAAATTCAACTGCAGGAAGTATTTTTAACTTGAAAATTTGAAACAATGGTTTCCTGCTTTCTGTTAGAGTATTCCTAGTGACTAAATGATGCACTATAGAAGTGTTGTGCACATCATTGTTTTTTCATGCTCTAGGAATTTGGTATGAGAAAAATTCATTATGATGGTTCAATATGCTAAATTTATGTACTAAATATATGGAAATCTTGATGACCCTATCTCACTATAAATCTGTTGTCGATGCCAAAATATGGCATTACATAAGGTTCAACAACCACATGCATAGAGCCGTTTCCTTATGTAGCTATATTACTTTGAAATTTTGAGTTAAGATATATGTGCAAAGCTGCTGCTGTACTGATTTCTTGTGGCCGTATCCATAGGAAGTCATGGAGATGGGCATCGTTCAAACACTGATACACCCCTTGTCGCTTGGGGAGCAGGCATCAAGCATCCCATGCCAATATCGAGCAACCATCATCTCAATCATGCTGATCGTTTTGTTGATGAACATGTGCATGATATGCCAACACCCAAAGAATGGGGACTTAATGGCCTAGAAAGGGTGGATGTTAATCAGGCTGATATTGCACCTCTGATGGTAATTCTGCATGATTTCTTCCTGAATTTTTATTTTTCACATGATTGTGTCAATTGATATTTAGTCCTGACTTGCTTATTAAATGCTTGGCAGTCAACTGTTCTTGGTTTGCCGTGTCCTGTTAACTCAGTTGGAAATTTGCCCCTTGGTTACATTAATTTAAATAAGGTGATTGGTACTGTACCTTACTCTATTGAAATTCCTTCTTTCATTGCATGACATATTTGATTGGTGCTGCAGTGTAGTTGTGTAGCACAGAATTATATTGCTTTTATATTCTGTCTATTTTAAGTGTTTCAAATTGAGATCTTTTCTAGGATGAAAGTTGTTGGAGGTTTATTTTTTCTTTTCATTTTCGTTTCAGGCAGAGGAAGTTGAAGCTGTGCTAGCTAATACAAGACAAATTCTTAATCAGTTTCTCCGCAAATCCCGTATCCTTTCTATATCCCAATTTTATTTATATGCTACTTAAAATCTTACGAGAACCTTTTTAAATACTTTGGTTGTGTTTCCTCAATCCTGTGTTTTGTCCAGAGAAGCATGGCTTCAAGACCGATTTGCATTATAAATGACTTTTTAGTTTTCTCCTTTTTCCTTTTTGCATGATATTAAGTCAAATTTGACGAGCAAAAAATAGAAGTTACGTTTAGTTATCATACTAAGAATAATATTGCCATCTTTCATCAGTATTCTTTTACAAAATTCAGAACTAAAGCAGTCAACTTCATTACGATTCAAGCCCTTCAAACCACTGGCTGATTATTCTACAATTTTGGATCAAATTGAGTCTCTCATATCTGCTAGAGAATACGAAGCTGCAATGGAGTTATCCGAAACTCTCAGAAGTTTGGCGCTCAAAGGGCTCCACTATTTTCAAACGTATGATTGGTTTATGCTTATGACTATTGTAACCCTTGGGTACGTTGGTTGGATGATCTGTCTAATTCTTCATGTGCTGCAATCTTATACTTCTCTGCCCGGAGAAGTCCTTAGAAACGAGCAAGCAGTTTTCGTTAGAGGCAGTCCTTTCAAGGTATTTAATTTGTGTGTACATTTTAATGAATTAATTGAATGGAAAGCACAAGAATTATCAAATGCTTAGATTTAAAAATTTTAAATTAGATCGGTCAGTCGTCGAGGTATCACCTAACTCTTGGGAGCCTGAAATGCCATGTGAAAATATAAATAAGTGGTATGAAGAAAACCGTGTGCATTTCGGAGTATTATTATTTACTTCTTTCTGAGAAGTAAATGTGTTTCTGAAAATTTTGTGTGTTATTATGAAAATTAAAATACTGTAATTGATAAACTCAACTATTTACAGAACAAATCTCCAAAGATTATTAATACTCTTTAGCTTCGATTATAGTTTGTTTCCGAGGTTATTTAAGACGAAAAAAATTAATACATGTGGTTCCCACTCCCAAGAGTAAATTGAGGGAAAAAGGTATCCTTCTTTATCTGCAGGGAGGGGGTAGATTTATGTTAGAACATTCTTTATTAGGTATCTAGAACCAAAAAGGGTTTTTCTTGAAATTTGGAAAAAGTTTGGAGTTTCATCACGGTCATGACCCTTGTTTCTCTCGGAAGTTATGTTATAAGTGGTGTCCGTAAGTCTCTAGCTTTGTAATTCATATCAATCATTGACTTATTAAATTATCCTTGCCTTTCTTCAAAATTTAGTTCTTTGTGGCAGGTATATGTTTGCGGATGCCTGTTCATGGGATTGGTTTTTGGCATATTGTTTCTGGAGCACTCTCCTCCGCTTTATCACGCATATACTGCAATGACAGTATTTCTTTGGACCCAAATATTTGGTGAATACCGGTTTCTGAAGGGATTGTGGAGATATTTACGTGGGAGAGACTCTTACTATGCCTATAAACTCTTAGCGACCTCTGCTATATCAATATTCATTCTTGAATTCCTGGTATGGCTGACAAAAGTGCTGTGCAAATAATCTCCTTTAACGCTGAGTAAGCTCGTTGAAGGGTACTCAAAATGAAGCTGAGTTTTTGAAATGCTATCTTATGCAGGTGCAGAGCTTCACTGACAGGAAGATTTACACTTGGTGCTTCTTGATAGCCGGAGTCATTGCTTCACTTTATCTTTTTTACTCAACTGCGTGGAAATCTAAAATTCCAATTTTTGTGTGGCTATCTTGTTGGTTTTTGTCCATATTTACGTTGATGCCAGCGGAAATACCTGACCATACAGTATTAGTGTAAGTCTTCCTTAAGCTGTTTCCTAATATTGGCGTTATAGTTCCTGCCTCTTCATGCTCCTGATTAGTACAAGGGATATATTCTACTGTAAAGTTACGTCTTGTTAGCAAATCCCATGACTTTTGGATTAGGACTGGTACATTGTGCAAGGAAAGATATATAGTTATGTTTGGAAGACTACTTATTGGTGAGAGTAAGACTAACATATAAATTTAACTGAGCAGTTAGAACAGGAGTATAATGTATCCTAGTTGGGTTTGATTATAGCTGCACGGATGAAATGTGAACACGCTTTTAAGAACTAAAATTAAACTTAAAATTGGGGACATCCTTACGAGCTCATGATGATGTACTGTATAAATTACTAGAATATAAATCTAAAAGCAGTACTTAGTCTTTAATCATTGCAGTATCACATGCTCGAGCTTGTTTCAGGTTTAGTAAAAAGGAATCCTTATCTCTAGTTTTACATGGCATAAGTATATGTATGCTTTTCATCCTTATGTTAACCTCAGCATAGTTTGGCTAAGAATGCAATTCAGTTGTTTACCATTTATCTTAGCTGGAAACACTAAAGATCTTGTTCACTTTGTTGTTTGAGAGAATGGTAATTGGTTTCATTATTTGTGTTCACATCTCCCATCAAGCACAAGGTGCAAAAAGGAAAAAACAAGCAACAAATATAATGTTTGTAGATATTACTGCTAAATCCTAATATGTTCGTTTTTCTGGATTTATTTGTCAACATAGTTATCAGAATGTTGCATCTTTTGATAAAGCCCATTAAATGAACTCATGTTTTTAGTCTAGAAATGCACTCCATAACCCAATTCCTTTTCCTTTTTCTTGTCATTCTGTAGTTGATGATTAGGTGTGAGGTTATTACAAGTGAGTTCCTGCCCTAACTGGATTTGCAGGCAGTTCGTTTAATCTTATGACAATGATAATTGTACAAATAGAGGATCATAGTTATTCAGACTTTCCCATACTGCATGACTGCAGCTTTTTATTTACTATCATTATTTTTAACTCGAAGAAATTAACTCTTGCTTACATATAAAAGGATTTTAAGAGCAGTGAATTTGTGCAGCTACAGCTGACTTGGATACTTAATGTCACTGTTTTTAGTCAATTTAATATCTTTTTACGATTGTTTAATTTCCAATTTCATGTGTTTGTAGAACTGCAAGTGGAGGTATAATTATCATGATAGCAGGGTTTGTCAGGTATTTTGGTCTGCATTCTAAAGAGATTAAGAATTGGCATTATCTAGTCAATTCTGATGAGAAATCCAGGTTCCCCATGCTCTTTCATTTACAGGTCCGCAAGATTCTATTAAAATCTGTTGAGTTAGAATTGTAAAATTTTCTGATTCACCTACTAATTGTCTTTGAGCTCATCTAATCATAATTATGTGGTTCATCGGATAGGCTCTTTTGGTATGTTTATCATCAGCGATGGTGTTTCTGTCAACATCTCACAGAGCAGAAAGGCAGGAACTGCTTGCACTACATCAATCAATAAATTGGTCCATTGCAGGTATAGTTTTGGGTCTTGTGTTGCAGGTAATATTTGGTACTCGAGTTAGATTTCAGATCTTCCCCCACCAATCCATCCCAACCCACAATCACAGGCCCTCCAGCTACCTGTCAATATTCTAATCTAGCATTCAGTGGTATGCACTCATGTTTTGCCCAGAGACTTACTCTCTCGACTAACTAAAATAACTTATGCTGAAAGCAAGTAGAATAACAATTGAGTTAATGAGGATGACATTGACACTCCATTATATTCGTATCGGTTGCAGTCGCATAAGAATATTAACGGAACGCTTTATTTATACTTTTTTGCATGCAAAGATTTGACCAACAAGTATCGTCCACTCACAGTTGGTTTAAATATGACTGCGTATCGAAGAGGTTTAGGTGTCCAATCTACACATGGCTAGATGCTGGATGCTGGATTTTAGCTGCTTGAGGAATTTGTCCTTTAATGTCTCGTACAATTAGATTGTTTCTTATGTTGATCAGTTTCATCCATTTGATTTGTGTCAGGTTTGTCAATGGTGCTACCTCTGTTTTCACCAACAGGCCTTTTGTCTCGCCTTAACTCCATATTTCTTGGTTTTGCACCCACATTCCTACTTCTCTCAATTGGGTATATTCTTCAAACTACTTGATGAGAAATTCGAAAAATGTGTTTCGTCTGCAGGATGTTAGATGCAGATATGCAACTCTTTTTGTGAAACATGTGCAGATATGAAGCTGTTTTCTATGGTGCTCTAGCTCTTGCTCTTATGGGATGGATA
>JAOWAN010000001.1:8271285-8283268 GCA_028566635.1 Lobelia cardinalis
GTAACAGAGTCAATTCCACCTTGCGGGAAATCGAACCCTGCACACTACCGCGCTGAGCCCTATCCGCCCTCCCCTTTACCACTGTGATATATGCCCTGGGGCATATCATTAGTTTAATATATTACACATTGCAGTGTTTGAATTGATTACTTAACAATAAAACAATTCGAGGAATTAATGAGTTTGGTTCTATAACATTTGATGATACTAGCCCGATTCTAATCTACCCGGCCCAAAATACGCTCAAATATAATGACTGATCATACCATATATATGATTAATACATATCATAAAAGTAGGAAGATATATATAGTTTAGATATGAAAGATAATTAATAATCACAAGAAAATAGCTTTTATAATATGGTTTTCTTTTCTAAAGTTTGATGTAGATACACTCATACCACATGTCACACCAGGCAGGTGTATTTTGCGTATGTATGTGTGTTATGTATTTTTATTTTTTTAAAAAAAAATTGATTATGTGAGATAATGGAACACTTACGTACTAGGCAATGTCTATGAGCCACCTTTTTTTTTCTTTTAGCAAAAAAATTGAGGGTGTGTTCTCATGGATATTTTTTGCCCTGTTTTTTGAGTTTTTGGTTTTTCTCTTTCATTGGTCCCACGATTTTCTATCTATCTCTCTTACTTTTTACTTCAATCATTACAAAAATTCAAAAATCAAATAAAAAACTACCCATCCAAATACACACCCCCCACCAAACGCTCCCTTACCTACTAGAAATTATATAGAGCGCATATGCGCTCCTAGCAAGGAGCGCCTAGGTGCTACATATTTATTCTATTACGTTGTTTTGTTCATATTTTATAATTAAATATTTATTTTATTTTTCTTATTATTATTGTTGATTTTTAGTAACAATGATAAAAATGAATATTTAATTTTAGACAATGAATAAATAATATAATAAAATGAATATTGTTAAGCGCTCCTTGTTAGGAGTGTCTAGGCGCTCCATATAAGGACTGCTTACCTACTTGGTGATCATCAGTTTGTTGGAGGTGTCGTCACACGGTGCCATGTTGTGCTACCTAAGTTGAAATTATATCGAGTTTTAGTCACTTTTAGTAATAAAAAAATATATATATTTTTCGTATATAATGAATATATAATTAATAATTATAAATATAATAATAAAAAATAAATATATAATTATGAACTATAAACATAATTATTATAGGCCTATTCTGTTTAATTTTATGTATATTATATTCATAATTTATTATTATATAAATTTAATCATTTTTGAATAAAATGCACTCAGATCAACCAATTGCCTAAGCTCACGCAATTTCATATAATCCAACATTCGGTCCAATCTTCCCACCACTCCCGTTACTAGGAGTTCCCACGTGGCTTACCACTTGGCATTCTCCATATGCCACGTGTTCGGCAGTTAATTCTTGGGGTTTTGGTTCACTAGCCCGGATTAATTTACTTGTATTGCTTTTGTAAAATAAGTGCACATTGTTATGTTTTTAACTATGTATTGAATTATATTATTTTTATATAATTCATTTAATTTGTGATGATTTTTTTTACGTTTTTAATTAGTTAATTAGTAGTAGAAACAGGTGTAAAAAAATTAAAAATAGAAAATTATGGCTTAAATAATTTCAATTTTGCGACGTTTTTAGCAATCATTTACCAAATCGCGATAATTTTTTTTCTCAAAATCGTTGCAAATTTGTAACAACTACGACTTTCTTATTAGTCAAAAACGTCGCAAATGAACTAGATTTGCGGCTTTTTTACTCACTAATTAAATAGTCGCAAAAATTGGTCGTAACATGCGACGTTTTTTTAAAATTATCGTCGCATTGTTTTGTCGCAAATTTGCGCAATGATAATAAAAATAAAGTTAATGAAAAAATATAAATATTGCGGCGAAATAAAAAAAAAGTCGTAAATTTGGGATGTTTTTTGCTATTTTAGTCGCAAGCTTTGCGACGGGGCGATATATTACTTTTTTGGGAAACATTTTTCGTCACAAAAAAAACGTCTCAAAATACGAATTTGACTTTTTCGTCGCAAAAAAACGTCGCCCTAGTGCTGAAACTTAATTTTTCCAATTCTTATTTCCGACTTTTTGTTAATTAAATAGAATTTCGTACATCATTTCTTATGAATTATTACCGTTACTATTATTATTACTATAAGTAAATGTAGTCAGGAAGATAACTGTTCTTTATATATTTTTATTAAAAAAAATTAATGTCACCTACATATATATATTTTTTATTTTATTTAATTTTTTTGAAAGCGATATTTTTTGCTTCTTATCATATGTTTCTATCATGAATAATTAAATTAAAATGCAGAGATTAAATTATTTGATGAGAAAAATAAAGATATATAGTTTGAAAAAATATGTGTGTAGCGAAGAATTTATGATGTTATAATTTGATTCCAAAATGAATAAAAAGGGTGAAAATGGTTCTCGTTCTGGACCGTTAATCAATTGATAATACACAAGTTACCACGAGAAAGTATAACAAAAGTGTATTAAATAGTTTTTTTTTTTTATCGTGTAGTTAATATGAATTTGATCACAAAGGAAATACAGCATGGTATGACCAGCAGTTTTGGTTGCATTGTGCATTTATAAATTAGTAGTGCATCAGCATGCATGAATTATAAATATAATTATAATTATAATTATAAATAACTAGATAGATAGAGTACGCTACCTTACGTACGTTGCATGACACATGGGATATAGATCGATGCAGTCCGTTGTACATACGTAGTAAATCCGAGGTGGGAACGAGGAGGGAGAGTTCATGAGTGAAACTTCCCACGCACCGACACACGCCCCTCGCGTGTGCGCCTGCCTATGCAGCAGCAGCAGCAGCAGCAGTACTTAATCCTAAACTCTCCTTTTTTAGGACTTACTACTCACTCACTCGATCCTAGTATGTAGGAGGAGGATTAGTGCGCGTATTAGTAGTATCTCCTAAATCTAATAAATATTGCATCAACCACAGCACCTCATTTGTGGAAAATTAATCGTCTGGTAGTGCGGTTTTGTACTAGTACAAAATTAACAAGATGCGACAGAAATGCATGGGAGCGTTCTGATTAGGTAGGTCATAATTAATCACTAACCAAGACGACAAAAACTAATTTAGTTTTCCACAAATCTTCTCTTTAAATCATTCAATCGTCGTTTCCTTGATTTCATGAAATTCATCACGGTAATCGTTCCGCCAACTTTGCACAAATCGCCAATTTCATCCATCTTTTATAAAGACCAAAATTAATATCATTATCTCCGTAACACCAATATCTTCAATCATGAAATTCACTATCACCATCTTAATTAAAGATCGAAACACCAAAATATTTAACCATAGAGGTCTTTCCAACCAAAAGCTCTGATACCAATTTATTGCATAACAGATCATCAAATATAGCATACAAACACACGCAAAAAAGTGTTCTAGCAAAATAGAAATCAATGTCTGCATGTCCTATTAGTAATGTTCATCGACCTAATAAAATACTCTCTGTTTTATCTGTGGAGTAAGTTATTACGATTGAATCGCGTAATTTTTATATTCTTATTTTCTGTAATACTTGGTGTACGTTTAATTGTGTGCTAAGTTCAATGAACTCGATCCCTTCCAAATATACGTGTTCAAATGTATTCATTAATGTTACAATTATTTTGAAATGAACGGAGAAATAGAGTACTATTATTAATCATCCGCATAATCATTGCATGCATGTTAAGTTACATAACGTGTGAAGTTGCTACCATAGATGGTCACATATATGTTAATTTGTTTATGAGATCGATCCAAAAGACTAGTCAAGAGACGAGTACTACTTCAATTAAATCAAAAGTGCTAGCTAGTTGGGTCAAGTCGATCGAGATAGAAAAAGGATTGCCTCTGGATTTGGCCAAGCATGCAACATCAAGCTACTAGCCAAGAAGAGGTTAGCTACTGGATTTTGCAAAGTAATTACTCAGAAGAGACATCCAAGAAGAGGTTAGCTACTAGCCAATGTTTACCAAAAAGAAAGGAAAAAAGACATATCTAGCCAGCATTATGTGTTGTGTTTTTCCTTTTCCAAACAACAAAAAGTAAAAGATCTCTCTTTTTAGTACTACTAGTACTACAACAGTCATGTGGTGGTATGGTGAGATGGAAATCACTTTGAAGAAAATAGACCTTCCCACCATCTCCACCCCCGCCGCCATTAATTATTAGATAATAATCAGGTTACCATCTTGTCACCAACGCATATAATCACAGCTCCGACGTGGAAATTTCTTACCAGTGTGGCGATGCATTATTCGGCGGTCCGATGCCACTTAGGAGGATGGTGTATTTTTTGCCGGGGGGAACTGTTTAGCTGGATTATGCACGTCAGAACATTAGCTCAGAAGCTTAGCGGACACGCAGGCAAAAAACACCTACATACGCAGGCAGAACCAACTAATGGCAGTATGGCACTATCTGGGCATATTTTGAGGGAATATAATTGATTCAGCTTTGGGCCTGTATTCTCTTTCGGTGTATCCATTTTCACTTGAAGCTGATATGAGAATTATTTATTTGGGCCTATCATCAGGTACTAGCCCGTTATAGATATAAGTTCAGCCCTACACCCATCGCTTTAGTGGGCCTTATATGTTCACAATAACATTTTCCTAGAATATGGATCTTAAATTTAGCCACTGTACTGTAATGGGCCTAATGGCTCAACATTATTGTCCCTTAGCGGCGGCCGTTTGAACATCACTATTCACAAACAAGTAAATTTGTATTCCTGAATTCAACTTGGAAATTTCCAGACCTGAAATTAAGCAGTTTTACAATTAAGTACTCTCTCTGTCTCACTTTAAAATATATGTTCAAAATAATTGAAATGTGCAAATTTTATTAAATGTCACAATATTTGCCCGATCGAATTGATCAGGTCATGTAGGAACAAGGTTCAAGTCTACCGGTCTGAGAAATATAATTCTTCAACTGGGATGCGCAAAAAGAATATTATAACTCTTAATTTGAAATAAGCCTATCAATTTGGATCAAATGGGTTGTAATAGGTTGAGTTATAATAATTAACAGGTTTTAATGGGTTCAACCTATTACAACTCATTTAATCAATCGATCAACTCAATTGTATAATAAATGGGTTAAGTTAAATTCGAATTAACATTTGAATACTCTTTTGCACAAAAAAAAAATTTATACATTTTAATACTGAAAATTTTAATTAAAAGGGTTGTAACAGGTTAAGCTGTTTAAGAGATTAAAGCGGGTTAAAATTGGTTAATGGGTAGCAAATTGACAGGTCTAATTTGAAACAGATAAAGCATATTTAAGTGTTTCGATTTTGTATTATCATTCATCTTTTTGACAAAAATTTATACATAAATGCACTTATCCATCAAAAGAAATTTTAAAAAAAAAGGTGGGGGTGAGGGACAATTTTAGGAAGGGCCATATGCAATTTGGATACTCATAAACTCAAATGTACGATATCCAAGCATCATGTCATTTTCTTTCCAAGATTAGGGTATGCTTCAAATTACTCATACTTGGTGGGGGTATAATGTAATGAAGACAAACAATAGGGGGGCAAACTGGACACCAAAAACATGGAATTTTCCTCAATTAAACGGTCCGTCTTGACTTTTACACTCACTTGAGCCGGCACGTTCAAGTCAACGAGCCAGTCAACACTTCCAAATTCAGATCCGAAACCAACATCTCAACTCCGTCGTTCTCCGCCTTGTCCCGTCCAAACCCCACCGTCAGCCATGGAGGAAAAGCCCCGCCAACAGCGTCGGTCCCTCCGCGTCTCACTCCCATCCCGACCAACTATTCCCGCCATCCCCACCTCAAGAGCCTCCTACCCTCCCTTACCGCACCACCCAACAACCCCAACCCCAAAACTCTACCCTCACTTCCCTGACCCCCACCCAACTACCCCAGCCCCAACCCCATCCAAACACCGCATCTCCGCCCTCTCCGCCACCAGACCCGCCACAAAAAAAACCACCACCTCTCTCTCCACCCTATTCCTCCTCCTTTTCTCCCTCCGCTCTCTGTACTCCCTCCTCCCTTTCCTCCGCTCCTCCCCTTCCTCCTTCTCTATTTTCCCCTTCTCCTTCCTGGTTTCCCTCCTCTCTTTCCTCCTCACCCTTTCTTTCTCTCTCTTCTCTAAATCCATCTTCTCTCCCACCTCCATTACCGGTTCCCAACACAAACAGCTCTTTTCCAAATCCCTCCTCCTCGCCACCGTCTTCCTCCTGCGTTTCCAAGCCCTCCGTTACTGCGGCACCGCTGCCATGATCCTGGCTGAATTCTCCGGCACCATCTCCGCAAGATTCCTCTTCGATGGCCAAAATCGTAACTTTATTAAAAACATGCATATGATCAAGGTTCGTGGGTTCCTCGCATTGTCTGTAGGGTTACTGTTTTTATCTCTTAGCTGGGATCGGGTCGAATGCTTTCCTTTCTCTTTTATTAATCTTGATAAATTAGGGTTGTTTTCATTTCTGCCTGATGGGAATTGTGTTAGGATTTGGCCTTTGCTGCTTCCTTTCCTTTCGGGGTTCCTAGGTTGTTACGAGCGTTTGTCTATGAATTCAGTTGATGTGAAGGAATTAGGTCCAAAACGCATTCGGTTGATTTCGTTGTTTTACACTACGATTGTTCTCTTTATTCCGGCAGTTATTAGTATGTTTGTGTTTGAGGCAGAAGGTGATAGTGTTTCGGTTAGAAACCTTGGTTGGCCTTTGGCGAATACAGTTGTGTTCGGGGTACTCTTGAGTGAAAACTACACTGATGATTACAAGGTGGTAAGTTTGAAAGATTTTCGAACAGAGTTTCTTATCACTTTTGTTTGCACGCTTGTTCTGGAGCTGTTTTATTATCCTGAGCTTTCACTTTGGGGGTTGTTGCTATGTGGTTTATTGTTTGGCATTGCTGTGAGGGAGTTGAATCCTTTTTATTCAAATTATGTTGAGTTGGGGTCGGAGCCCTCGGGGTCACTTACAAGTTTGATTATGAAGCCTATTCGTCACATTTTGAATGAAAGGAAATCTCGCAAGATTGCACTTTTCCTTTTGATTAATACGGGTTACATGGTGGTGGAATTTATTGTGGGGTTTATGAGCAACAGTCTTGGGTTGATATCTGATGCATGTCATATGTTGTTTGATTGTGCTGCACTTGCAATTGGACTGTATGCTTCTTATTTATCACGATTGCCAGCAAACGGTGAGTATAATTATGGCCGTGGGAGGTTTGAGGTTTTGTCAGGATATGTGAATGCTGTGTTCCTGGTTTTGGTTGGAGCTCTGATAGTGTTAGAGTCTTTGGAAAGAATTTTAGAACCTCAAGAGATTTCAACAAATAGTTTGCTCACAGTTTCTATTGGAGGACTTGTTGTCAACGTGGTGGGTTTGATCTTCTTTCACGATGAACACCATCATGCCCATGGTGGATCCTGCTCTCATTCAAATGCGGATGGCCATACCCATACCCATTCTCATGCGAAGTCTCACTCCATCCATTCACGCGATCATGTTGGACACAATCATGGGGGTCACAGCAAACATCAGAAGAATCATGAACACCACAATGACCAATGTACGGGTCCCCAGTGCAGTGATCAGGATTATCGTATCCATGAACACAACCATCATCATCATGAAGATCACCATGACCATCATCATCATCATGACCATGAACACCAACATGATCATCACCATGACTGTGAACACCAACATGATCATCATCATGACCATCACCATGACTGTGAACACCAACATGATCATCATCATGACCATGAACACCAACGTAATCATCATGAGGAACACCATGACCATCATGATCATAATCATGTCCATGGACACGAACATGATCATGAACCCCATCATAATCATCATGAAGGCCATTTCCATGGAAGTATATCTGTAACTGCTACCGGGCAGGGCCCAGAAAAGCACCAGCACCTCCATATTGATCACAACATGGAAGGCATCTTCTTGCATGTATTGGCAGACACCTTAGGAAGTGTTGGTGTGGTTATCTCAACCCTCCTCATTCGTTACAAGGGATGGCTTGTTGCTGACCCTGCAGCCTCAATATTTATCTCTGTGCTGATCGTGTCTTCTGTAATACCACTCCTAAGGAACTCTGCTGAAATTTTGCTGCAAAGAGTTCCTAAAGCTCATGAGAGGGCGCTGAAGGAAGCTGTAAGGAGCATTATGAAGATAAAAGGGGTGAGCGGCATTCAGAAATTGCATGTGTGGAGTTTCACAAGCACAGATGTCGTCGGAACCATACGTCTACGTGTTTCGAGTGAAACAGACAAGGGGTCAACAAAGGCACAAGTCTCAGACATATTGCATGATGCCGGTGTTAAGGATTTAACGGTAGAAGTGGAATGTGTCCAGAGTAATCAACAGAATGGTCCGATTTCTTAGAGCGACAAAAGGTGGCTATCAATTTTAGTACACCAAACCAATTGCTTGTGGATGTAGTAGCTTTGCCTGGCTGATATTGATAAATGAGTTACAGGTTGGTTGTGTGTAAGCATCAGCGTGTGCATACTCAGTGTACTCTTTCAATCAAGAAGGTGGATGCTTTTCCTATGGACCAGTCTAAGCACATGTGAAACAGTTGTACAGGTGATACGACGAACTCCTTCCCTGGGTACTCTGAGAACATTTTACTGTACATAATCGTCGGTTCCAAATGTTCGGATAAAGGCTTCATTGGGGTGGAATATCGGTGGAACATGTGATGGGAAAAGAGAAGGAAGTTTTATGCATTGTGAATTTTCTTTTGTTGCTGTTTATAGACGTTATTTCTCCTTGTGTTGAAAGGAAATGTGATACAATCATACAGAGAGCCCAGTGAACATTTTGCATGAATCCATGATGTATGCTAGTGGCTCCATGTAGTGTGTACACTAGTTTGAAACTAGGACGATTGATAAATTTGGTGTTTATGATTCATTACAGTAATGGGTTGTTTGATTGGCGGGGGAGGAAAATAGGAATGATGGAAAGTAGAAATGTTCAACTCATAGGGTCGAAAATATTTTTTTGTTTGATTGTTTGGTTGAATTGGTGTTTTATTTTACTTGTTAGATACAAAATGTAGGAAGGAAAAAGAATGTTTGAAAACAGTAAATTAAGTTAATTTTTTGGGATAACTTCATAAATAGTCCTTGAACTTTGGTCGTTTTCATGAATAGTCTCTGAGCTTAGAAACGTTTTATAGATGATCAAAATTTGAAAAAACGTCACATGGATGGTCCCTGCCGTCAATTGTCCGTTAAATCTGAGTTAATCGAAGGATAATTTAGAAAATTGACTACTCAAACTAAGGATAAAATGATAATTTTAAACTCCCCTTCTTTTTCCTCAAGACTAATCCACCATCAACACCAACCACCACCACAATTCAAAGTTTCAAACCAACACCAACAATAAAAAACTTATGAGATACAAAATTAAATTTCCAAAAATTCCAAACAACAAAACTCCAGCCACAAATTAAACTTCTGCAAAAACCCAAAAATCCAAACTACAAACAAAAATTAAATACCCAACTACAAACAAATTAAAAAAAAAAAACTACAAACCTCCGGCCACATCTCTTCATCTCAGCCGCTGAGACCACACAAGAAGAGACCATAAAGACCACAAATTAACTAAGATCTGGAAGAAGAAACCCAGATCTTAAAAATGAAAAATGGAAGAATTGCAAGTAGAAATCCCTTCGTCTCTCTCTCTCTCTCTCTCTCTCTCTCTCTCTCTCTCTCTCTCTCTCTCTCTCTCTCTCTCTCTCTCTCTCTCTCTCCATCTTAAGCTTCTGCAGTTCTAAAGTGAGAGAAATCAAAAGAACTGCAAGCTTCTCAGACTTTTGTATTCTCAGATCTGTAAATTCAGTGGCAGCGGCGGCGACTTTTACACTGCAATCCAAGTGTAAAACGAAGATGACGATCAATACCCAGATCTGTTTGTATTCTCAGACAAGACGAAGACAATTCCCAGATCTGTTCGGAGACTTTTGTTTCACGATCTGGATCTCTAATTCTATGGGTTGTGTGCGAAAATTGATGAATCGATAGATCTGCAAATTGTTGAATCTGCAAATGCACATTTGGATTTTGATGTTGTTCTCCTTAATGGTTCGGTTGCAGATTGCAGGTGGTGGCCGCCGGAATCTATAGAGAATGTGGGCTGCGGGTGTGATTGGTGGTGGAAGAGACGAGTTTGAGAGGGAGAGAAGAGATTGGGATGTGAGAGATTGGGCTGCGGGTGTGATTGGTGGCTGATTAAGTGGGAAAAAAATTGCTGCCTTCGTCCCCAATGATGGTTGCTTGAATTACATTGAAGAAAATGACGAGATGTTGATTGCTGATTTTGGCCAGAAAGGTCACGCTGTGGGTGATATTCCTGGTGTCCGATTCAAGGTTGTGAAGGTATCAAGTGTTTCCCTATTGGCTCTCTTCAAAGAGAAGAAAGAGAAGCCAAGATCTTAAATTTGCTGATGAATTTACCTCCTGTGAAAACATTAAAAATGATGTTCTTCCCAGATCTGCAAATTTAACATCGGAGAGAAGGGAGAGAAGGGTATTTCTGTCAATTCGTAAAGTTAACAGTCAAAATTAACGATTAACTAACGAAGGGGTCACCCAAAGTCAATTTTACAAATTTTGGTCATCTATAAAACGTTTTTAAGCTCAGAAACTATTCATGAAAATGGCCAAAATTTAGAAATCATTTATGAAGTTGTCCCTAATTTTTTTCTTTCACTTTTTTCTTCACTTTTCATCGTAATTTTGGGGGTAAATTTTTATTAAAAAAAGATATTTTTATTTTTCAACGCTTTACTCTCTCTTCATTTATCCCCTCTTACCAAACAAATAAAAATGAATATATAATTTCAATTTTTCCTTCTCATTTTTCACCCTTTCAATTTATTCACCAATCAAATGCACAACATAAAACTCAGAATTAGCAACAGCTAATGTAATGATTTTTGTGTTTAGACATATTGGGTACTCTTAGATACAATAGTTTTCCTTGTAAAGAAATATTTATTTTTAAGAAAATTCTTTGTTAGAACATGGAAATTTGTTTGAAATAAATTATTTTCCTCTGGTAAAATAAACTTGTGATATTCCTTTTCTTTTGTGCATCCCCTAACTCCTATAAATACATTACACATATGATAGAAAAATAGAAAGAAATCATTCATCTGAACAGAAAAATTATTTAAAAATAATTATTACTTTAAAATTTATAATAAAATAATTATTCTTTAGGAGTTTTAGATACTTTTTATTACTATTTTTCTAATTTATTCTTCTATTCTTCCAAACTCCAACTATCTACATTACTAATTGTATTTGTATATTTTACTATTGACAAAAAAATATTATTTAGTAAACATAAATTTATAAATATATATGTATGTGTATCTTAATACGTGTAGTTAGGGTTTATCTAACATCCCCACTCTTTGTAGATACTTAGCCATCTTTTCATTTTCATTTTTTCTAGTTCCAATCAATAGAAAGCGGCCATTTTAGTTAAAGGAGTATAAGTATTAAAATTTTGTACAATGTGTTAGAGAATCAATCATCATTTCAATCATTGTCACAATTAATATCTCAATTATTGTATGTCTGTTTTTCGCATGCATTAAATGAATATATATTTTTTAACTAAATGATTTGATATTTTTATCCTTTAAATAAATTTAAAAAATTAAAAAGTGATGGTCTATAATTTTGAAAGAAAAAAATGAAAAATAAATGCTAAATTTTCAATTAGGAGAGTATTAGGGTCAGATCACGAATCTCATATATCATTATATTTGAATATCACTACATCTTATATATCACATATATTTCAAATATCACATCCAAATATCATCAAATATCATATATCAATATCAAACACTTTCCATATATT
>JAOWAN010000001.1:8291982-8303862 GCA_028566635.1 Lobelia cardinalis
ATATCATTTCATATTCATATTGTGAACAGTACCATATCACTCAATATCATCATATATTGTATTCGTGATCCGACCCTTAGTTAAACCCGTATAAATTAGGGTAAAAAATGGGATGGAAGGAGTCTGAAAGAAAAGAAAAAGAAAAATCTTGTTGGAAATGCAGGGAGTGTTTTTAAAGTCAAAATACTCTACTCCACTTTTTTTAGAGGGAATAACAGAATAGGATATACCCCCGCCCACGGCGTCCTACTTATCACCCTCCCGGCTAACAATCTCCGACGACCTACTTTCCCAAATCTTTTGGTTCTAAACATTGACAACCAGATGGCAAGCTCCGAAGAGAAGGTGGTAGCCGTGATTATGGTCGGTGGCCCCACCAAAGGTCTCATTCCCCGTTTCCCCTGTCCAAGATTTCTGTTTTAGTTTTTCTTCTTCTTTATTTGAGCCCTCATTTTTCTTTAAAATTAATTTTTTTTTTCTGGGCAGGTACTCGATTTCGTCCGCTTTCCTTCAATACTCCAAAGCCACTATTCCCACTGGCTGGCCAGCCCATGGTTCACCACCCTATTTCTGCTTGTAAAAAGGTAGAAATTCAAAAAAAAGACTCATAATTTGTTCCTTTCCTGATATGAATTCATCCTATAAATAGTTTCAATTATGCTTTGGTTAAGCTATTCTGTATCGGTGTATATTGCAGCAGCCTAAAAAAAATTAAAATTTTCTTGTTTTAACTAATGCTGACAGTAGAGGGACTTAAGTAATTGATTGTTGACTACTTTAATGTAGATACCCAATTTGGCTCAAATATATCTCATTGGCTTCTACGAGGAGAGGGAATTCGCGTTATACGTCTCTTCGATCTCGAATGAACTTAAAATCCCAGTCAGGTGATCAGGGCACTAAGTTGCAGCTGGATTACGCATCATTTCATTATTTTTTGTTTTACTTTAACTATTACCGTCGTAGTGATTGGGAATAAGGCTGGGTTGACATGTTTTGAGTTTTTATTTTCACTGATTTTGTTCCAATTTTTGGGCATTGTTCTAGATATTTGAAAGAAGACAAGCCTCATGGCTCAGCTGGTGGTATATATTACTTTAGGGATCTCATCATGGAGGATAAACCGGTATTTGGCATTTCCCTTTCACATTTTGTATATGAACTTATTAATTTCCCCCAAAATTTATTCTTTTTACTGATATGTTACAACATCTAAGCGCCCTCTGCTTAAGAATTATGGTCTACTGTAGTGCATTACCATGTATGAGCACTTTCACACTTTTTTCTTACACAAACCACTCTTGTTATTTCATATGTTGCAGTCGCATATCTTTTTGTTAAATTGTGACGTATGCTGCAACTTTCCTCTGCCCGAAATGCTTGGTTAGCTATTCACTCGCAGAATTTCCCACTATTTCCATTGTTCTAGTTATATTTGTTTTTTCTCCAAATTTTTAGCTACCCTCGCCAAGAAACTCAACCTTGTACCTGAAGTTATCTTATGCTCTTCACATTCAACTCG
Organism: Lobelia cardinalis; assembly: GCA_028566635.1. Taxonomy (NCBI): domain Eukaryota; kingdom Viridiplantae; phylum Streptophyta; class Magnoliopsida; order Asterales; family Campanulaceae; genus Lobelia; species Lobelia cardinalis. The sequence goes on from JAOWAN010000001.1 coordinate 8,293,505, forward strand.
CAGATGCCCATAGAAAGTATGGCGGAATGGGAACCTTGCTTGTAATCAAGGTAAGTCTACTGCATATATCACGTCACGTTTTCAGTTGTGAACTCCATTGCTTGCTTTAATCTGTTCTCCTTTGACACTTTCGTCACAGGTTTCTGTAGAATCTGCAAGCCAGTTTGGTGAGTTAGTTGCTGATCCAACCACAAAGGAGCTCTTGCATTACACAGAGAAACCCGAGACTTTTGTATGTACTTTCCACTAAGGAAAAATTGCTAATTAGTTTCTTTGTGAAGTTCACGACACATTGTTGTCTTTATTGCATTATCTTCTCATTCCTTCTCAAAAAATGCAGGTAAGTGATTTAATAAATTGTGGCGTCTACATTTTCACCCCGGAAATATTTACTGCTATTGAGGATGTCTCTGCACACCGCGAGGATGTGGGTTAGTTTTCATTGTGTATGTTATCAGTAAAGTTCAGATGTCACATAGTTATTGCAGATTTTACATGTTTTAGCAATGTAAGAAATGTTTGCATTTTCGAATTATGCTGTCCTCTATGAACATAGTTTTACATTATCAGACATGGGTGTTTCTCTCATTCCCTTTTCCCAGCTTCTCATATTATGTACACAGCAAAGATTCATCAATTTCAACATTCTTGTCACTTCTTTGTATAAAGTGGAGTATCCATGCATTGTTTTCTATTTTTCCTGCTTCAAAACAGTAAACAGTAATTGCTTTGACATGGGTGCTGTAGCATTGTCCACGTCCTCACATACTTGCGAAAAATATATTGAAGGGAATTGAAAGTATGTGTACTCTACTGTTAAAAGGAGTGCAAGCCTGCAAGGTTAAGTTTATTCAATATTGCAAGCTGTACCCATCTGTTCCGCCTCGCAGGAGACCCCTCTGTGTACATTGTCACTGTTAATCCATCCCTGCCAAAATTCATCATTAGAGATGCTTCATCCAATTCTTAGAAGTATGGAAGGCATCTCTAGTCAGGCAATATATAAGTCTGTTTATTATAGATGTCATATACACATCAAGTAGATACTATAAGTAAATTAATACATCAATACTCATGTTTTCTCTCCCACTACCCCCTCGTGAAGTATCTCACCCTTTCTCTTTTCAACCTACGTTAAAGTTATCATCCTCTTTCTCATTGCATCATTCTCAAGTAGAGTTTCGACTGCAATGGCCCAGTTCTACAATCAAAGTGGTGGTTGGGAATTACTTCTTCCTCATTCTTTGATTTTGAACTTTGTTCAGGGAGGGTGGTGTGTCTTTGATATGTATGTTTGAGCCTAATCAATATCACTCAATTCAACTGAACCTTTGTCCAAACTTGTTTGATTGAATAAAACAAACTTCTTTCTTTTAAAACCAGATACTTGCTGGGAATGAATAATTCTGGTCTCTGAATAATCTGCTCAAGTTCAATTTCCAGACTCATATAGATTGTTATTTGAATTTTGAAATATATGAGAGTAACTATTAATACCGAATTATGCTTTTATCACATCTTATTTTACATTTTTGTTGCTTGATGTGAGAATTTGTCTGTGATCTCTGATTGTGTGCATTAAATGCAGCTAATCTACAGCATGTATCCAGCTTTGAAGCCCTCCAATTGGCAGCAAGGTGAGACCTCTTGTCTACGGACCTACAGGTCAATATTTTACAGGCTGCAATTGATTGTGCTTGGAAGCTTTTAAGTTTAGACAATATAAAATTGGGAATCCTCTCTTGCTACCCTAAAGCGTGTAATCATACAGCAAGAATTAAAATTGTTTTTAATTTAAGCTAGTTTTTCCAAGTTTATGTTAATATGGTTTATTCCATAGGACCCTTCCTAAAGATTTTGTTAGACTGGATCAAGATATTCTGTCACCTCTTGCTGGAAAGAAGCAATTGTATACTTACGAGACCATGGACTTCTGGGAACAGATCAAGACTCCCGGGTAGCGAAATTCTACTTTGTAGTTTCTTTATAATTATACCTTGAGATTTATGCCCTTGTACTAATCTGTATTTACTCAGGATGTCCTTGAAGTGCTCCGCTCTGTATCTTTCCCAATTCAGTTTAAATTCTCCCGCTCTGTTAGCTAGAGGAAATGGAACCAATAGTGCGACTGTCGTTGGTGACGTTTTTATTCATCCATCAGCCAAAGTACATCCAACAGCAAAGGTCAATCATATGTCTCTCTCTTCAGCATATTGTTCCTGTTGATTAGCATCGTTACACGAAAATATGTGCTTTATCATAAATGGTTATGTTGCAGTATTACTCTACGTTTTTTTTTCTTACTCATGCAGATTGGTCCAAATGTTTCAATTTCTGCAAACGTTCGTGTTGCTGCTGGTGTGAGGCTTATAAGTTGCATCATCTTGGACGACGTTGAAATCAAGGTACAGAGTTTGAAAATAGAACTGATTGTTTTACTCTTAAACTAATGCGATGTTGTTGTATTATCTTCTGAAAGGAAAATGCGGTTGTTATGCATGCTATTATTGGTTGGAAGTCGTCTCTTGGGAAATGGTCCCGCGTCCAGGCAAGTTTGTTACTTTGTCTTCATCTGTAATTTTTCAAATTTATCACTTCTTTCTCCACAGAGATGCTAAAATTCACAGCAACATTCCGCGCTAGCTAGTTTTCTATCCCTCTGAGTTCTTCAGCATAGTTTTCTTAACCGGGAAAGATTATATTGACCAATTCAGGGTGAAGAAGACTACAGTGCAAAGCTAGGCATTACTATCCTTGGTATGTCAATGTTTTATAATGCAATTCCCTTTCAATTTTGAAATTTCTTGACTGCTGCATGTAGAATTTATTTAGTAATTTGGGTTAACTCTGTGCAGGAGAAGCCGTAGCTGTTGAAGATGAAGTTGTTGTGATTAACAGCATCGTTCTCCCAAACAAGACTCTTAATGTAAGCGTGCAGGAGGAGATCATATTGTGAGAATGCCGGAGATTCTTAGACTCTCAAGTCCTGCAGTTATGTATAAACTATAAAGTAAAGATCACATTATACAACTGAGAGTCGGGTTCATTTTAAGAAACCCCATTTTTTCTTTTTTTAGCGCCACGCATGATGTTGTGTTGCTGATTGCCGCATCATCTAAATGTCACAAGAAAAGCGGATCCAATTTTGACCATTTGGTGCTTGGGATTATGTTACCATATGTAGATTTGTAGCTCTGAAATTTTGTAAAACGATGTCGGATAATGGATGGAGCTTTAATTTAAATTGGTCTTGAGATTTGCTCTTTTACTTCCCCATTCATTTTAACCAAATATTTCCTTTATTTACCTATCTTTACTCTGGAAAAACACATTTTCTTCCCAGGTCCTCAGTGGACCATTAACTTGAAAGCCTTGTAAGGCACACATTGTCTTTCCTTTCCAAGCCATCGATTTAGGATTAAATTTAGTATGGTGTCCGTACTTATTAATGTTTTCTGTACTGGTGTTATTTTATGTCTTAAAGTTGACTTTCTGTCCTAATTTGCAAGGCATTCACTTGCTGAAATAAATAAACTCCAAAGTTAACGCCATTACAGTTTTTCATGAGTTGCATAAAATCTCTTAAGCCGATTTGATCCTTCTGCAGGTGACGGCTTTGTCGTACCCACGGACGATACTGGTAAATGTACTGCACCACCATCTCAACATTAACCGCTAAAAAGCCCAGATGTTTCGGTAGCGATACACATATGCTTCATAAAAACAATTTACAATTGAGACTTAGAGGATTTGCCAAAGCAACGGAGAGAACTTCCAGTCAGTTTATTTGACCACAACAGATGAGTATTCACCAAGATGTTTGGGTGTGTACAGAAAATTATATATAGCTTTCACGGGAATTTAAAAAAAAAAAAAAACTCTGGTCAGCTCAACAGCTACTAATATCCTCAGGAGTGGCATATGATGCAGAAACGCAACACCGGGTGTATATATCATATCTAAGCATCTTGAAATGAGTTCATAGCTACTATCTGACACTACTCCTAAAAAAAAATGGCTGAACAAAATCAGCTTGATAAAAAAGGGACTCTTACTCTATAATGATCAACTTCTACAAGGAATTCCTTCCATCAGCTTCTACAAGAAACTTCGGTCAACTTGGTCAGAGAGGCTACAGAAACTAGCGCTCTTCTTTTCGCTCATTGAAGAAACAGCAATCCATGATTGAAAAATCATTTTGAATCGGCACGAAGGGAAATCTGTATAAAGGGAGAAAACAACATAACGGTACAAATGATGCTTCAGCGCTCATTGCTGGGGCCGTAAATCCAACTTGTAAGCCTGAATTTCCATAGGTGGAATAACAACATGCCCTTCTTGAGAAACATCACCGACTTCGTCACTATATCCAAGCATTTCTGTATCTTCATGCAGAAGATTTAAGGAAGTAGCTTTTGCATTCAAAACCGCGAGACCCTGAAACATGTTAAAGAGATTTACAGGCTCATCTGCCATCCTTGAGCAATCCGACCTGCCCTTTCGACAAAATGATGAATCCCAATGCCTTCTCTGCAAGATTAAAACAAACCTCGGGTCTTCTAGAAGCTGCTGTGAATATTTTAAAGGTCTGGGAACCTTGAAGCTTACAATGTGCAAATCACATGGCAATGAAGCAGCTAAAGGGGAGAATGATCGTGGAGGAGGTTGCACAGATATTTCCTGTGGATTCTTTGCAATGAATGCATGCAACGGGTAATTCAAGTGGGCCCCAACGCGGTGAGAGAGAAGAGAAGGACTTAGAGGATGGAGATCTGCCACGGGATTTGAAGTGGAAGATATATTTGATTCCAAGACGAAATGAAATACTACATTCATTGCGCGGTTATCCATCACTCCTTGCCCAAGTCCACGCCCGTCATCTCTGACCAGCCGGCGATCCAGCATGATTTCTAACCATCCATTTTTAAGGCTTGCAACACCCAATGATTGACGAGTATGTACAGAAAAGCGCTGACCTTTAGAACCCTGTATGAACGCAAGCGAAGGCATAGGGTAATAATTTCCCTGCAGAGGAATTTTATCATATGTTTCTCTCCGGCTCATCTGAAAGCCATTCAAATCAGAATAGAATATTCTTTTGTTGTCAATATCTGTCTTGTAGCGTACAATCAATTCTCTGTCATTGAAATCCTGCCCAATAAGCTCAACATGATACTCCTTCTCAATTAGAAATTCCTGAATAGTGTTATCACCACTGTAAATGCGAGTGCTGTGTGATATGGGGGTTTTATCCCATGCTGTATTAGGGTATGAATATACTTCCTGCATCAAAGGACCCTCAGAAATCACCATTCGTCCACCAGCTCGGGTGATCGTCTCAGCTTCGCCGTTGGGCTTAAATAGGTAGGCCCCACTTTCTGAACTAGAGTACATACTTATCTCTTCACCGAAAACATTCTGGGTACCTTCATCCTGGGATACTTTCTGCAATAAACCTTGCTGGACATTGAAAGTGAGTGTATGATGCCGATTTTTTATGTGGACTGCATCACCCTCTATTTTTGAGCAAGTATAAGGAGTAAGGCACGGCAAATCATTAGCAGGAGAGAAAATTTTTAGCCGAGCTGGCTTGGCCTTCTCACATCCCTCAAAACCGTTGGCAATATAATAGGTCTGCAATCCCATGGCAGGAACAGAAGCTTTCCAAAAGACACGATGTCTTCCAGTAAACATCTTGCTTTTGCTATGCTGCAACTCGGGAGAAATTTGACTTTTCACACAAGTCCAGTTCGAGTCCAACACAGTTACATCTGGCCGCTGTACAATCAACATCACAACCTCATTTCTTGTTTGCTCCAATGGATTGAAGAGGACCACTGACTGCACAGTTCTTTCATGAGCAACGATTGCTCGATGCACTGGTTGGGCATCATATTTGGATCTCATTTGTGCTGCCTCAAATTGCGATGGGTTCTGATCATTTCTTTCGTGTCGAATACCAAGTAGGACCTCAATAGCTTTAGACATAAATATCTGCAGGTCCTGTAAAGAAGTATGCATTCGAATCCCATAGTCCTCAACCACATGATCTTTAGCAGTACCTGTCACCCCGTCATGATGCTGAAAGAGAGCCAAGTTCCTTCTTGCTGCCGTCAACTTGTAGGAAAAACCAGTAGGCAACTTTTCACACTGTGCTCTCTGGCAGTATCCTAGCAAAAAAGCCATCATCATTTCTGTGGCACGAAGTGTTTGCTCAAGTACCCGATCAACAGCCTTGAAGAAAGGCCTCGAAACATAGTAGCCACTCCAGTAATCTTGCTGTCTATCAGCATAGGTAAAAAAGTCACCTGACAAAGAAGGAAATCCTCCAATCTGAGCGGAACCCACCTCTCCAGGACGCGAATAATTTATCCTGTCAGCCTCTTCTCGTAAAGTTCGGAAATAGTCATCCAATGTCCCAAACTTTGCCTCTGTATTTAACCCAGGATTAGAGTTTATATAATCAAATAGCATCTGATAATTCCTAAACTGAGCTTCTGCTTCATCAATGCTGATGTAACGAAAATCATCTCCAAGGGGAACAAGAAGGGTATTTGTCCTGTATAGGGTTGACTTCTTCTTATACTGATCCAGAAGTTTAAGTGCTCTCACTTTCACATTTTCTTGGTTGGTCTCTTCAGGATTTTCACCCCAAGGGCAACGCTCGTAAACAAATCCATGCATTCGAGCAAAGTCAAACTGGCAGCAAACTGCAGGCTCGGGACCACAAGTATGGGGAACATCATAAGAATAAAATGGCATCATATGGACAAAAATATCAGTTGTTTCGTCAGAATCCCAGCCCTGTCTCCATACATATTCTAAGTTCTTATGTAAAGCAAGTTCTTTCTTCAGCTCATAGTGAGTCCTCTGTATAAGCATGTTCTCAAAACCCATGCGACGAAGAAGATACGCCATGCTTGGTGAATAGCCAAATGGATCAATGGCCCAAGAATTCTTTGGGATAACCCCAATGGTGTCATTTAACCACATATTTCCCTCCATTATCTGAGGTAATAAAAAAACCAAAGACAATGGCATAAAATAAAATAAATAAATATGAGCAACGAATTGGAAAAAAGCTTGAATAAATTAGTACAAAGCTAGGAGGTTGCACCCAACGATGTATTAAATTAGAGCTACTTTTTGCAACTAAAATATGTCCATGTGGAATGGATTATTTGGCAATCACCACCAAACAGCAATAGCAGGTCAAACGGAAAATCAGAAAACAATAGTTATCAGAAATCCTGTTTTCTCATTTCCTAATATGCAAGTAAAATGTCCTGCGGTAGAACAGACAAGAATGCAAACTACACCCAAAAACCACAATCAATATCAATTTCTTGTTAGTGCAAGGACCCATTCCCCAATGCCCACATCAACAATACAAGGCAGATGATATCACAGTCAGGACAACGGCTTGAATGAACTCAATAGGTCATTAATTGATGATAACTATTCAAAGAGGAAAAATAGTCGCCTTCATGCTTGACTTTTCAGAAAGAAATTTCTTTTGGGCCATAGAGAATGCTTAACATAGTATCTATCAAGCCTAGAGCCAAAAGATATACAACGGGTCGAAATAAAGAGCGTAATTGGAAATTATACCTGTTCGATGATTGCAAAATAATGTGAATTGGCCTGCAGAAAGAGAATTTGAAAATGGAAATTCAGGAAATCAATATAGAATATGTTTCACATACAAAAATTTAAAATACTAAATGAAGTTGATGCAAAACATTTAATATCAAAGTGAAGCTGCTTCATTCCGCTCAAAGTAATTATATTTCAGAGATACTTGGGGAAAGATTCTTTTATAATATAATGTCTCATGTAAATATATACACCAAACCCCCATAGCTCTTGCAGGGCACCATAGTCTCCATCCCTCCCTTTTCTCTACTAAACATACGTTAGGGTAAATGCATTTTAACAGGTAACATGATGCCTCCTCTTTCATGTAATGTTTCAAGTGCTACAGCACATAGTAAATTACAGCTTACAAGAGCTTCAGTTTCACATCATTACCTTAACAGGCCAATGAATCCCAAATGGTGCAAGTTTTAAGGACTGATTGTTAGTAAGAACTAGCTAGGCATGCAGACGTGTTGACATACAGAATCAGGGTGTGAAGAACGGATAGGCTTTTAACTTTATGGAAGGCCACTCCCCAAAGTGGAAGGTCAGGAATTCGAGCTTCATAATAGGAAAAAAAAAAAAATTAATGTTGTTATCGAGCAAAAAACGAACTTTATGGAAGGCCAATAATTTACCGAATGAATAAACATGTTGGCTATCTACATTGAATCAGATCAGAGAAAAGTAACTACGATAGTTTTGGAAATCCTTTCGTCACTATTTTATGGACTTGTTAATCTATCTTATTCTTTTCTCGTGTTTTTTCTTCAACTTTGAAGATTTCCAGCCCACATTAACCATGTCATGTGTTCTATCTTCAACTTTGAAAGTTCCCCATCCACATTGACAGTTGACAAGCGTGTAGCTGATGACAATCACCATTATTGTACACCTTGCAAGGAGTATACCAGTCCATGGACAAACAATGCTCAAACCTTGCCAGGGAGTTAATTGATGGGGGATCACATCAACATCACAAAGCTCAATGAATAGCTATACTTTGAGTATTCTAGATATGTCATGCCATTGTGGCTACTAAAGCTTACAGATTAAATTGCCGTAAATAACTTAAACCCCCAACAAACTAATTGCAACTCTAGTTGAATCAATGTCATCCGTGCACCATCCACATCACTAGCCATTGAGCATTCAATCTTTGAAGGGAACTAGAATTGTTCCTAATGGCATAAAGCAAGTAACAGGGAGCGAACCTATCAATTCTAATGAAACACAGACTGGTGATGCAAGCAAATAACCACACTCACTTAAAAATTAACCATTCCACCGTCAGCCCTTAGTTACTTTTATACTTCACCATTCTTCAAAATGTTTAATCTAAAGTTGGCTGAAGAGCAAATTCCATGAGGAACTCAAACCCGAGACCATCATTAAACAGCAAATTAAGTTCTTTTTAAGTCCTGTATGTAGGAATGAATCCATAACTGCAGTAGCCTATAGATCACCTAGAGAAAAATATTTAAAGCAATATATCTGTTGCCTGAGGACATCAAATCCACGTCCAAAGTTTCCAACATCAAACAGAAATAAACAAGAAAAAAGAACCCACTGCAGTAACATAAACAATATACCTCATCGTTCATGACCCAACCACCTCCAACAATCTCCAACTGCCCATTCTGCACTAAGTTGGTGAAAGATTCTCGTTTGGACAGAGAGGCGTCCTTCCACCATCTCTCCAGATACGACATCTCTTCCCATATAAACTTTCTCCTCCCATCCTACACACACAAAAACCCACACAATTAACACAGCATTTGCAAACATACCTCAAATAAAACATCACAACTTTTAAACATAACAAACTACAGCAATATATAAATTACTCCAAATTAAGTTCAATTCACCCTAAAGACAGGCACTCAAAAAGAAAAGTCAAAATTGGAAAAAGTTCGGACCTTGGAGAGAGTCTCGACAATGGTATCAAGAATGTGGCGGGACTGGCGATCATAGTACTCCTCAACGGTGAGCTTCCAGCCTGGATCATTATGGGAATGTGGGACCACGAATACCTTCAATTTCTCGGAATCCCACTCGTTCCCTTTATAACTAACTCTCCACCCTTGCTTCCATGGCCCACCGTCCACGTCAGCGAACTGGATCTTGTCGTACAAATCCTTGGTGGTTATATCCACTAAGGCTCCATCCCCAGAAAAGATGTCGGGGTTATTCGCGAAGGATATTTGGGGTTTTCGATTGATGGGCTTACGGGCCTTGATGAAGTGGGCGCCGCGTTTTTTCAGTCCCGAGGAGATGGGTTTAGGAACGCCGTAGCGGTAAATGACTAGGAGGAAGAAGAAGATGGAGACAGTGAGGCCGATGGTGAAGAAATTGGAGAGGATGAAGTCTTTGAGGGCGGCGCGTCTGCGGGACTTACTACTGCGGGGGTGCTTGGAGGAGGATTTGGGATTGGATGAGGAGGTGAAGGGGAGGAGTGATGAGGTGGTCCAGCCACCTCCGCGGCGGGCGTTCGATGAGAACGCCATCTGGTGGTGGCGTTTGTTGTAGTCCCGATGTAGGGAGTAGTTAAAAAGTTACTGTAGGACTTTCATTTCAGTTGGAACGGGACAGTGTTTACCTTAGGGCATCCACAACCCTCAAACTCCCCAATTTCCTTCAGATTGTGCCACATCAGCTTTCCACTATATCACCTTCCTTCATTCTCTCCTTCAGACTCTTCAAAAAAATAACCCCAACCC
>JAOWAN010000001.1:8316990-8327398 GCA_028566635.1 Lobelia cardinalis
TGACAGCACAATGTTCGTATTAGACTGATTAACCCAGAAGAAGACTTCGTCTCTCTCAATCGAAACCCTAGAAATCTGACTTCGTTCGTCTCCCAGGTTTACCTCTTCCCCTTTTCTTTACCAAATGAATAAACCTACCACGTATATCAAATTAGGGAGTCAATGCCACGTGTATTTCCACATAATTAACCAATTTTCATTTAGACAATTATAATAATGCCTAGTCATCATTTCGTTAAGTTTGTGTTAAAATTTTAACGGTAGGAAAATGTTGCAAGTACTTTTCATACTACCTGTCCAATGTCGCAAAAAAAATTGTTTAGGGGTAAATCCCAAGTAAAAGGCTAAATACAGGGGTATAAATATCAAATAATCACTCCCATATAAAATTTAAAAAGTAATATTTTTTTTACACATGAACTTTTTGTCCGAAAGAAAAAAAAAACATTTATTACGTGAATTAGCTAATTGATTATTGTCGTATTTATATAGGAATCGGAATCCTCTGTCTCATTCTCTATCCCACTCTCTATCCCACTACTCACATTGTGGTGGGCCCTATTATTGATGGGTTCCACCACAATGTGAGTAGTGGGACAGAGAGTGGGATAGAAAATGAGACAGAGAATAGAGACTATTGACTAGTATAGTCAATGGTCGTTGTAAGGTTCAGACTGAGAAGAGGGCTTTCTGGGAAATTTTTGAAATATTCTTTTCATCTCCAAACTCACCACTCGTTGACACTAAACAAACAGATGTCAGATATGGCCGGGGTGTGGGCGGCTGCTCTTTGTGTGGTTCACTCCAACATAAAGTTGTTTGCAGCGCTGGAGTCTAAGGTGGAGATCTAACCTAAATCTTCGTTACTACCCGCCCCAAAGTATTTAAAACTTACAAATTTGGTTATATCGAATCATTTACTGCCTTAGTGCACAGATAAGAGAACCGAGAAGGTTAAACTAAAAATTCAAATGAGGAGCTGAAAGCCCACAAAAATGTGTCGCTAATGATACAAATGAATGTCAGATACAAGGTTTGTGTCCATCATACTCGACACTTGCAATGTAAGCTCTGTACAAATCCAGGGCATTCCTGGGAGCTTCGACGATCTGACTTCTGTGTGCTATACTCTCCCCCTATGTCGAAAATTCCACCTTAATTTACTCGGGCATTAACATCACTAACATGAAACTAAATTCCTCTAGGAACAAAAGAAAATTTTACATGAAAAAACAAAAAGGTTCCTGTGCCACAGAACAGCTCAATTACAATTCAGTGAGCACACCTCTACACTTAGCATTAACACCCAAGCCTATTTACATGACAACAGCACCAACGCCATTGATATGAACTACCAATTCCAGGATACATGCTACAACTTCCAAGCCAGTTGGCCACCTTCTCTTCAAGTAACTAATTTGACTCGCCCGCAGATTCTACAGGATTCAAAACAAGAAACAAGAGAATAAGTGGACATTCCTTCACGTGTGTGTGTGTGTGCCACATCATCATCAAGTCACTAATTCGACTCAATCATGCCAGCATATTGTACAAATGTTCAACCCAATAATAAAATGTAGCAATGGGTCATATTAGATGAAGCATAAATACCTCGTCGTGCAGCAGAGCATATACAAGTTATGAGGCCGTTAAGAATCTGTGAAACCGATCTATTCTAGCCTGATACTGGCATGATGAGCTGCCTCCTAATACATTTTCTCTTTTCCTTCTCTCACGACAAAAGAAATCTTCTGTGTCGAGAACATATGAGATCTGCAAGCGTGGTAATCATTAGCGACAGTGTAGTGCAGCATGTCAAGAATAAGCATAGAATACTTGGGATTTTAGAAAAGAAAGAGGAAAAAAGAAATGTAAGCATCACACAACTCTTTGAGAATGTAAAGCAGCGAGACAGACATACCTTTGACGAGCTGCAAGCCATCTTACATTCCAACCCATTGACCACATGGACACCCTCCATAGCTATAGATATAGCGGAGGATTCATCCAGGCCTGTAAATCTGCGTTTATTTCTGCACACAGGTTTAAATAGTCATGATATAGTATTTTTAAAGATCTGGTGAACATATCAAAGTTGAAAAACTTTCTACATCCACTACAGTATGTGTATCCTAGCAGAAAAAGAGCCATCCTGTCCATTGTAAGCAATAGAGACCTAATGAACGAAGCCAGTAAAAGGGCTATCATGTGCAAATGAATTTTGAACTTTAAAAAGCTTTGAAGAAATCCATGCACTGCTCGCTCCGACAAAGCATCAGAAGCCACGCATACCACGAGACATCGGGATTGGCATCTAATTGTAGTCAGGCTATTTGGTCTTGCTTCTTAGAGATATGCAAGATCGTGAGCTGATTATTAGTAGTTTAAAATACTTGAGGCATTAGTTTATTCCACTATTTTTGGTCAATATATTTTCTTGTTCATACATACTTTAGAATTAGGGTCGTCAACTGCTTTATTCTATAACAAGTCCCCCATCATGAAAATGTTAACTGTGAACTAGAAGGATATACCTTTGCATCATGATACCAGCTTCCTTTCTTCCAGGCACAACTGAAAGAAAGTCCTTGTGGAGATAAGATGCAAAGTTAGGATCCACAGAAACTGCAACCACTTCAGGCTTTTCATTTCCATCATCCATCAGCTGGATGGACAATCGTGTTGGGCTAGATGACTAAGACAAAAATGTAAGAAACTCAATATCTTGCTCAGCAACCAAAATATGAAATACAACACTTTTCACAGATTAAAAATAAAAAACAACAATAAAAGTAAAGAGCAAAATTCTTACACACTGGAACCGGTAAATGTTCTCATCATGGAGGAGGACATGCGCATTCTCATAATAAACCGAATCCACATATTTCTCAACTTTCCGTGACTTTTCATACTCGTATAACTGTAGTAGCTTATTGTCCATCTCATCACTCGAGACATTTTGAAGCTGCAGTATATGGGAGGTGAGGGGAAAGCTCAAACCCCTTGCTCAATGGAGTCAAGATAGGTGATGAAAGATCAAAACGGGAATCATAAGTAGGATACCTGTTTGACGAGCTTGTATATCAACTTGTCCAAGGTAAATAATACATACGACTGATTTCCAATAATGGCTCGGCAATCATCCTCGAATTTTGCATTATCAGCAGATCCATCAAGCAAGTTATATAGGGCAAGCATAAATCTGCAAAAACAGACAAATGCTATTCAAAGTTAATATGGGATAGATAGCCCATCCAAAGTAGATTATAAACAGATATCTTCAACTACATAACCTGGAATAGAGATCCGGAGGACAAGTATCCTTCATAATTCTCCATTTCAATTCAGCTGATTGCGAATTCAATTTGGCTGATAAGATTCTGTCGTACAATATCTGGAAAGAGAAGAACAAGAATCAGGTAAACGCCACTGAGAAAAATAAGTGCTCTCATGGCAATTGGAGCATCACACAAAATGAAAATATAAACAAGTCATTTCCACCGCATTATCTTCACCTATAAAACCAAAAAAAAAAAGCAGTATCCTTACTTGGTGAAGCCTAAAAAGTGCATAAAATGCATCATTTCCGTAAAAAACACGAGAATCCTTCTTGTCATTGGCATATAATGCTGAAGCCACATACTTTGCCAGAGGCTTGGCATTCGGCATTAACTGCCCCGATGTTGCACCATCTCCCCCAACAAAATTTGCATCATCTGTCCCCTCAACCTCAACCTCACCTTCACTTTCTGCTTTACCATCAACCTCATCACGTTCCCCATCCTCCTCGTGCTCTTCCGGGGAGCACTCGTCAGCAGCAGACTCGCTGCCGGAGACATCCTCACCGGCCTCAGACACATTTTCACTGTCCTCATCATCAGCGTCTGCATCATTTTCCGCTCCAGCATCCTGACAGCGAACATTACCAGCCCGATAGTGCAGCCCATCATCATCAAATTCGCCATTAGGTGACAGTTCACCCTCTTCTTTCTCAATTTTGGAGGGGCCAGCAGAATCTCCATTATGTCTTTTCACCTTAACCGTTTCAGTAAAACCACCATTTGCCAATGGAACAGACCTAGAAACATCACCATTCTGGAAAACAAAATGTACAAGCATTAAAAAACGATAAAATGAGAAGTGGGCCAATCGAATATGGAAGAGGGGAAGGGCATCCAAGAAATTGCATCCAAGGGCATGGAATGAATACCTCTGATGAAGGGACATCTTCACTAGACTTAGCACCATGACCATCCTCAATAGAATTATTCAGTCTTGACGACGAAACATCACGCCCTTGAAAGATTAAGTTCGGCAAAGTTTCATGAGTGGTGAATACTAGGAAAGTAAAGAACATTTAAATCTATGCAAGGATTAATCATTATCAGAAGCAACTTTAGGCCAAGGAAGGAAGTATGCACACCAGAAAATTCCATGCTGATTCTGCAAAGAATGTTATCTGCTCCAAGACCATTAGATGCTCCAGCTTCCGTTACTTGTTCAACAGAAATTGCAGCTACATTAGATCCAGCCACCTTATCACCAACAGATGTATTCTTCAGCTCTTTCTCCAACCTTAATCCATCTTCCTTTGCCAAACTGTCCCCATTCACTAAGCTAGCTCGGGTTGAATCAATTCTATCCGAGGCAATATTTTCATCTTCATCGCATGCAGGCTTCAATTGCTTGGAATTCATGGTAGCACCATCAACAACAGGACTTCCATCACTTTCTTCGACATTTGTGCCTGCATTCTTAGCAGCACGACGCCTAGATGCTGCAACATCTTCAGCTTCCTCAGAACTGAGAGGTCGAGATGGGATACCTAGCATCGGCTCCAAGAAAGTAGTCCAAAGTTTCAAAACTTTGTTTAGCTGTTCCTTGGTCGTGCATACCTCTTCACAGGAAAACTTGATGAGTTTATATAAGTCTTCATGAATATCCATATCAGAAATTTCAAATTCAAGGTTTGGCATAATAGAATGTCTACTTCCAGCAGCAATTGTAAGTAGCACATCATCCTCTTTTTGCTTTTTCTCCTTTATTTCTTTGATCTCCGCTACTAAGGCTGTCAATAATCAATGAGAAGCTTTTAAATTACGAACATGAGGGAAATTTAGTAAGCCCCCATAATTCATAGATTTCCTTAAAATCAAATCATTGTGAAGCCTGGACATATAAATGTCCACAGAAAAGAAAAAGAATTATCTTCATTTGGTACTAAGTATACTGAGATGTGTGTTAGTAAGTGACCAAAGGCCAAAAAGATGAAAATTTTCACGGCCGTCGTGGCATTTGGTGATACTAGCTCTAGCAAGAAAAAAAATATCCACCCCTCCCAAAAAATCTTCCCATTTTGGTTATTTTTGGTAAGACATCATTTAACTTTGACCAACATTTACATAAATTTACATGTTCTTGAAAAGTTTATAAAAGTTATCATTGATAGTGTACTTAACATTCTTACAAAACTGAAATTTTAGATTCTAAAACAAAGTAAATGTAAATTAAATGAAAATTTGATATTGACTTTTCCGTAAGGAAATGGGATCATTTTTTTGGGCAGGCAAAGAATAGAATCAAGAAAACAAACAGGACAAATGAAAAACAAAGTTTTGAAACGAGAGTTTCACTTACATTTCATGCTCAAGTTCTTCGAATCTTGTTGCTTGAAATAAAAGCTGCGGTGATCTAGTGACTTATAATGGTTCTTAGCATAGATATCAGCCCAAACCTTGTTAAAATCTGAACGGCACTTCGTCCACTCATCTTGTTTCTGTTTTAGGCGAGTCAATATAACAGGCAATGCAATAGTAGGATTTCTGCGTAATATGTCCAACACATCAAGGCCATGATCACCGTATAGACGCTCAATGCACCTTAAGTTTAGAGCTACAGGAAATCATAACATGGACCAAAGAATTAGTAGAGCATAGAAATATTTTGTCATATACTACCTGCACATCTACTAACCTGTGAAGTGTTCTTCAATAGCAAAAGGACTCTCTGGAATGACTGAATTATCATTAATACTGTTTAGTACTTCCTCCACACGTTCCGATGTAGAGCTCACTGACTCCAATAGCATGTCTAGCTCAAATCTGAAAGCAAAACATTGTAAGGGAAAGTTAGTTAGCACAACACTAACAATCCTTTTAAGCTCTTCATTCCACAACTAAAAGCGTCTATGAAATCAAAAGCAACGGAAAAAATGTAAGGTGCAAACCTAAAGACTACTCAAAGTGAAGTCTATCTGATCCTAATTGTCCACTATTCCCTTTTTGGGGTCATTCAGGAAGTGACCGCTTTCAGAACTTCTAGTTTTGGGAATAATGAGAAAGGTTTCAACCCGCAAGGTTTTTGCGAATCCACATCTAAAATATTTGCATCCACATCTTTTTTCATAAGAGAATCAAAAACCTTGTCTAAACTATGTGCCAATTCAAACATGGCACTTATATAACATCAGGGGGGGTATTAAACAAACATCATAAGGTGCAAATTCAGAGGTGTAGATGTATTACCTATCATCCTCGCATCTAAACAGGCTCTCCTCATACTGGTTTCTGCGCATATGTTTGAATGAGTAATCTTCACTACCTGATGTCACAGATACCCAGAGATCATTCAGTACTTGACCTCCAAGTTCAGACCTCTGGCTTACCGTTGGTATTGGATACTGCACAAAAACAAGCATAAAGAATATGATGCCATTTTTTAGGAATATACCACTAAACAATAAACACAAAAAATAACAAGAAAAGGAGAAATTTCCCTACATCATCAGGAAGAAGCCTATAACTAGGGGTGCAACGTTGACAATTAGAGAGGTCAAGCTCCTGTATAGATTTCCCCCAATACTTCTCCTTATATCTATCCTTCTCTCTAGCTGCATCTATTTCACGCCTATGTTCCCTCTCTTTATCCTCCACCTTTACGGACTTTGATGCATGCCCTTCATTCCACAAGGATTCTGTTATTTGGCAACCAGAAAAAGTTAGACAAAAAAATAAATAAAATCAAATGACCCAGAAACATAACATTAAATTTCCAATAAAAATTGGATTAGATACTTTCCCTCCAGCATGCACAGTTAGAAAGATAACTAAGCAACATGAGAGACATCAAGAAAATGGAAGACTGTATTCCAATCATACACAAAAGAAGAAGCAACATTACTTACTTTTGTCCATAACACCAGCAAGGAATCCATCTGAAGAACAAAATAATTCAGAAACTATCTAAACAATTTCATAGCAAACAACACGACAAACAATACAGCAACTACCTATACTTTCGCATCGTTCCAAAAATACATTGAACCCTTCCATAAGATCAGGGTGCTTTCCAAGTAAATCGGCAACCTGAGACGAGAAATTTGAAACTAATTTCATCACAACAGAAAGCCTGAACAAAATCTCTCAAACTCAATTTCAGAAAAAAGGTAAACGGCAACTGTAAAAGGAATTTGAAGAAATCATACTGAATGCTTTATGACCTAAGGCATACTATCCAAATTGCTAGCCTAAACATTGGTTGAGGAAAAAAACATGTAGACAAAGATTAAAGTTTTTGAATGCTAGCGTGCTTGTAACACTTAAACTATTGGCTAACAGATGGCAAGAACACTTAATTTCAAGACACATGCAATTTTGAATAAAGTAACAAAAAGTAAGCTAAAAATCAGCAACTTGAATCATCTATCATTTCAGAAGCAAAATAAAGGCTTTAACGTAAAATATAAATCCTTCATGAGAAACAAAATGATACACCTTATTTACAGGTTTAACTGGGAACTAGGTACAGAAAAGTACAGAGTGGCACATGTGACATACCAAACTTTGCAATTCCTTTCTAGTGATTATTTCTGTGCTATAAATATGAAGGCACTTCAAAAATGCCTGGTAATCATCCGGATTGCGTAATCTCTCCTTCACTTTCTCACAAAAAGTAAACTCTTGGCTGTACATGCCTGAAATGAACAAATCACCCAATAAGAGAAGGAATATAACCAAAACAAAAGGAAAGTTGCAGACTCGTGACATATTGATAGTGAGGAAATCAAATAAAGGACAAAAAGTGTCACTCATGGGTCGGAGGGAGTAGAAATTTTCAGGGTGGAAGACAAGGTTCAAAATAGGTGCAGAGGAAACAGTTTATATCCTTCCGCAACTGCTGAAATAGTCAGAAAGTTCAAGTAGGATAACTCAACAATGAAAAGAGGAGATCAACGAAACTCTCAGAAATAATGTGCAATATTTGAATCAGCAATGCGGTTTCGCAGTCTGCCAGATATTAAACAGACATTTCCTAGAATAAAAGACAAGCTCATGAATAATAAACCATATTTTTGTCAAGAACATAATTTCACAAAATCTGCCATAAATTAAATGGTCAATACCAAGAATAACAAGAAGCCACTTCAAGAATCACATGCCATTGAAAAACCATTGTCAACAGGTATCACAAAAAAAACATGATGGCCACAAGTTACTCTAAGAAGTCTAACTAAACTGCTCACTTTGGGTGTACTTTTATAAATTTATAAGAGCCTTGAGAGTTCAGTTACTCACTTTTGAGGCCATCTTTATCATCATGTGAAGCTAAAGCAGGATGCACTCCAAAGTCCTCAACCTTCCTTGCAGATTTCTTTTTGTCAACACCACGAGGCATGTTCATGTCCCTATTAGTATCATGCTCAGGTTCTTTGTAATCCTGATCACGGTTTCTTTTGTCCCTGCTCTCTTTTTCAACACGCTTCCTCTGTTCCTTATGCAATTTCATCATCGATTTATCGTCGTCCATATCAGGGCGTTCAACACTCAGATCACGTTCAGCATGGGGACCCATGACTCTGTCTTTCCGGCCACGATGCTGAAAAACGTCATTCCCTTCTTAGGACTGATTAAAAAAAAGTAGCTATGAAGATGAAGTAGTTGAGGAAAAGACAATTACCTTATCTACTTGTACTTGTCGCAATGCAGGCATTGCAGAGCTTCTTTCATCATAACGGTGATATGAATTCCGGTTTAATGAAGCTTGATGAGCTGAGGCAGCAGCTGAAGCATCTGGCAAGAATCTGGTGAACTCATCCAGAAGATCTGGATGGTCATCAAAAAGTGCAGCAACCTTCATACACACCAGTAACAACATTATTCTAAAGCACAAAGCCTACAGTAAAATATCATGCTGAAAGATTCAATAAGTTCACCTCATGGTAGACTTCAGTGATGCCCTTATGTTCCTTCCGGTACATGTTCAAGATGTCTAGAAATGATTTATATACTTGATCATCAGTTTGGAAACGCTTCTGCAACAGGAGGGAGAGATATGTTCAAATATTGTACAGCAAAAAGATTTTTCTTGGCCCAAAAATTATCAATGGAGATAGCAGTATCACCTTAATTTTGTTTACAAAACTTATAGCCTCCTCAAACTCAACTGTTCTTTTAGGTGGAGGCTCCTCATCAATTACAGTGATTTCATAACCCTTGGGCAAGAATGTGTTAAACCCAAAAATCAGATTATTATGCCCTTTAAACAATTCTTTCACCCTCGCAATGACACCAGTAGTGTCAATTCTGCAGGAAATGTTTCGAGAGGTGAATTAGATAAGCCATGTGTAAGTAAAGCACTACTTTCCACATGCTAAACTACTTACCAAGAGAAAATGACTTACCTTTGAGCCTTAAAATCTTTCATCACATCAAGGAACATGTCATACTTTTCCCTCTGATCCTGGAACATTTCCTTAACTTCTTTCAAGTAAGTTAATGCATCATTGGTCGTGAGCTTCTGTGCACTAGTACCGCCTCCGCCCCCACCTCCTCCCGCCCCTCCATCTCCCCCTCCACCTCCTCCTCCTCCAGGGACTTGGGGTTGCCCATAGCTACATTCACATTAATCAAATATAACAACTTCAGAATGTTAAAAGGACAATACCCCCCCCCCCCACCTTTCAACACACACATAACCACAAATAAATCAAAACACTTATACGGTAAGAGATGTAAAATTGCACATGCAAAGTCTTTCATTACCACATCCATCCATTCCCAAATAATTCAAATCAATTTAAAATTCATTATATTCCTCGTACTCAAATTGTCCCGGTATAATTCATAATCCTTTTGCTACATCCAACAATCCATCAAAAAAAGGAGGTAAAAATATAATAAAAGAATTATGCCCAGATCACAAGTCCAATTTGGTGTCATATGAAAATACGGAGAATACGGAAAATATCCGATCACATATAAAATATCACACCCAAATATCACATATATCACACTCCTTTAATTTTACTTTCCATCTACTACCCCTATACCTACACACTCACATAAATCAATTCAAACCTTTCACATCACATTCTCTCTCCTCCTTTATTAATTCTCTCCTCACATTCAAA
>JAOWAN010000001.1:8337519-8352795 GCA_028566635.1 Lobelia cardinalis
AAATGTACTAAGATACAACTGGTTCGTACGGTTTGTACGAAAAAGTGGTTTGTAGTGGAATAAGCCCCTATATATATGTATAGATATATGTATATCTGGTCTATGACATATATATATGTACATATTGATGAAGTAATATGATCAATATCGTAGCATTTTAATGATTTTAATGGTTTCATTTGAACAACTATTATGATAGATCATATTACTTTCCCAAAAACTCGTAAAAGAAGAGAAAGAGTATGTAAAATGTACTATTTCCCAAAGACTCGTCCCTTGCCGCCAATATACTATTACGAGAATTCGATCGAAGAAAGACCGGTGTATTTTACAAAGTCTTAAAGTATTCTATATATACTATTGAGCCCCTTAGGCTTTACAATTAGTCTATCAACTAACTCAACATATTACTCCCTCATTTTATTTTTAAATATTTTAAAAGCTATATAAAACTTTCAAATAAGGGTGAGAAAGTGAATGTTTAAAAGGAAACAGATCCAATACTTCCTACATATTTGAAGATTACTACTTGTTGGAATAAGAATACAATTGAGCTGACTTTTAGTTTTACTGAAAAGCCTGCCAAAGAAGAATGGATTAATCGTCCCACTTTTAGCACTTTGATCACAGACCACCAGATCCAACTAGGCAACAACCAAACCTGCAAAAAATATGAACGTACGGAAATGGCACAATATAGTAGTAATAGTAGTAGTATGTATCATCAAGAGTAACCTTAAACTTGACCTAGCTAGTCGTTCAGTGGATTTTGTCGTCACGTTGTCCACTCCCCAGAACCTACATACAGGAGTCGAACCATGTGAAGTACCAAAAACGATTAGGCGACGTCAAATCAGTTAAAAATCCTCGATCGGCTACAGTCTGGTGATCGATCGATCAGGGGCTTAAACTGACTACTACTACTACTACTACGTATCATCAGCCAGTCTAAATTTCAAAAGTGAAATCGAAAGAATTAAGGCCTAGGAAGGGGAAAGCTAGCGCAGAGGTTGATGGACGAATGGAACGAAGTGTTGCATGCGTCCCAAATAAAGTGACGCCTATTTTTAGGCAGCCTAGCAGTCACCGGAGGAGGCGCATTAATTAACCCTTTAAGACAAGGAAACATCCATCTGATAATGCTTGGCGTTCCAATTAACTCTAGACATTTTTGGATTCTAAATTGATGCAAGAGCCAGAAATGATGATGCTTTTCCAGGCATGCGATATAAAGTTGAATTTCAGAAAAAGCCGGCAGTGATTGATTGATGACCCCGTATTGCAGTTGCCGCTATTTGAAGTAGTACACACCGCGATAAGCACTGTAGTGGCTGTCAAATACGAATTGAGATCCTCTATGGCACTTGGTATGCCACTATGTGTGCCACAGTGGTATGTGAGTGGTGGCACACATAGTGGCACACCAAGTGCCATAGAGGATCCGGACTCGTCAAATACTAGTATGTTGGGAGATGCAGAGATCGCTACTGCTCAAGTGGATGATGAAAGCTTAGTGAGTGCGCGCGCAGCATGCCCTTAATTTGCATACCTTAATTCTTCACCTTTTATCATTGCTAGCTAGCTAGCTCATGTTGGTACAAGTTTTCTATATCATCATTCATTACCTTTCAGCTCCCCACATTAACATAAGCTGTCCAATTGAATACATCCTAACAATGACTTTTTATGCGTATCAATTCGTGAAATTCATATATTATCGATCCGTCGATAAACATATTGCCCATTTCGATCATAAGACTTGGGTCAGAAAATCAATTTTTAATGATATAATATAATATTTTGTAATGACTGAAGTGAAAAAGTAAGATACAAATAGAAAATAAAATAATATAATCCATCAAAAATCAGAAATAGAATATTATGTCATATTAGCTTGGTAATCCAAGCTTTAACAGATTGTTGGATCAAAAGCCTCTAAAAGATCGCTATCTTGGGCCTAGTAGGAGGCTATGTAAAATCGGGATCACGTTATTCAGCATGTCCCAACTATCTTCTCCAGCTTGTAAACCTCTTTTATCTTCTGGCTCAATTTGGGCCTTCGTTCACCGGAAATCCTTAGGCCCAAAAGTAACATTACCCATCAAGCCAAAGTAGGATTGTAATTTGAATATGTTGAGAAAATCTTTTCAGTTTAAAACCTCAACACTACAGAATAAATCGCGGGAAACACAAAAAACTCACAAAGCATGGCAGGAACCGATCCACAGAAGCACCTCCTAACCCTAATTCGCGACGTCGCCACTGAAAAATCTCAAGGAGGTAAACCTTCCTCCTCTCCTCCGCTCGATTCTGTTAGGTTGCTGAAAAAAAGTCGGATTCATTGCTCTACTACTGTCTCATTTCAAAATTTTCGATCGCAATTGCTCCGCTTCATGTGTTTCCTCACTCATTAGCAAATTAAACATCGGTTTTTGATTCACTGAGATCGAGTACGTAATTTTCAGAACGTAGAGTAGGCAACCATAAGAAACAAATTCAAGAGCTTCAATCGGAGCTGGAGGCAGCGAATTTAGAGCTCGAAGAAGCCAAGTGTTTCAAAGAGAGTATGGAACAGGAGATAAAAGGATACGAAGTTGAATTAGCTATGAATGATACTTCTATTCAAACCCTTGAGGTTTTACTGAATTATATTTACTCCAGATGTCATTAAATTAACTTTGAATTTTTATTTGGTTGATTGAAAATCCTGGGGCAATTTGGCGTTTGATTGATGTTCAGGCTAGGATTTCTATACTTCAGGATGAAGTGACAACCGCTGGATCTGATTTAGAGGCTCTTAAGGTGCTGAATAGAACTTCATTCGCTATTGGCTTTCATTTTGCCGTATTCTGCACCTAATGTTGTTTATATTGTAACGGTTTGAACCTCTCTCTCTGTCTCTATTATTGTTTACAGAATGAAGAAGCGGCTTCCACGTACGTCTTGTGATTTCTCTGTTATAAGTCTGAAGTTTGCTAGCTGTAGACTTATTTACATAGTATTACATAACATATTCTAAGGTGTTCCTCTTTGCCTATGCAGAGATGAGTTTCTTGGCAAAATGTTTGAGCTGAATGCAAAAATAAGGTTCTATCTCATACTTGAGGTTATGTCTTACATCATGAAATGTTGTTTGTTTTAAAATCATGTGGTTGATTGTTTGTTAACCTTGATAATTCTAATGGCCTATCATGAACATCGATTTCTCACTAAACATGAATTAGAGTAGGATGTTGCTGTTTTTGGAGTTTTCCCTTGTGCTTAGTTTAGACATAATTTTGATGTAATGATGGTAAGATGGTTCATCTTAGCATCTATTTCCCATCGCATATTTGGTTTTGGGCCACTTTTAGTAGTCAGAAAGGATGATGGATAAATTATTTCTATCACAAACTTGAAATGTCGTCAGAAATGAGAGGCACCATATATCTGATGATTTGTCATTGTTGATTAGGCATATTAGAGCAGCGTTATTGATACCCTGTCCAATCTATTTTTTGGAAGGTCAAATATGGTTGATCTTATATATGCCTTTTCATCCATTCTGCATCTACATCTTCCTCCACGGCTTCTAAAATTACTTAGTGTGCAAGTTTATGGGATGTGAAGATGTGTGGCTTCAAAACGCCATGTGTGTGGAAATAACCTTCGTACAGTCATGGATATAAGTATGAAGCAGGACCATTTTATGCTTTGTCACTCTATAATTCTTCTCTCCAGTAAATTGATTTTGCCTGGCCATAGAATAAAAGTGGTGACGCGGTAAGGGCAAAGAAAGAAAAGGATTAACCCCCCCCCCCCCCCAAATCCATATTCTGCTGAAAGAGTCTTTTTTGAAACTTAAGGGGTCAACATGTGCAAAAGTCAAATTAAACATACACATTCCATATTTAGGAGATCAAATTTCCTTCATTTAAATTTTGAAGTGGAATATATTTATGCTAAGCCTGTTTGATAAATAACCATGCTGGCCCTTTATTTTCAAAAGGACTCTTTGAGTGGAAAGGAGGGAGTACGTAATTAGACTGTAGAGTAATAACTGCTGTTGACTTTTAGATTAATTTTCTCTATATAAGTGTTGAAGGAGCAGAGCCAGGCTGATTAATACGTAAAAGTTTGTTCCCTCCCCATATCCCTTAAAAAGAAAATTACATTCTACTATGGAATGATCAGACATATATGTATCAGTTTCATCAGCCCAAATATCATTCTATGTTTCCTGCAACTTTATTCCCAAAAATGTGTAATCCCCAATAAGGACTCCTGACCTAGAGAACA
The DNA here is from genome assembly GCA_028566635.1 of Lobelia cardinalis. Taxonomy (NCBI): domain Eukaryota; kingdom Viridiplantae; phylum Streptophyta; class Magnoliopsida; order Asterales; family Campanulaceae; genus Lobelia; species Lobelia cardinalis. The sequence continues at coordinate 8,341,798 of JAOWAN010000001.1, forward strand.
TATAGGAACTTCTTGGATGCTGTAATGATTTACCACCAGTATACTGTGTGAACATCACTCTAATCGATGAATTCTGTAGTCCTTCTCCCCCCCCCCCCTCACCCCCTTTTATCTTGTCTTTCTATAAAATGTTGTGGTCATGTGCGAGTATTGTTGCAACTATTGAGGTTTTTGTTACGCATCGTAATACAACATATTTAACTTGTGGTTTTACATTGCTGATGCAGAAAATTCCAACAGGAAGTAGTGTCTGCTTCAAAAGAAGTAAACTACCCTGGAATATCTAATCATGGTTCGTCTTACCATGTCGATTACAAAAGGACATAAACATGGCTCCATACATTCACAGACATTAGGCAAACAACTCCAAATGATAAACTCATAAAGTTTATGGATATTTGCTCAGCCTTGTAAAATATCATTTGATTCTTTGTTCATGAATCTGCAAAAGCTTGTATCTAATGAGCTAACTGTTCTCCGCATCCAAGTATGGAATGAACACTTGTCTCAAACAGCTCTTTACACAAAGTCAAGAATATGATCGATGAAGATCGAAATTTTATATAGATGTTATAAGGGGATATCAGTGATCATACTATTCGGCATTAATCAAAATTTTTCCTCTGTAAATATCCTCACCTCTCCCCCCGCCCTTTTCCCACCTATTTTTTGGGTTATTTATTTCCTCCCATGTCCCCTTTTGTATGATTTCTGTTTATTTTTCCCAGAAGCATCGCCTGTCAAAGCTAATTCAGAAGATGCTGAAGTGCGCAGAAGAGAGCTTGAAATTAAGCTTTCCCAGATAACTTCTCAAATCAGTAAGGAGGAGCAAGAATATGAATCAAATCAGAACATTCATTTGCAGGTGAGAACTGGTCATTCTATTTGAACCTGATGTTTGAATTTTTGCTTTATGTAAAAATAATGTGGAAAACTGTTGGAACAAAGCCTTGAAGCTTCCGTCTTACAGAGACCTGACTATAACCTTCCTCGATCTATCTTGTTCTTAGAATAGACTGCTACACACTTTGATGTCCTCCACAGTTCAAAGCCACCAGACTTTATGAGACACATCTTGGAATAAATGAAGGAAATAAATGAAATTGGCCCTAGAAGCCGCCTGTTTATAGATAGGGCATACGGTGATGCCAACTAGTATTAGCCATCCCAGGATTTCCAGCACCTCGGTAAGGGGTTTGACACGTCATTACTCCCTCTCAACTGTTTATGGGTTCTCATGTGGATGCCTATAGGTTGATCCAAATTGTGTCTGGGTCTTTGTTTAACATTAGAGTTCATTGCACAAACATGTGCCTATATTCGCTTGATCTACGTCAGAAAGTCTCTCCTTATTCTGTAATGCATTCATATTGTGTTTATATGAATGTTAACATATTGATGTAACCTGTAAGCCATCAGATAAAGATTGAATAGTTAAGGATCTTCTGTAGGTGAAACAGGAGTTGAGCGATTTGGAACAAAAAGTATCTCTCAGGGAATCATTTATGAAGCAAACTAAGGAGGTAGAGGAGTTGACCAGATATCCATACTGAGCATCATGTGACGTTTTTTTTTTCGCTAACCGATTTAATTGAGTTCATATATTTCATTTTACCACTCATATTGTCCAACAAATATGGTCTTGTTGGTGCAAAAGAGTGTGCTGTCCAGGGAGAAATCCAGTATGGAGTATTGTGCTACTGTTGTGTAGGGAGGAAATTGGAAATTGGGTCAATGACCTTCCTTTCCGAACTGTAATTAACTTTTTGAGTCAGCTATCCAAGTAATATAGCCATGAAATCAGGCAGTATATAGCGTGAATTCCTTAACTGACACACGCAGACTTCTGAACTTGAACACACATATGCTACCCTGAGCGATGAGCTGCAGAAAAGGTGTATTTGCCCCAAGTGTCAGCATGACAATATGGAGATTTTGGGTGGAATCCTTCAGATGAACAACTGAAGTCAATTACTCGTAAGCTTCAAAAGATAACACTACATTTAAATTACTACATTGCTTTTGTGCATGAGCACTTCGTACCATGATTTATTGAATAATATTCATCCTTTATTTATTGCAGTTGTTCGAGGTTCTGGTGCTATATGCTACTTTGTCAAAGAGCATGTTCATTTTGTACAAAGGCAGTGAGTATTCTAGATTGTTCTGAAGTGAACTTTTTGTATCCATTTTCTCATGTAGATCCCTTAGTTCATATCTCATGAAAAGTAAAGATTCTATGCTCAAACCTAGTGCACGACTTGACCACCTCAAACAGTATGAAATACATAATTTTCTTACCTTATGTTGCTAGTATGAACTGTGAAGTATTAGTTGCATCTGTTTTATTGTCAACTATACCTTCTAACTCGAACCTTGATCATGTACAATGTTCCAAGAATTTTTTTTTGGGGCAAGATAGGAAACATAAAGAGCTAAGGAAGAATATTTGACATGGTATTCCTGGAATACAAGCTGTAGAAATGAAACTAATCAAATGAAGTTTCTCCATATATTATCTGTTTGACCTAAAGCTTTGCTCATTCGATGGTGATCCTTCAATCTCATTTACAATCAATGATCGCAATGTTGATGATACCTCCAAATTAGCTCTGCCCCGCACCTTCATAATGATTAAAAAAGTTTAACGCTCATTTTGAAGGTCATTTGATTTGTCCAAGTTCCAACTTCTTTATGCTTTGTTACAAGTAAATGAATAAGGACAGTGTTAAAGAGGACTTACAATATGCTTAGAAGTATTTGTACTGGGTTTGACAGGAGGGAGCGGGGAAATTCGTGGATTGGCAGACTTTACGACTTCAATATGTGTTGAGAAAAGAGCCGAGACAGGACGATGATCAGAGAACTTGCTCTCGCTACGGAAATAGGAAAGTTGCTTCACCCCTTTGCCATACCATAAAATTCTGTCACACCTGCACGACACAGAGTACTGCATTTTATACATTCTCCTTAAAAATTCATTTATAAGCTAGCCCCTCCATAGTGCCAATAAGTTGGAAAGATATGCACAGAATACTGCATTTTCCTTCATGTTGAGAAAACCTTTATCCTTTTTGTGCGTATTTTTTCTCTATCCGATCATCGAATACGCCACCTGAGTTATAGAGCATGAATAATAAAGAAGATCATCAACTGTAGAACAATGTACCATGCTGGAGTTCTTTGTTTCTCTCCTGCTCTGTTTGGAAGGCCACCAGAATAGCGATTGCAATTGGCTGAAGAATACTTGTACGTAGGAGCAAATTCTATGTTTCCCTCTCGCCAACCTTGAAATACTCCACCATCTTCTAGTTCTCCACGAAGCTGATCAAACTCTTGAAGTGCTGTCCAGTCTTGCTTCTTTATTAGCATCCTGGCTAAATCGTCTTTTAAGTATAATCTATAGTTTAGGTCTCCAAACCAGAATATCCGACTGTTCTACAATTAATATATAGTAGCATCAGACAAGGAATTTAAAGACGATTTACGTCCATTCTTAATTTTAACAGTTGGCCAGACCTTTTTCTTACAGTTTAGTTTATTTCGTATGGAAAGACAACTTACTCGTGCCCTAATATTGTAAGAGGGTGAGCATTGCAACCATCTTGAGGTAGTCTAGTGAAAATCGTACGCCTGAAAATTTCAGAAACCTGGTGATTCCTTCTCCCTTCGTCGCCTTTCTTCTCACCAGAAGCTAAATGAGCAACAATGAAGCAAAAACTGGTTCCTGCTATTGACATACTGACTGAAACTGAGCCTTTATTTCCCAGATAACCCATGATCCCACAAGCCACTGAGCAAAGCTTTACACTTGACACATAACATTTCTTCAGCAGTGATTTTCTGATCCAGACACTTATGAAGATGCCAACCATTTTCTTGCTTGCCACCAGCTTGTACCCATTGTCCTGATTAGGATCCTCATGCCGTACATCTGGCTGATTTGTTACTGGAGTGTCAATTCCATGGACGCCAGTTCTTCTTTCTGACCCAGGAACTCTAACATAGTTATAGTTCTCACTAATGATAGAATTTTGCATAGGGGTCATCCATGGACATCCATATTTGTTATTGAGAGTTTTCCCGATTAGATCATTCCAGTTTGTTGCTTCTGTTGGATCTTCTGTCCCAATAATATTTCTAGCCTTTAGAGGAACCAGCTCTTGAAATCTGTGAGGAATTGGATGCTTTTTGTTAATTAAATTGGCAATTCTTGAACTTATCTTATGGTTGTTTTGGTACTGCTCATCACAGATGTTCGATAACAACCTTAGTTAGCACATACGTACCCAAGAACATAAATGTCAGCGGCTTCCTTAAGGTTGAACCATTCGTCTAGATCTACAGTCAAATCTCCCACGGGAGATCTTCCAGCGACATTCCAAGAACCAACAAAAAGTCTGAAATACCATGACATGTTGATTACTAACTTCCATCACAAAACCCCAAAGGTAATTTGGTTGTCTCTTTAGAGAGTATCTTACCTTAATTCATCGGTTGTTATGCATGGGTCCATGTCCATTGACACTACAGAAAAGGTGTCATCTTCTTCATCCTCACCATCTGCAAAAGGAAACAGCGATATATTTTTCATACATGGAACTAACTAGAGAAAGCCATCGGAAGGAACTGAGAAGCCGATGAGAGAGTTTCACACCTGAAAGTTGTATCAAATCTGATAAGCGATCAGATTGGTTGTGCTTCTTAGCGAACAAGCCACTCAATCTATGAACTCTCGAGGTGTAGTTTTTGTTATCCATGGCTAAGAACCACAACGCAGTCCATACCGGCAGGCCTCTAGTAGTAACTAGAGCACTTGTGGCAAATTCTCATATATCCCGTACGCTAAGCACACTGTGTGTGTATCTTCCAGTTCTGGGCACGGTTGGCTGGCTGTAAGATGTTATTACGTTGGTTACCACGCTCAAAATTAGGAAAGGTGGGAATAGAGGAGGAAGGAGTCGACAAAAGGATGAACCTTGGAAGTATCAGAATGTAAGAAGAGGCAGACAAAAAGAAGAATAGATAAACAATGCCTGAACGATAATCCCACAGAGCTTCTTTCCATATTTAAACGGTATTGTAACTTGTTCACTATCTGGCGGTAGAGAATCCATCATCTCATTTCACATGACTTTTAAAAATGATATGTATTATAAATTTTAGAGTTTAAAATTTTAAGATTATTTTTTAAATAGTTGAGGTAGAGATTTTGAAAAATAAAAAATACACCATTTGAAACCGAAAATTCGAACTCTACCTTAGATGAAGTTTCAGTGAATATGGGCCTCAGAAGGAACTATCATTCATTTCATCATTAGTGCTCTCTTTTTATTTTATTTATTATTATTATTATTATTATTATTATTATTATTATTATTATTATTATTATTATTGTGTGTGTGTGTCAGTGTGTGTTGCTTGTCACGCATTGCTTGCGGGTCATTTTGGTATTTGGGCTTATGTTTTTTATTTCTATGGAAAATTCTGAAGCAAATGCAAAATAAGCCAACATGCATGCTTGTAAGGAGTGCAGTTGTTTGTTCTTTTTGTTTAGAAACTGTATTTACATGTCTACTAGTAAGATTTACCCAAATAAACAATTATTTTACATGTAAACTACCTTACCGGCCAGCCGGCTGTCTTTTAAGTAACATGTCCCAATTTCTTCAACTTTTTAGGGTCCGATCACGAAGACTACATATGTTAATATGAAGGGTCAGATCACGAATTTTACATATCATTACATTTGAATATCACTACATCTTACATATCACATATATTTTAAATATCACATCTAAATATCATCAAATATCATATATCAATATCAAACACTTTCCATATATTATTCCTATACATATACACTCTCACAAATCAAATCAAACCTTTCACATCATATTCTCTCTCCTCTCTCCTAAATTTTTTACTCACATTCAAACCTTTCACATCACATTCTCTCTCCTCACATCACATTTAAATCTTTCACATCAAGGGCAATTTAGTCTTTTATTTTATAAACTCATATCACTCATATCATTTCATATTCATATTGTGAACAGTACCATATCACTCAATATCATCATATATTGTATTCGTGATCTGACCCGAAGTGATATGATACTGTTTACAATATGAATATGAGATGATATGAGTGATATGGGTTTATAAATTAAAAGATCAAATTATCCTCATGATGTGAAATATTTTAATGATATGACTAATTTCTCCCTTTTCGTGGACAAAAATGTTTGAAAGTCAAAAATTTTGAGTGTTGTACTTTTTAGCATTTTATAATTTTGAAAATTATACTTAAAAATTATATTTTTTTCCTACAATATTTGATCAAAACAATCATATAATCAATATGAAAGGAAAATTTTGGAAAAATAAATAAATTTTATAGCTTAATTTTTAAAAGCAATCTTTTCAAATGAAATTAGTGTCCAAAATCGAATGGTGGGCTCTTTTTCCGGATTGGAAGGAGCATATATATGAATTAGCTAATATCATCGTTAATTATAAGAGGTCATTGTCCTTATTTTTATTTTTTCAAAATGTTTTCGCCCGTGTACAAACAAGTAATCCAGCATAGGTGAGTTTAATAAAGGAAGGGATCCCGAGGGCATATGTCACAATGACAAAAGGGAGAACAGATAAGTCTCAACTTGATAGTGTGATGGGGGACTCTCGAAATTAGAATCTCAACCTAAAGGAGTAGCAATATTCTTTTGTTCCAAGGTAAGTGTTTTTATATACATAATTGTAGAAAAGTATTTGACATTTGTAAATAAAAAATTATTTACAAAAATAGAAATAATGATTGGAGTATTTATTTTGTGATTATGGAAGCACCGTGGATAGGATAGATTCGCACCTATTAAACTCTGTAGCTTTCATGGTTGCGACATTCTACCGATTTTAAAATAAATGGGCTTGCTTTTGTAGGTAGCTTCCGTCCTCACCCATTAATTATCACGACCAATTCCCTCATAGAGGACCTCTGAATAAGAGATAAGCCATCGTTGTAAATGAGTTGAATCGAATCGAATTTTTATGAATTTGTTTTAAATTTGTTATACTACAAGTTAAAATTTTTAAAATTTTGAGTCGGATCTAAAATGAATGAACTTCGCTCGGCTCGTGACGGGCTCGCGAGTCCTTCGTGAGACTTTGTAAATCATGAATATTACAGATCTTGGTAGGTTTTAACGAATCATCGAGAGTTTTGCTCAAGAGAGGATATGGATCAAGGTTCAAACTTGCATAGTAAAGCGCTCGCAAGTTATATAATGTGTTGACTTGGGCCTACATACTCAGTATTTTTAAATTATTTTGTTTCAGTTGTTGAATCTAAATATCCTTAATTAAAATTTAAATATGTTAATGACGAGTCGAATTGAACCTTAACAAAGTTCTTAAAAGCCCCTTAAAGAATATATATTCGGTTGGGCTTGATAACTTGATTTATTATGTAAATTGCTAAATGTCGCGCCTATTTTTTTCGCTATCGCCCCTATCTAATATCTAAAATACCCAATTTAAAAATATACCTAAATCTTACCCACGCTTCTCTTCCTATGCCCTTGTGCAGGTAGGGTCGCCTATTTTCGGATGAACATGAAAAGTTTTTCATTCGAATGACTACTCTCATGTCTATTTTCTTGTTTGATTCTCTTCCTATATTGAGTTTTCGAAATTTCAATCTTCTTTCTCACTATGAACTGTTTTTCCAGAGTTTTTCTTATCTCTTTCTCTCTCTCTCTCTCTCTCTCTCTATATATATATATATATATATATACAGATCGATCCATGTGTATTACTGAGTTCTTCCCACATATTCAATGCGTATTTTTCAACTTTATTGTTGTTCTGGGATCTAATGTTTGCGATTCTGCTTTTGATTTCTGTGTTCGATGGTATCATTCTTGTAAAATCTAGTGCTGCATTAAAAAAAAAAAATTTGCTTCCGCCTTATATCTCAAACAAATTGGTAAAATTTTCAATTATTCGAATTTTAATATGATTCCTTTCAAATTTTTTTTGAACTATGATTCTGTCAAGATTATCTTCTTCATTTGATGATGAGACAACCCTCTGGATTCTTAATTTAGGAGTTTAAGGTAAACAAATTATAAAGAATATTTTTGATACAAAAGAAGGAAAAATTTAGAGGCGACATTTATCAACAGCTACTAATATTGGCCTCTAGCTATATCCGCGACGAACAAGCCATTCAACTGGGTATTTTAAATGTTGGTCAAGGTTGGTTTTGGATCAGGTTGGGGATCCATCCAATCCATCGACTCGTCAGGTTACAATCTGCATTCAATATTATTGACACTGTCTCTACCTTATTCAATTTTATTCTTTAGAGTTAAATTCTTTTTCGTTTTAAATAAATAATACGGCCCTTACTGGCCTTCTCATTTTTGTTGAAAGTACTTCTTGTCAATTTTGGCTGGTACACATATATACATTTTTTATGTTTAGCTAGGAATTCTATTCAGAAACATTGACTTTGAGACTGCAAAACTAGAAAGAGCGTAAAACTTCAAACTAAAATAAAAACTAAAGGGAGAGGCGAGGTAATCGAATTTCTGTTCTTGGTTCAAATTTAGATTTTCTGGCAAGCTAAGATTTTAAAAGAAATAAGAATCCAGGGGTCCAATCTAGAATACTTTAAAAGTTCGGGTGGGTGTCTTTAAGAGCTCCATCCTTGTGTAACTTGAAGATCAGTATGACGAGAGTTGGGATTTGTGTGATAAGAGTTGGGATTTTTTTTATTTTATTCGAGGTCTCATTCTTTATCAAACGAATTTTAAAAACGAATACATGTAATAACATTTATAACTTTAGGGTCAGTTTTAAACGGCTTATATAAAGTTTAAAGTGTTATTTTTTAATTTTAAGTATTGAATGCTAAAATATATAAATAAGTTTGAATGTGTCTGCAAAATTAAAAAGTAGTATTTGAAAGTTAAAAGCTGAATCAGTAAAACTATCTGGTTACTGAACTGAATGAATTGTGTTTATTTTAACCTTCTCATTAGGGGTGATTTTGCTAGGGCAATCGTACCAAAAACTCATTACCATTATCATTACCGAATAATTGGTAATATAAAATCCATTATCGTTACCTTACCAAAATTTCGGTAATACCGATTCGGTAGGACACGGTAGGGCATTGGCATTACCGATTTTCGGTTCAAGTTAAAAAAAATGAAAAAATTTAAATTATAAGACAAATTACTTCACACTTGTACGCTAAAATTCATTATTGTGTTTTAAGGAATGTAATGAAAGAAACCGAAAAATTCAAATTATAAATTTAGGAAGTCTAAGTTCTACCCACTCCAATAAATGTCAACATTACAAAAACGCCAATTTTTAATGGGAGTCCTTAAGAGGTAGCAAGATTATGGTTCGAATTTTTTTGAATTGGTAGTGTATAAAATAATCAAAACAAATGAAGAATTTAATATGTAAATTGATTTTTTTTTATTTTTTATGTAATATATATGTGAAATTACTAAATTATTTCTATTTCGCTATGGTAATGATAATACCGTGATAATGAAATCCATTACCATTACCCTATCAAAAAATTTGGTACGGTACGGTAATGTTAGGACAATTTTTCGGTATAAATTTTTTGGTAATTTTCGGTATGGTACGATAGGACAATTGGTAATTTTTTTCCACCCCTACTTCTCAAAGAGGTTGTTTGTTGTTTATAATTGGTAAAAGAAATATGAATATATTTTTATTATGAATTTATTATAAAATAAAAAATTTGTAATATATTTATTATCAGTATTTACCTAATTATTTCTATATAACTACTTAATTATTATGTATTATCTTTGTCATTAATTTTAATTTAATTTAGTATTGCTATGATTATTAAATATATATTTATTATGTTTTACAATCTAAAAATTCTTTCTTTTTATGATTATCAAATAAATTATTAATTATATTTAAATATGACATACTATTACATTTATTTTATTGATACATTATATTTTAATCAGATTAAAAAAAAGATATAAGAAAAAAGTTATAGAATATAAAAAAAATTAAGTATAAATTTTCGAAGAAGAACAAAGTAATAAAATAGAAAATAATTTTTGTTGATACATATAAAACGGAAATATAATCTCATTTTATTTAAATTTTATGAATAAAAACTCAAAAATGTTATATATATATATAGGGACCTATTCCACTGAGAACCATTTTAATTCTAAAAACCTAAGAACCAATCTAGATCATTAAACTAAAAAAATTAATGGTTGAGATTACACAAAATTTTTAGATACAATAGAAAACGTGCGGTGGCATATGACGGTAATTTCATACAAAAACAAGGGAGCATTTGCTTTTCCAATTGTAGCAAATCAAATAAACGTACAGTGGCATATGAGGATTCAAATCACATTTGCAAAGTTAATAGTAAATATAATTATTTTTTTCCACCATCTCTTTAAAATGCTCATATCTCATGATCTAAAATTCAAAATTAAAATCTGATTGCGAATTCTTGTTTGAAATTAAATTATCTTTAAAACAAGACCAATGAAGAATATATTTCGAATATTTTTTTATTCGAATTGTGAACCATCAAAATTCACAACTGTGAACCATCAAAATTCACAACTATGAATAATGAAGTTTATAACTGTGAACCATTAAATTAAAACTTAAACTATGAAATTTACAACTATAAATCATAATGAACCATGAAATTGATTTTTGTTTCACATTGAACGAAATAAAAACTTATTGAAGAAGCTTTGTCACACATAGAATGCAATTTTGTGATCAGTGTCGCGAGAGGAGACACTTGTCTAACTATCGCCGAGTCGGCCGGCTTGAGTGCCGCGTCCTTTGCAGCTATCAACCCGAATCTCGAATGCATTAAGCTCTTTGTGGGTCAATGGATTTGCATTGCTGGATCCTCAACTTGAAGTTGGAAATACCAACCTCCAATACATC
>JAOWAN010000001.1:8357667-8368736 GCA_028566635.1 Lobelia cardinalis
CCCCCCCCCCCCCCCCCCCCCCCCCCCCCCCCCCCCCCCCCCCCCCCCCCCCCCCCCCCCCCCCCCCCCCCTTTTGTTGAAAGAATAGAACCTTTAACAGATGCAATTGCTTTATCTAGGGAACATAACCCACTTAAACAACAATAAAGCCAATCTAAAGGAAAAGCAAATGGCGATAACCCTTTAAATTCATCTTTTACATAACACAAAATGTATTGTCGACTAACCACATTTCTCGATCTCTGTTCCGTTCTGCTCCATTCTTTATACAAACATTGCTTACTACTATTACTATTGTTTTCTCTAGTTTTTTCCTACTCAATGCAAAGTAAAGAATCCCAGTCTATGAGCCTCTCTTTCAAATTCTAAGTAAAAGACTTCCAAGTACTGATGAGATACCCTCCAAAAGCTTTTAGTCTTTATCAAGCATCTCCTACTGAGTCATTTATCAAGGAAGTTTTTAAACAATCCAACTCACCTGATGAGATTCTTTAAGCTTTACTTCAATGCACTCCTATCTGGACTGTTTTTTAAAGAATAAAATCTTTACTAGATGATTCTGAGAGGTTTAGATGAATACTTACAATAAAAAACAACATGAAACGGACTCGTTGATGATCAAAACTCCATCTGCACCACTTTATACCACAAACATATTTCGTCAACATACTCCTCTAAGCCACTCCTAAAGCTCTGTGATCAACTTACTCCTTAGGCTCGATTGGGTGGTTGCCTGGTATTCCCTGCTCTCCTGATGAAAACACATGGTACAATGAAGTGAGAGAGAGAGAGAGAGAGAGAGAGAGAGAGAGAGAGAGAGAGAGAGAGAGAGAGACTGGGGGGGGGGGATAGCATTTCATAATTCTAATATCGGCTGGCTATTATGAGAACTTAGTTCATTGTTAAAACTGGATTGCAATACTTGGGAAAGAGCAATTGACTAGTTGTTGAACATATATGCAATTTTGAATATAATGTTAAAAACAATAAAAGAAAAACTAAGTTGCATTTCTTATATTAGAGGTGGTCCAATCCTTCCCTGAATTCCTTCCTTGCTTTCTCCATTTTAGAAAAACGAGAGAGAAAGAGAGCAGATTCCAAAGAAACTTCAGAGGTTGGGGTTCAGTGTTACATAAACTTCTACATATTTTAAGTGGGCAACAGCAGTGTTCATTTACATAAGCTGCCAAAGCTCAACTAAGCCTTCTCCCAACTATTGAGGTCTTTTACCCTCTTTACTAAATGAGTATACCAATTATAATAGCATATATATGAACTTGGGACCAAAGTTCTGTTTCTTAAATCAGTAAGGATAGAATATGAATGCAAAAAAGTGAACATCAATATCTAAATCCAACCAGAAATCCCAATTTCTGTAGATTATGTTGGCATGCATACCTGTTGTGGATGGGATCAGGTCCATTAGGCACTCTTCTCTTGCTGACAGCATGCCAGTCTTTTCCAATAAGCTGGAAGAGCTTGGAACTTCCACTTGACTGAGCTCCAACTGTAACAGTAACTGTAGCCAATTTGGCCTGGTTGGCCAACACCACAGCAAACAAAAACCAGAGACACCCCAAAAATAAAACAAAACTCACCGAAGCCCTCAACACCCTCATGACTAGTCTCTCTTTCCTTTTAAATTTCCTTTCCAACACAGAATTGAGAAATTTTCAAAAACACCAGTAAAGATGAGTTTATAACAATCATATTCATGTGAGGATAAGGATAATGCATATCAGGCTATAATATTTATAAGGCAGAAGAAATATGCAAGGAAGGAAAAGGAGAAAGCAGGGGAAGTGGCAAGTTTCTGTGATTTTTAACTTGGCGGGTAAGGTGGCTTTCTTTATAGGTAGAACAGAACAAGCAATTCCATGGCACTTTATGAGAGTGAGGTTAATGCTGCCAAGATAATAAAACTAAACAATAAATAAAGTTCAATATCTCTTGCTTTATATTGATTGGGTCCACAGAAAATTCACCCCTTTGCTCTGCAATGTGCATTTTCATGCAGCTACCAAAGGGGACCTCACTCTCTATGTTTCTCACACAATTAAGTTTCGAATACATTGGATGTCGTACCCAGCGAGTAAATTCGGGTTAAGAATAAAATATATATATGCAAATGAACATCAAATTGCAACTAGCAAGAAAACCCTACATTAACGAGCCCCATATCAGGAATGATGGTCAACATTTCAAAATTACGTACTCTTTATTTTCCCTGTATGGGTGCTGGGGAGGTACATAGATTCTCTGTTTTTTTTCTCTTTCTTTTGGTCAGCAAGATAGAGAGGGAGTAGAAAGGATGGAGGAGAAAAGATGTTAAGGATCAAAGAGATTGCATGAGCCATCAAATAGAGGATATGACTTCTCCGTAACAGAAGCCTGGGCAATTTAGCCAAAGTTTGTGCTTCCTTGCCTGTTAATAAGTTCACCCAGCCGTTAATTTGAACCAAAGTACATGCCCAACTTGTTTTAACATTTGTGTCTCCAACAGTAACTGATCTGGGCAAACTTCTAATAATTTATATATGGGTAATTCAGTATCTTAAATCTAATTTCAAATAATATTGATGTGAGGCACACTGGTTCGATTGTGGACCTAGAGTGGACATTCCTGATTGTAAAGCTGTGCTAACGTGAAACCCCTCAAGATTATTAAGCATAACTTGTGCATGAGCCTAAGGTTCTCCATGTGTTTTCTATTGTCCCGTCTAGTTTAACAATAGTCATATGTGAAAAGAATTGACTATATCTTGAGCTCCTCTCTTAATGGGAGGAATAATCATAAATTCTGGATGTTCACAAGTGTTAAATGCAGATCTCAATTCTCAACTCAGCATATGGAAAATAAATGGCTTATATCCATCCCAACATTCTTCCATTTGTAGAATCAACCAACCAATTAGAATTGATCCAGGGTAATGAAATCGAGTATCTTTATGTTGGTAAAGTTCAATGTAATAAGAACATAACTTTCTTAACATCTCCTAATTGATCTATCTCAAGGGTCAGCAACGAGCGCATATTCTATCATCAGATATGTGTCCTTTATCTGAGAAAAGCTCTAGTCTAGAGTATCCTAGTTGAATGATACTTGTGGGACACCTCTCAAGTAGGTTGGGAATCAAAGATCTGTTAAAGGTCCGACGCAGTAAAATAACACAAGTTTCTTTACCAGTAAGGAGAAGTGGTAGACCCCAACGGTCCCAGATGATCTAAGTAGTAAGCTAACTCACGCCCAAAAGGGAAAAAAATGTGGCAGCCACTAATTTATTAATGGTTACTAATAGCACAGCATTATGGTGGATTCGTAAAGGAACATCCTTATTCCACCCCACTAAACTGTATATATTGCAACCTAATATGACAATCAACCTGATGTCAGCTTCACTTCTCACTGTGTTAGCCAAGTAAAATGATATCTTAACACAGTTTTGTCAGACTGAATTAGTCATACATCAGCAATAGATTGAATATGGAAGATCAACCAAAAATAGGCCCATTTCCAATCAAACTACCTAGTTTAAAAGGAACTGTAACTAGGAGAAACTGCCCAACGCTTTCTAGTTTCTAGAATGCCACTGACTAGCTTCTTTTTATCTTCTAGTGGGAAGGAAGATGGCTTCCCCTCATATGACTCAAAGAATCTCGTGGTCCAGTGCTTCCAGTTCAAACAAACTTCTTCAATCTTTATGATAACTTCCCTTGCCACTGTCCCCTCAATTTGAAATTGACATCAATGAGAAATGAGGAAGGAATTCGCCAAGAATGTAGACAGGACGCATTTCAAATTATATATCAAAATTAACTTTTAAAAAATGGCTAAATTAACAAAAAAACTCTCCACAAACATGTGCAGAAATGTACGTGATGGGGCTAGACCACTATAGCAAACCACCAATGCACTATGTATTATTATGAAAATTGGTGAATACCTTTCATGTGAGAGTACCATGAACATCTACTAGATAGGGAGCTCGAGACTCTCAATTTTGTATGTAAACCAACAGAAGATGCAGCCACTAATTCTATCCAAAACATCAAAGTCGAAAAATGAAGCCATTGACATGCATCCTGGTGTGACAGTTGCACCAGCAACTTGATTCTTAAGAATGAGCGCTAATGGTTGTGGTGCTCAAAATGTTTCAGTGGTGGCATATGGCTAAGCTCCAATTATAAATCTGAGATTTTCGGCAATTAATAACAGTTTACGACAAGGAATTTTTTTCAGCTTTGAATAAAACCAGTCAGTCTTCTTCAGGAAAAAGAAAATGTAAATCGTCCTGTGAACACCCCCCCCCCCCCCAAGTGAAAAATTTACCAGATCCGTCCCCAAGATTACTAAACGTCCCACATAAAACACTGTAGGATTCTCACTAGAAATATAAACTGAAACAAACAAGGAGATGATTGCTGATGGCTATTGCGGTCAATTTAAGTTGTTTCTGCACGTGGAGATCCACCTAAATAGCCCTCCAGTATTATTTTTTCACGCATGATTGATTCAGTTCATATTTCAAGCGAGAATCCCACCTAGGGTTTTATGTGGGAGTTTACTAATCTAGGGGATGAATCTGGGAAAAAATTTACTCGGGGTGGGGGTATGAGGGAAAACGGTAGATACCTTGAGGGTTTTACGTATTTTTTCCTTCTTATTCTTCCCAAAGAAAACTCAACTATAGTACAAGTATGTCAATTGGTTTACTATTTTCAAATTTAGGTTATGTTTTCTTGTTAGACGATCAAAATATCCAATTCCCATGAAAAAAGTATGTTGATACGCAAATGTTACCTCCTTACTAATTTAGGCATTGTCCCAAAGTCTGCAACTTTGCACTCAAAGACACCCCAGATCAAAATAAACTGCAACCTATAACATAAACCATAATGCACCTGTATTCTGATCACGAAAGAACAATATCTTTGAAAGACATTCCCAGAATCGCTCAGCTTTGCAGAATATGTATGACGTAGGATATGACATGAATTATGCCTAGTCAACAATTACAAAGAGAACAAGATTGTGAACGCCTATATAGGCGCCCTGTAAACATGAAAAACGATGTTGATTATTAGAAATAGCTTTGAATCCCCCTACGAACAGGAAAGTACACTGTAGAATAACATAAGTGCTAATGAATGACATTGTTTACTGACCCATTAGATGGGGGATACATTAATATACAAATGGCTGTCATCAGCTTACTTCAAACTATTCATATGAAATCTTACAGTCAGAGTCAAGGTAGCCTTGATTTGGCTCTGCATCATGTTGATTCATCCTTCTTTTTGCTAAGCAGCTGGAAAATAATGAATACATCAATTATGACCTGCAATCACTAGTTTCATTGGATGATGTAGAATATCCAAAGGAGAAAATGTGCATTCAATGTTGAAAGCAGTAAATATTAAACCTTCAAAGAAAGCATCAGATTGACCATGATCTTCAGTGTTGAACCATTTTGACCTCGTGCAAACAGGCCCCATTTAGTTTCAGCTGCTGTCCGAATAAGACATTTAACTATCTCTTCTTCTGGGACCACTTGGGCCCATATATCGCTAGATGTGTTCGTCCAAACCGCCGATCAGCAATCTATAGTTTGTTTAACCACTGAGAAACTAAGTAGGCATTCAAATAGCGGGTTACCACTAGTTACTGGGATACATTGAGTTATTGCCTCACAGAAGGAAATAGAACCAAGGTCATTACTGTATTTACTTTAGAAAGAGCTTGTATTCATGTACTTTCATTTATTCCAAGAAGCAATAAAACAGTAATTAACTGTAATTTCACACGTAAACGTCAGTTGCTTTATACAGCAGAAGTATCAAGATGGATGGCCACAGAAAATACCTTCACAAGGCAACCACATGACTCAAGCATGTCAGTTCTGAAAGGATACTCCACTACCTAGAACAAGCTGAGAATCTTAGAACAAGTTAGAAGAAGATTTAATGCTGTCGGGTGTAAACATAGATAAGAACTTACTATAAACGAATCATCTCCGATCAAGGATGATTGTGAAATTTGATTCATCAGAACCCCATAATCAACTTCTGTATATGGAGGTGTAATGCTAATATAATCAAAAGGGCCATTTTTACCTGCACAAGGAGTATTAATATATAGCAACACTTTTTGAACAAAACAAGAGCTTGCATACCAAATATTTCATCATACAGATATCATAGCATTTCTCTCACTCGGTAGGCCCCCTTCAGAGACAACAAGAATTATATCGTAGCAAGTGGTTGGGAATACAAACCTGCAGATTCCCCCGCCCGCTCCAAGAACTTTTCCACACGGAGAGTATGTATAACTGAAACATCAAGAAACTCAGTGGATTCTAGATTTGGTCGAAGAATATCAGAAACAACCCAAGGATCCATCTCAACAAAATGCACCTGGGCAGTTTGCAAGCAAGAAATAAGCAGTTACATCGAAAGAACAATTGAATGAATGCAAAATGAAACCAAAACGAATAATCAACCAACGACTTAATGTAAATAACATTGTCCATGAAATCAATCACCACTTAATCATGCTTCTGCTAGTAACCTTAATCAATTTCAGTAATGAACTCTAGCTTAATGATAATGACATTGAATGTGTAAAGCATCAACAAAAAACTATTTCAGAAGAAATAATGGCACCTCAGAGCATCCTCGGCTGATAGCCTCGATCCCAACTGATCCAGTACCGCTATATAAGTCTAACCATCGACCAGGTCTTAAACATGACGGATTGCCACCAGCCGCCTTCACAAATTTGCATAATCATTTCATTAGTAACATTTTAAATATCAGCAATGCCTAAATTCTTCTTCATTCTCATAAGGCGGAGTTAAAAAATGACATTCAACATTTACCTGTATAATAGCAAAGGCTGCACCTTTGACAACTTCCATCATTGGGCGCACATCCATGCTCTTTGGTGAGAGTAATTTCTTCCTTCGAGCCTTTCCTCCAAGCACCTAGCTTATATGACGACCAACTATTAGTAAACACTCCACCAAGCACATCCAGTTCACAGTAACAAACAATGAATATCAGAATAAAAGACAATTACGCATGAAACTACAAAACAGACAATCTATTAGTTTCCACTGAGAACATCAGAATCGCATTATTTTCCACTAAGCACACCAACATTTCGTAAGGGATTATTTTCTAACGAGCACATCCACCACGTGTAGACACCCATGTTGGTACCCCTAAAATGACCATATGATGATTTAGTATTAGTAAATCTTAATTTATAGTTTACAAATGATTTCTTACACTGTTTAATCCCGGTTCAATTTGATGAATTTTGGGGTGAAACTGTGAGTAATTTGATGACCAAACTTCTGAAACTCATAAATAATTCAAATGGACTCGGAATTGGGTGATTCAAAAGGTTGTTTTTGGTATTTCTAAAGATCTATCCGCATGTCATAGTGAGCACCAAACCCCATACGGGGATAGGTGACCGGGTCACCAAAACCCGTACGAGGATTGGTGGCTCCATAGATTATTTCGAGCAGTTTGGGGTTTCTTGGTACATAAGAAAACGTAGTTTTGTCCTAGCTCGGATTTAGTAGGCTTTTTGACATATTTTGAAGAGATCGTATTGGATATACTCACATTTAAATGAGGATAATCTCATATCTTCCTCGGCCAATCCGGTGCAAGGTTCATTAGTCACTTCTCCAAGTAATTAACCTATACCTCCTATATAAAGGATCCTCGGTCCTTCATATTAGATCGCACAATAATTTCTCCATACTTTTACTATGTACAATTTTTTCTAGGCTACAGAGCAGATATTAGAGCATAGAGAGTATCTTTGTCTCTATGACGAAGTTCTGCCTCATTAGTACACAAGTTGTGCCAATTTTCCCAAACTCACTTCTAATTACAAGGTGTATTTTTATTATTATTTTACTGTGTTTATCATATTGTCCCATCAAAAGGATTAAATAGAGCAAATTAATCTTTGTCAATAAGATTTGCCTATTATTACTAAATCCAACATTCCAATCCTCGGATTGCCCTTTAAGTCACTATTATTTATGTGATGAAATGACTCTAATCGGCGTCATGTCATTTGGGCAAAGAGGGTGCTTAACCTCTTTCCTTTTTGTAGTCAAGCCCGCACCCGTGTTTTTTCTAATAAATTTTTTTTCATAAAATAGCATCGTACTCACCATTAGACACTGATCGTTTTGATGGGTTCGAATCTAGATTCTCACACCACGCCCCACAATGTAATCCAATAAAAAGGTTTTCCATAGAACAGACTATTAAATAAGTGGCTTTAGTTAGCATTTCCCAAGAAAATACAAACCTGAAGAAGCTTATGAGTCTCGCGTCGCTGCCGCGGCTTAAATTCCTGTGTTGACTCATTCTTCCCTTTTCCCTCCTTCTGTTTGGTCTACAAAACCAAATTTGAATCCCAAACATTTCAATATTCACACACAACATATAAGAAATCTCAATTGATGGTGTGTGAGGGAGAGACAGAGAGATACCTTGGGTGAAAGAGGTCGAGGGAGGAATTCATCGGGATTGAGACCGTAATGTTCAAGTAATGCCCTTTGTTCTTCATTAGATTTAGGGGTTTCTGACATTATCCAAAACAAAACAAATTGAAATGAAATTCAAATTCAGGAATTGAAGGAAATCAAATGATTGCTTACTAGTAAGAAGTGTTTGTTAGAGTGTGGCGGCGTTTTACAAAGAGACTTACTGAGGGAGGAATTGACGGAGAAAGATGGACGTCGATGATGAGTGACGGTCAGTGAAGGAATGATTCCGAATAGAGCAAGGTTTGGGCAAAACGAACGTATGAGATGATGGTCTCTATTAGTAGTAGTGATGGCGCGGACAGGTTGATGAGATAGAATTGGAGGTGTTGGTGGTATGGAAATCGCCATTAATGGAGGTCGTCGAACCTTGCGGGGATGTTCGAGTTTGCAGCAGTAGTAGTGGGCCTAGTGGCGGAGCACTGTTTGTGTGGAATCGAATTTTCAGAATGAAATGATTAGGTTCGGATGAACGAATTCAAACATTTTTTCAAATCATAATATGGGTAGGGGTATAATGGTTCAGTTCGGCTATAAATTAAAAATTGCAAGCCGAATTGTATCTAGGTTTGAAATTTTAAATCTAAACTAAACCATCAAACTAAAATATCGATTTGGTTCGATTCGTAGGTTTAATAATTTTTACAAGTAACTAAATTTAATATAAGATTTATAATAAAAAATTAAAAACAAATATTATATTTAACACTAATAACCTATAATTATAATAAAAATTGAAATATAACTTAATTATATTGTTTGTTTATATAATAGTTAGCACAATATAACTTTAAAATAATAAAATTTATAAGTTCATCATAATAGAATTAAATTTAAGTTAGCATATAATTATTATTCTATTATATATAATTAAAAGGAGTATATATAAATATAATATTGAAATACGAGGAGTTTATATAAAAATATACATATATATTAAATATCGGTTCAGTTTGGTTTGGTTCGGTTTGATTTGAGGTGTTGAAATCGCAAATCGAATCGAATCGTGCGGTTTGATATTTTTTCGAACCGTTGTAGGTCGAAACCAAACCAAACTCGTCGGTTTAGTTTGTTCGGTTCGATCGTCGATTTGGGCGGTTTGAACTTACACTATTATATGGGGAGTGCTCAAATAAGAATCTAATTAATATAAAAACGGTAGAAATCGATCTCATTCCTTAAATTTGAAAAGAATGTACGGATGATATAAGATATAGTGTGAACATAAATTATATAATAACAAATGTAAACCCAACATATAATATAATAAGTGTGAAAAAAATTAATTATTTTTCATCATCTCTTTAAAATATTTATATCTCATTATTTATACATCCAAATTAAAATTTGATTAGATATTCTTATTCGTAATTAACTTTTCTTTAGAACAAAATCAATCATTAATATATTTGAAGATCAAATAAAAACGTCAAAAAAAATCAAGATGCAGTAGACCATTTACTACTGCATGCAGTAGTAAAATTCGTACTGCATCCAAGTATAACTCGTAACATATCAAAGGATGCAGTAGGTATATAGATATTGCATCCAGTGCAATTCATAACATACCATAAGATGTAGTAAAAATATTACTACTGCATTCAGTACAATTTCACAAAAAATACAACAGGATCAGTAGCAATGTTCATACTGCATCCGGTGCAATTTCATAGCAATGTTCCTCCTGCATTCGTGCAATTTCGCAAAATACAACAGGATGCGGTACGAATATTGCTACTGCATTTAGTGCAATTCATAAATTACAATCGGATGCAGTAGCAATACTCCTACTGCATCCATCCAATTTCGCAAAATACAAAAGGATGCGATACGAATATTGCTACTGCATCCAGTACAATTCATAAATTATAACCGGATACAGTAGTATTATTGCTACTGCATCTTGACTTATTTTTGATTTTTTTATTTGATCTTCAAATATATTCATGGTTGATCTTGTTTTAAAGGTAATTTAATTATGAGTAAGAATATGCAAACGAATCTTAATTTGGAGTTATGAATAATGAGATATGTGCGTTTAAAGTTTGAGAATGAAAAATATTAATTGCGTTCACACCTATCCAGATTCTAATTAACGTGTATGTTCAAAATTTCTGAGTAATTACCAAATATGACATCGGTACTTTAAAAAAGAATATAACCTCAACCTTTAATTTGTATCTAATCCAATAAAAGTAAATAATTCATACGGTTCTCATTTAAGGAGGTTCCTACTGAAATAGAACCCTATAATATAAAATAGGCAAAAGTGCATCATAAATCACTGAACTATACGTGTTTTTCATATTTAGTCACTAATGTATAAAAATTAAATTAAAGGTCATCTATGTTTATTTTTTGAACAAATATGGCCATTCCGTCCATTTTGAACGTTAGTGGGACGTTAAATCCCCATTTATGCAGGGGTAAAATCGTCAAATTAAATTAAACATTAATTTTTAAACATTTAAGGGTATAAGTTGTATTTGCCAA
>JAOWAN010000001.1:8425881-8441819 GCA_028566635.1 Lobelia cardinalis
CCCCCCGCGGCGTCGTCGAGGCGGTCAAAGATAGGGCGAGAGAGTCGCGGGCGCGAAACTGGGAAGTGGGGATAGATTAGAGCATGGGGAATCAAAGACGTTTGGTTGGTTTGATGGGATTCAAATTTGAAATGGGGAGGAAGTTCATTTGATTGAGGTATCCAATGAGTTGGGGTTTGGGTCAATTGGGTCTTTCAAACTCCCAGAAGTAGTGTAACAGTTTGGAGACAAAAAAAGGATACAGAGAGTGCATTCAGATTGTTTAATTGATTTGCATTTACAAACTCTCTCTCTCTCTCTCTCTCTCTCTCTCTCTCTCTCTCTCTGCATATAATATTGACGAAATACAGAGGAGAGTGAGAGAGAGAGTGTGTGTGATGCGAGTTACGAGGCGGGAGGAGGAAGGAGGGAAGAGTACAAGCAGAGGTTTGCATTTCAGAGTTTGTAAGCAGACCAAAAACACTAGAAATAGAATGCCACCAGCCAATACCGTTAAACTTGTCGAACGCAAGTGTTCTACGGTGATGCAATACGGAACACACCACTTTTTGTATGTGTGCAAGTATTCTTGTTCCAAATGGAATCGTCTACACCATGCGTCCTTTAAGATTGCCCTACATTTTAAAGAGAAGGTAAATCACTGATTGTCGTAAGGGGCTATCCACTATAAAATTTTTATATTTCACCGGTTAAAAGTGAAATCTTATCGTTGTTCCAAATCTGCTACCTGCTTTATCACAGAATTAAATCCATGAGAGCGTGTGTGCAAGTATTCTAATATTAGTGTAATAAATCTGTGCACGGTCACGGATTAAAAAAAAAAAAAAAATACACCCTTAAAATTTTTCACTAAATATACGAAACATAGATTCATAATATAGGGAGAAAATACACAAAATCTTGGGACTACGAGAGCTGATGGTGTAACACCTACTTAACTAGATGCCCACGTAAAGTATTCACCTTACTATTCATTCACCTTTCATGACCAATCTCCTTTATACTATAAATATGGTGTGATATATTACTCTATGATTTATGAGACTAGTTTGTTTTAAGAAAAAGTATTTTCTAATAGACAAGGATTACAAGAATGTTAGGGTTAACCAAATTGAACAAACTGTAGGTTTATATGTTCAGTTTAATTCGATTTTTCAGGTTTAAGAAATTTGTAGTGTTCAACTTGAAACTTTTTGTAAGGATAGACACGTAATTACGTGAATACAAATACCTAAAGATCAAGTTACTTGAGTATGATATGTAAAAGGGTTTATTCTATTTTAGATGCTAAAGTTTTCGTGAGTTGGTAAAATAACCCTCAGTTTTAGTATTCGCCGTTTAAGCCCTAACGTTATATTTTTGTCACATTTTGAATCTTTTTCGATAAAATTCGTCAAATTCTAACGGAAGTGAACTCATGTGCAAAATGCGTGAGTTAATCAGGGGCGTTTAAGTCTTTTCTCCTACATTACCCTTAAACCTCCCTTCAGCCTACCCCACGCGACCCCCTCTCTTTTTCTCCCCCCCTCACCCCCCGTCTTCTCCTTTCTCTCCCCTCAACCACCGCCACTACCCATTCTAACTCCATAGCCACCGCTTTTACCCATTCCCCTCAACCTCCGCCACCATCGGCCGTCCCTCATCATTCTCTAGCAGTCCCATCTCCCCAAACCCTACCACACAATCCCCCCATTCCGATTTCAGGATGGAAACCCACATTTCGATTTCAAATTCGAATGCTTCAGAGGTAAACTTTAGATGTGTGGGTGAAGCTCGATCGATTGGGGAGAAACAAATCCAGATTGATGATGTTGGTGTGGAGATGCGGGAGAAACAAAAGAGAAAGAGAGGAGAGGAGAGGAGAGGAGAGAGAAAGATAGAGAGAGATAAGAGGGGAGGGGAGGGAAGAAGAGAGTGAGGGAGAGCAGATTCGGCAACGACTTCTCCTCATGCTCGAAACGCATCGCCGTTCATCATTGCACAGATCTAAGCGAGTGACGAGCAAGGTAGTCAAAATCGAGATCTTAAGTATGATCGGAGAGGGGGGGGGGTAAGATCGATCTTAAAATCGTAAGATTTTACGACATGCCTAACATTACAATATATTTTATATTATACATATGCCAACATAAATATAACAACATAATTAAGTCATAACATTCATAAAAAAATACAAACATAACATTGTCAATGTAAATAAAATATGTTTAACAATAACAAACATCTAAAAACTAGCTCAAATCCTCGGGATTGAAATTTCCTTCTAAGTCTAACAAATTATCATCCCCATCACCATCTTCCTCTTCCTCTTCGTCGCCTTCCACATTTTCTTCACTTTCCTCGCCTTCACTTGCAACATCATGATCACTCGCGTCGAGGAGATCCATATCATCATCATCGTGAAGTGTCAAGTCTATGTCATCTACTCCTCCACCATGTGCATCACTACTAACTTCAACATCATCATCATCATCAACTTCTTCATCCAAGTTCGCGCCCCTCTCGGTAATCCATTCCTCATCCGAGTCGACTTCTTCAAATTCCTTCTCCATATTTCTAAACTTCTTGTTCTTCAACTTAGAATAGTAGATCACATAAACTAAGTCGTTCATCTTCTTTTGGTGTAGTCGATTTCTTTTCTTGGTGTGAACCTAAACCAAAATATATCACTTCATAAGCATAATATTTATAAGATAAAATTTATAAATACTTTCTAAGAAAAATAATATTACCATCTCAAATGCACTCCAATTGTGCTCACATTCCGAAGAGCTACAAGTCAAGCTAAGTACACGTATAGCAAACTTTTGAAGCTCGGGCACATCATCCCCATACGTGTTCCACCAATTGGCCGGATGTTTCTTCTCCATCATATCCTTAGAACCATCTCTACCAAACATGCCTTTTCGATGATGGAATGTATTAAGCTGTTGATAAATAGTCATCCTCTCTAGCCGATCCTTCACTAACTTTTCAATGCAATCAAAAAGCCCATTTTTAACCTCCCGGTCATTGGGGTTAAAGTTCGCACGAAAATGAACTCGGGGGTTTAGATAATGAGCTGCAGCATGCAACGGTCTATGGAGTTGATTGGTCCACCTCTCATCAATAATATTCCAAATCGGCTCATAGCTACCAACATAATAAGTACACAACTTTAGTTAATATTAAATCATCAAATTACTATTTAAAATCAAATTATACTATATTAAATACAAATATATGAATACTAGACTTATTAGTTATTTACCTTCTCTTGACATTGTTGTAGTTGGTTTGGATTTTGTCCTTTGCACAATCCATCTCCTCGTACAAGAAGGGCATAGCTGGCTGCTCGTCGGAGTCTACCATGCGTAATACCTTAACCAACGGAAGGGCTGCCCTAAGACACATGACGACATTACTCCAAAATTACTGTCCAACACAATGTTTTGGACAATCATCCCTTCATCGATTCGTACAAACTTGCTGCGTTTCCACTTTGGCGAAGAAAATATGGCCATCAATTCACCCTTATGCTCCATGAGGCAACTTAAAGTCAAGTATGCAGTGGCAAATCGTGTCATAGCTGGCTGGACCAAATCTTTTCCTTTTGTAAATTCTTTCAAGATAGAAATAAGTATCGTCCTAGAATAGATGTACGATGTAATTTTTCTACCTTTTCTAATAGTTGCTTGATGAACTTTCACTTTCTTCTCAAAATCCTCTAGCATCAAATCGATACAGTGAGCGACACAGGGAGTCCAATACAAGTTCTTTCTCTTCTCCATCAACAAACCTCCTGCCGCCTTATACGCAGCATCATTATCAGTCACTACTTGTACAACATTCTCCTCCCCAACTTCCTCCACAATAGCATATAGCATTTCAAACACCTTTTGGGCTGTTTTTGAAAAGGAGGACGTGTCAATTGATTTCAAAAAAACAGTACCTTTAGGACTATTCACCAAGAAGTTACAAATTGACCTCATCTTCTTATCGGACCAAGCATCGGACATAATAGTGCACCCTACCCATTTCCATTCTTCTCTATGTTCCTTAATAACAACATTCATTTCAGCCACCTTTTCCTTCAAAAGTGGTTCCCTAATCTCATGATAAGAGGAAGGCTTAAAACCAGGGCCATGTCGAGCCACTTCTTCAAGTGCTTTTATGAAAAAATGATTCCTTGCCACATTAAAAGGTATTCCACTGATATAAAACATATCCCCCAACAACTTACAAGCACTTTTTCTCACATCCTTCCTCATCATTGCATTCATAGTAAGTTGGGTTTGGGATGAACTTCCTATGCCCTTCGAAAATAGAGGTTGAACAACAGAATTATCAGAACTGATGGTTGCAGTACCACTATCAATTAATTGCCTTTTTTTTTTCTTTGGCTTCCAACCCTACGGATAATAATGCAATCATATTTTGCTTCACATCATCAGGGACACTCATACAAGCACTAACATTGAACTTTGTACAAGCCAGATGATGTTTAAATCTGAAAGCACCCCCAGTAACAATTTTAGAGCAATACTTGCACTTGATTTTTTTAGCCGAGCCATCTAAATCAACCCCATGCTCCCATGCTACATCAGTCCTACTCCCAGATGCATTTTTTCTCTTTGCACCAGCAGCAGAAGAAGACATTTGAGAAGAGGAAGTTATAACAGAAGAGAAAGTAAGCCTTTACCTCTGAACTGAGCGATAGAATACTAGTTGACAGGCTGCCGACAGTTGCTGCTGTTGTTCTGCCGCCGACTAGGTTAAATCCAGGTGCTGCTACTATTTGTGCCGGAGATTGAGTTCGATCGAGCCTCAAGAAGCATCGCGAGGTGTCGTCTATGGTAGGCGAGGGCTGCCCAGGGAGAAAGATCGAGTAATTTTAGGCTTAGGGCTTATATTTAAGCCAGATCCATTAGGCCCAGCCCAGATCCGACCCAGATTCGACCCGTTTTGACGGTTTTAACCCATTTCTTGACCCGTGTTTTAAAATCTTTGAAATCGTGTGGAATCTTACGATTCCATAGATTTTGTACGATTTCACTCTACGATTTTACCGATTTTGGGTCAGTTCCGATTTTAATAAGATTTAACAAGGAACCCTAGGCTGGAATCTTAAAATCTTAAGATTTTACGATTTAAATCTAGATTTTGACTACCTTGGTGACGAGGGAGGAAGGAGAGATGCATAAGGAAGACTTTTGACATCGGTGTGGCTCAGCCGCTCTTTTCCAAACGCTGCACGAGGTCTATTTCCATGCGCCCTCTCCCTCTTCGTTTATGATTTTCTTTTCTTCTTTTATTCGTATTCGGAAGTTGGTTTGTTTATTCGTGATCACTCAATTGCGGTTCTTATTTTGATGTTGTTCTCGGTTATTTGAATGGTGGACATAAGTGAGCAATCTCATTGGATTGGTTTGTCATGACTTGTGCATTTTATACATTTGTGATTGGTTTAGATCTGGTGGCCGGACCGGTGGATGCTTGCTGCTAATGGATTTTCACTGCTGGAGGAATGAAGGGAAGGGTTGGGGTTTTCGATGGGGGTAGAGGGCGGGTTTGGTGGGGGGAGGGGTGGAATATTACTTTTTTTTAAGAGAGATTTTTTTTTATTTTTTTGATAAATTATATTTAGTACGAAAAAGACTAAATAACCCTAAAAAACTCACGTGTTTTACACGTGAGCCCACCCCCTGTTAGGAATTGACAGAAGTCGTGTGAAATTGTGCATTTTGCAATAAAAATGTAACATTAAGGCTTAAACGACAAATACTGAAATCTGGGGGTCTATTTTGCAAGCTCATGAAAACTTTAAGACCTAAAATGCGATAAACGTTATGTAAAATTTAACATTGAATTAATATGAAAACCCCAGTTTCAAAGTATTGCACTCAATCCAATTGATTCAATAATTTCAAGGCATTGGTGTACTAGCTAGCACATAGCTCTCGCATGATCTCTTCCGTTTTGCCCCATTCGGATATTAAGAGTGGGTTGCATTACGAATTTGATTGTAAATGAAAAGATCGTGGTGAGATGCAAAATGGGTTTGACTTTTCTTCCCTATCACGAGAATGAAAAGAGAACATAAATAGGAAAGCAACCGAAGGATGAGATATGTGAATGAGAATGGAGATAATTATTTCCCTTCCATAGGCATCACTTGACCGAGCCCTGAAAAATGATCACCAAGCTTAGCTCGACTAGATTTAACTTGGACACATATATAATATAGCTCGGGCTTATAAGAAGGCCTACAAGATCAAGTTTCACTTCTATTTGTTCAAATTTTCTATTATTGAGCTCATTTAGGAGCAGCGCTAGAGCTACTGAACAGATAGAATAGCAAACTTCATCGGTCGTTCTTGTTCCGCCTACTGTTCTAGTTATAGGTATGGGTCTCGTTTCGAACGGGTGAGTGAATGGCTTGCTTCATTTCATCCCGAGTAGAGTAGTTCAGTGTGTAGCCGCTTAAAGACGAAATAATTCATGAGAGGGAATGATCAAAGAATGAAAGACATTTTCATTCCTCCATTGATCAACTACTAATGAAGGGGCCCGCTACATACAAGCTCAATGCTCTTAATAAAGTTGAGAGACGTCTTTCTTAATACGTAATCTAAAAGGATTTAACATTGTCATCTTGGTGGGTGATTGTTGGAATTTTATAAAATAGATGACAATGTTAAAAGAAGAAATGAGTTCATAAGTATTAATTAGGATCAATATCCATATTGAGGATTAAAGAAATGCAGAAAAAAAAAATCAAAAAACGTCGCGTCGATTCCTTGCAGACCGCTATGGCGCTTGTGGAGGACTATGGCGAAGTTTGTCCGAGAGTTCGAACAATTTTTGACGTTGAAGTTCGCTAATAGCGGCAATTTTCGCTATAGCGGAAATTTTCGCTATAACAAAGTCGATAATGGTCACATTTTAAAAAGTCAAAAGGCATGATGATTAAGGAATTTCACCGTAGCGAAATTTGGTTCGCTATAGCGGTCCCATAGTCCTATAGCGAAAATTCCTAGAATTTTCAAATTTCAATGGTTGTGACCTTTGGTTGTAACCAGTATGAAGGGGTATGTCAGGACTTATATAAGGAGGATTCCTGCAATATTTTGGGACACCGGAACTCACTCATTTCTACTCTCTCTCATTCTACAACTCTCTTAAATTCTTAAGAAAGAATTTCGATATTTGTTGTTCATCATTCTTCGGGTGCAATTTAATCCTAAAGGTGGAACGCCAATAACCTTACAGAAATAGTGGGGGCATTTATCACTTTAAGGACAATGTTCATTCACGAGATTTGCACATACTTTTCATCTTCAATCCTCTTGTTCTCTACCGCAAATAGTGGGGGCGTTTATCACTTTAAAGTGATAAAAACTATTGAGGATGGCAACCCGTGCCGAAAGTACGTTCCAAGTCATTATGTCGATAGTTCCTTTTGTTACATTCGTTAAAATTTTCGAATTCTTAAAATGTATCTATCACCAGATCTATATAAAAAGTTGAATATAACTACTCATAAATTGGAGGGGTCAAAAGTAATTTTTAATGTATTTAACATTGATAAAGTGTAATAATAATTATTTTTGGCCCCTCCAATTCATCAGTTGCTATATTCAACCCTTGATATATATATATATATATATATATATATATCATGATTTAGGAATATGTTACGATTACTGAAAAATATAGCTGAGGGTACGTAGCGGGTGATTATTGGCATATTGAAATAGTGAACTAGCTTAGGTATATGATAAGAGAAAATTTTTTATGAGGTGTCACCTTATATAGCTCTATTTAAGGTTCCTTATATCGATCAATCAAACAATGACACCTAAGCATTTTAATTTAAAAATAAAAAAATTATAAACATTTAACTTTAGTTAACCTCTAATTTTTACCTTAGTTAACCAATTAATTATGCTAATTAACTGAAAAAGAAAAACTGGAGGAGTAGCAAGCCAGTAACCCATGTTCTTCTTCTTTTGCGGCCATCCGTCTTCTTCCTTGATTCCGACGAGAACAACTCACCATTCTGAAATAAATGGTGCCTTGTATCCAAAGGGATGCCGATGCCTAGGTGCGGGAAGAACTCGCCACCGTTGCCTTTTGCTAGTTCGAAAATGACAGATCTAAATTCTAGTTCGGATTCGGGGTTTCTTCGCCATCGCTAGAGGATGGTAGTCAGGTTTGAATTCAGAATCGAACTAGGTAAAGGGTCGATGGAGTTTGGGGAGGGATCGAGACTGGGATTAAGATTTGGAATCGTAAGAGAGGTTTAGAGAAGGAGGTGGCGGAGAGGGAAAGGGCCGGAAATGAGAAGAAAGGGAAAAAGAAAAAATTGACTTAGATGCTGTTTGTTTATTTTAAGCATTTAATACTGAAGTCTAAAAATAAGTCTGAATATGTTTGAAAAATTAAGAGACAATAACTGAAAGCTGAAAGCTGGATTAGTAAAACTGTTTGGTTACTAAACTGAATGAATTGTCTGAATATTGTCTTTTGTCCATTTTAACCCTCTGATAAAGATTGTTTATTGTTTATAAGTACTAAATAGCGATATGAGCATATTCTCATTTTGAATCAAATGATTATAAGATAAATAAGAATTGTAATAGATTTAATATTCATACTAAATTTATTATTAATTTAATTTATTATTTCTATATAGCTACAAAATTTAGCTTTGTTTTTAGTTGTAATCTAATTTATTATTGAGACTATTATTTGGTAAATATTTACTATGTTTTAAATTTAAAAAAGAATTAAATAATTATTTAATTTTTGAACTATTTCTTAATTTTACGATTGGTAAAAGATCTTTTTTGCTTTACGTTTGGTCCTTAAACCTCAGATACGCTTTATGTTTGTAATTTTTCTTTACTTTTAATTTAAAATGCTTATGTGCCACTGTTTGATTGATCGATATAAGGCACCTTATATGGAGCTATATTTTTTAGGTGTCACATTATATAGCTCCATATAAGGTGCCTTATATCGATCAATCAAACA
Organism: Lobelia cardinalis; assembly: GCA_028566635.1. Lineage (NCBI taxonomy): Eukaryota > Viridiplantae > Streptophyta > Magnoliopsida > Asterales > Campanulaceae > Lobelia > Lobelia cardinalis. Next base: position 8,434,900 of record JAOWAN010000001.1, read on the forward strand.
ATGACACCTAAGCATTTTAAATTAAAAATAAAAAAATTATAAATATTAACTTTAATTAACCTCCAATTTTTCACCTTAGTTAACCAATTAATTATGCTAATTAACTGAAAAAGTAAAACTGGAGGAGTAGCAAGCCAGCAACCCACCTTCTTCTTCTTTTGCGGCAATCCGTCTTCTTCCTCGATTTCGACAAGAACAACTCACCATTCTGAAATAAATGGTGCCTTGTATCCAAAGGGATGTCGATGCCTAGGTGCGTGAAGAACTCGCCGTCGTTGCCTTTTGCTAGTTCGAAAATGACGGATCTAAATTATGGTTCGGATTCGGGTAGAGGATGCTAGTCAGGTTTGAATTCGGAATCGGACTAGGTAAAGGGTCGAGGAGTTTGGGGAGGGAGACTGGGATTAAGATTTGGAATCGTAAGAGGGGTTTAGAGAAGGAGGTGGCGGAGAGGGAAAGGGAAATGAGAAGAAAGGGAAGAAGAAAAAATTGACTAAGTCCAGAAATCATGAGTTAGTCTTTGTCGTCTGAATTGGGGAAGAAGCTAGACGGACGACTGGCGAGGAAGAAGAACGTGGGTTGCTGGCTTGCTGCTCTTCCAGTTTTTCTTTTTCAATTAATTAGTGTAATTAATTGGTAAACTAAGGTGAAAAATTGGAGGTTAACTAAAATTAAATGTTTGTAGTTTTTCTTTACTTTTAATTTAAAATGCTTAGGTGTTATTGTTTGATTGATTGATATAAGGCACCTTATATGGAGCTATATAAGGTAACACCTTATAAATTTTTTTTCTCATATGATAAATAATTAGTAAGCACATGGATAGAACTGTAGTAAAGTTCAGAGACGATTGATGAAGTTTGCGTATAGTTATATGTGTATAAAAGTCTAGTTAACATAATTTTCTTCGTATAACTTTCACTAGCAAAATAGTGCACAAATATTTTAATCAAATTACATTAAGATAATAAGGCTTCCGTGGCCATTTTATATAGCTTTCTTCAATGTAGCATGTATTATTCTTCAAAGTAGTAGTCATGAAAAAGGAAGAATATATAAATTAGTTCAATATCAAATTTGAACGTCCTAGTAGTAGTACCTATATTTTTGCAATGGGTCGGTCAATCTGAAATGCCACCTAATAATGTACATTGCTTGTCTTCAAATACAAGGTACGTACTTGCAAAAGCTTGCATATAATTAAATTAAAATGCCACAACATAATAATTAATTGCTGTTATTTCTTTCTTCTCAAGACTATACAACATTTCATATAACGTAATGAGCAATCGAAAAAGTTGCTATGCACCAACAAGGAATTGCCCCTTATAATTAAGTACACACACATAAAGGAAATCTAGCTATATTCCCCCATAATTGCATAAGAATGATGGAAAACAAGTCATTTCCTGCTCTCTTTCTCTTCCTAGTATGGCATTTCATGTCTTCTGGTAACTTTATGAGCTTAAATTAGTTTTTATGTTTTTAATTCCCCTCAAGTTTGTCACTTCTTTTGCACAAGGGAAATTGTGACTATTTTTCCTTGTGTTTGGAACTTATTTTCCAGGTCTTGAGGTGGCTGAGGCATGCACATTTGTTGTTACCAACAAATGCCCTTTTCCTATTTGGCCTGCCACTGCCCCAAACAATGGTCATCCCGTGATTGCAAATGGTGGGTTTTGCCTCCCCTCGGGGCAACTCAAAAAAATCCCGGTCCCTGCAGATTGGAACGGCCGCATTTGGGCCAGAACAGGCTGCAAATTCGGGTCCAACTGGAAGCCCGCCTGTGAAACTGGGGACTGCGATGGAAAGTTAGAGTGCAACGGAAGCATAGGCCTTCCCCCGGCCACGCTAGTCCAAATTGCACTACAGCCTGACAGGAGCAAACCAAGCTTTTACGACGTTAGCTTGGTCGACGGCTACAATCTCCCCGTCTCTGTCGCGACAAAGCCAGTTTCCCCCAAATGTCACATTGGAGGCTGCACTAAGAATTTGAACAACGTCTGTCCACAAGAACTCGAGGTCTTGAACGAAGAAGGCCAAGTTGTGGCCTGCAAAAGTGCTTGCTTAGCTTTTGATCTCGACAAGTTCTGTTGTAGGAATGAGTACGGGACCCCGAACAAGTGCAAGCCAAGCGTCTACTCGAACATCTTTAAGGATGCTTGCCCTTCTTATTACAGTTACGCCTACGACACACCGCCGCCATTGGTGAATTGTGCATCGGATGTGTACGTTGTAACTTTCTGTCCTTCGAAATGGGGAAGTGCGATCGAGACTGCATAGAGTTGTTCCTCTTCTTGGTCAATTAGTTCATTTGTCAAAGATCATACATATATTTAATTTCTTACGAAATATGTTTATAACTTTAAGTTTAATTATTAGGTGAAATCTACTGTGTCATGATCATGGCGAAAGGAAATCAAGGGTGGCTCAGTGGTTCGATTCCTTTTCATGCCCCATTGGGGCCCAAAAAAAAAAAAAATTCATGGTGAAAGCATTGTGTATGAGATAAATTGAGCCATTTATAGCCTTATTCATCTCTCATATGCATACTCCACATTCTACAACATTGAAAGAAAAAAAATAAGGAAACAAGGGAACATTTTACCCTCAAATGTGCTCAATTTAGTACAAGCATAAAAATGAATAGAGCAGTGATCTACTCTATCCGCTAGCTCCCAAATGAATGTTTATTTTTCACAAAAATTAATACATAATTATAATTTGACCAAGTATTTTCATAATAATTTTTTAAATTTATGAGAATTATTATTGTTAGTTCACTTACTATATGTAATCATTAAAATATTAGAAAATAAAATAAAATATAATATTTACATGATAATACAGTAAAACCTCATGTGACGTTTAATTTTAAGATGAAAAATTATCATTCAATCATTTTGAGACGGAAAGAGTAAAAATTTTTGATACAAAATGTCTCCAGCTTGTATTTCAATGACTGAATTGTGATTACGTTGATAGTTGATATGTTAAAAATTTACCATTCAACCATTGCCAATCCAAATATTTCTCTACATATCAAACTTCAACGTTATTTGTAAGGAAAATTGTGATAATTTGTATGCATTAAAATATACTTCCTTCGTTTCGTTTTAATTTCTTTTAAATTTTGTCATTAGTAAACCAGTCCAATTTAAATAGTGTACATGATATCAGTGGGTGAATTTTTATTCTTTAAGTGAATACAAGCCGTTTATCACTTGAAGCAGCCCCGCCCATCCATAACATAACATAGATATTGTCATATTGATTTTCTACAAATTTTCTGCTTGAAAAATGCACTTTTGCTCCCCCTAATGACAACTGGATCAAGCAAGTTGGGCAGGAAAAACCAGTAAACAAATATGGGCTTGGTTTGGGCCACAAGCCCAGAACTGAGTTCTGCGGTCGCCACCTGATTTAGGGTTACTGATGCGGTATAAAGCGGCATTCTTCCGTTGCAGAAACCCTATCAACTTCTTAAATTTCTCCTTCTCGTAGCTGTCTCCCCCATCGCATCGTCTACGTTTCACCTTCTCATAGTTCTGTTTGTTTTGTTGCTTAATTTTTATCTTAAATTCACTCCTTCTGAAAGAAGATTTTCAGGCAAGGTAAGCCAATCCCGAGAACGGCGGGAAAATTGTCGAGTTGATTTGAACTGATGTCTGTTTATTCTTCTGGTTATCTTGGAAATCAGCTGATGAGAAATTAACTGCAACAATATGATGGCTTAGCGCTATGATTCCTAGTATTTAAGTCTCTGATGATTTCTCGACTGTTCAATCAAGCCTTAAATTTATGTTTCCCTGTCTGTGTTTTTGTTGATTTTGGCAAGATAACGATGATGAGATATGATGAGTAAACAATTTGGTCCGTGTTTCTGATTTAACCGTGACCGATAAACCATTTCCAAACCTCTGATCTCGTCGATTAGGTTATAATTATATCAATCCCTTATTTCAGATTCTAATTTTTGTGTTTGAAATTGGGTATTTGTGTTTGTGATAAGCTATTTGTATGGCTCGATGATTATATTCCTTCATTTTTATGAGGGAAATATACGCTATTCCGAATCTCTACATGAGCAGAATTCCAATTATGTTGATGAATGAGAGCTGCGAATGCTATTAGATAATTTTTTTTTTTATACAATAATTAATTTAAGTTGGTTCTATCTGCTGTGATGAATTATGAAAGTATTTCACATGTCAGGCTTCAGAGATTTTGTTAAAGAAATCAATGAGAAGTGAACTTCATCTTTACTGAGCAGAAGAACATTGCGAATTGACTGTCCAAAACAGTCCTTTTATATTTATGTTCTTAAAATTAGGCAAAAAAGTGTATTTCAAAAATAAAATTTTAAATTTTCTTTTCTGTAGTTTCACAATATTATAGTTGAACTGTATTAATAAATATGTATGACTATATAAAATTTTAAAATAATAATAAATACCAAAATAAGATGAAAGTTAAATATATCCCCAAAAAGATGAAAGTTACACAATTCCTAAATCAAAATGAAAATTTGAGGAGGTAATTGTCCTGCATTTGAAGCCTAATCAAAATGAAAATTTGAGGAGGATAATATGTATATTTCCTCAATCCTAATTATCAGTAATTCATGCAACTTCAGATGTATTATTCAATCTTCAGATTAGAGGTTCAATGCTTCAATTTGGGGTGTAAATCACAGGTCGTGCTGCATTCATAAATTGTAGTTGTTGGATTTATCGATTTAGAAAATTTTTTATAGTTTTATTAAAAAAATATATAATATAAGATTTATAATAACAAATTTAAAATAAAAAATTATTATTTTAATATTTATAGCTAATGATCATTATAAAAATTAAAAAAATAATGTAATTATGTTATTTATTTACATAATATTTATCATAATATAATTTAAAAATTATAAAATTTACAAGTTCATCATAATATAATTAAGTTTAAATTAGGATATAATTATTATTTTATTATATATATAAAATTAAATGAGGTATATATAAATATACAAAAAATATGAGAGATTTTTATGAAAATATACATATATATTAGATATTGAATCAATGCGTTTTGAAAATTTAAATTTTCACCAAAAATAAAATCAAATCAAAACTAAAATAAAATAAAATCAAAATTATATCAAAAATTAACTGTCCAAACTAGGGATGGCAATTTAGATTTATGGGTTGGGTATAAATTCAATTACACCCAATAGTTTATTGGGTCTCATTGACTTTACGGGTTAATTTTAAGGATTTTTGACATTTTAGATCCTAAAGTTTTCGTGGGGGTTCAAAATGGACATCGATATTTCAAAAAAATTAATTTGGGCCTTGTTGTTTGAAAAATCAATCAATTCAGGGTGTGCAAAATACGTGATTTTTTCAGGGGCAATTAGGTCATTTAACACCAAAAAATATATCAAACCCTAAAACTTTAGGGTCTAAAATATTAAAAACTGTAATTTTTAATCTTAATTAATACTGATCTTAATTAAACTTCTTAATTAATTAAACTCCTTAATTAATTACCCTAATTAATTAATTACCCTAAATATTTTTACCTTAATTAATTACTTTAAATATTTTAATCTAAATTAATTAATTACCTTAATTAAATATGTTAATTAATTATCATAAGTAATAAATTTCCTTAATTAATTCCTATTCCCCCTCCCCTCCCATTCTGACGCCTTCTGCCACACAAATCCCTCCTCCCTTCTTGCCTACCACCAAAAAACCGAACCCAACCCCTATTCCCAGCTCCTCCCTCACTCTCCCCCGCCCATCTCGTCTCCTCTCTCTCAAATTCCATAACCACCCTGCATCAGTCGCTGATGTTGATGCTGCGAAGAAGAAGAAGATAGTGGTTCTGAAACCAACGGCAAAATCTAGATCTATATACTCGTGATGAAATCCTGATCTCCACCCATCTCATGTCTCTCCCTCCTCCCCTCTCCCGTCTCTCTCTACTTCTCCTGGCCTCTTCTGTGATTTGGCAGTTTCTTGCAGATTTGGGCGTATATAGGAGGATAGTGGCAACTTTGGTAGCAGCGACCGGAGTTAATGGCAACTTTGGACGTGGTAGAGAGTTATGTTGTAGCGATCGGAGATAATGAAGGAGGATGATGCAGTGGGGGTGGGTCTCTCTCTGTTCTTCCCTCCCCGATCTCTCTCTCTCTCTCTCTCTCTCTCTCTCTCTCATCATGAAAAAAATGAGAAATGAAGAGGAAGGTAGAAGGGAATAGAGAACCACACGTGACAGGAGAAGTTGAAGAAGGCCGGTGGTCGGAGAGTGTGTGATGTTGGGTGTGGATGGTGATGAAATTGGGGGTGGAAAGGAGGAAGGCTTTGATTTTTTTCGATTGGTGGGGCAGTCTTTCGGTGAGAGAGTGCGGCGGTGGCGGTGAGAGAGAGAGAGAGAGAGAGAGAGCTGTCGGAAGAGAGAGTGGTGGCCGTGAAAGGGAGTGGCAGAGCGAGTTGTTGCCGATCGGAGGTGAGGGCGGCAGTAGTGGCGGTGAATGAATGAATTAATTAAGGTAAATTAATGATAATTTAATTAATAAATGAATTAATCAAAAAATAATTAAAGTAAGTATCAGTAAGAAATGAATGAATTAAGAAATTAATTAATTAATCAACTAATTAATTAAAAATTGAATTAATATTAAAAATAATAATTGATTCTTATTTTAGAATTAGAATTAAAAAATATAATATGATGCAGTAACAATGTTTCCATTGCATCCGTGTAATTTTACAAAATACAACAGGATGCGGTACAAATATTGTTACTGCATCCACTGTAATTCATAAATTACTATACTGGATGCAATAGCAATACTAATTCATAACATATAATAAGACGTAGTAAAAATATAATTACTGCATCCATTGCAATTTCACAAAAAA
>JAOWAN010000001.1:8441919-8455827 GCA_028566635.1 Lobelia cardinalis
TCAACGTTGCATTTAAGCCTCCCTGCCTGCGGTTTTTTCCATGATTCCACCCCTTCGACTCGCTGCACACGCTGCACGTCATCACCATTTAAGTTGGTATCCCTCCACTTTTCCGGCGACGTGTTACCCCTGGCAACTATCTCGTCCACCGTCGAGCGCTTGGATTCCCAAACAACCAGGTTGCGATGATACCACAAGCTCCAAACCAGCATAATTATCCCCTCCGCATCCTGACCGTGATCCTCATGCAAAATCTGATCAATCCACTCCAACATAGACCCACCTCGATTGATGCAATCCACTCCACACTTAGCGTAGCAGCTCCGAGCTACCTGGCACTCCACAAGAACGTGCAAGGCTGTCTTAGCAGCTTCTCCACAAGTTGGGCAGTCCGCTAAGACTTGTACACCCCTTCGACATATCATATCTCTGGTCGGTAACAATCCTTTGCAAGCACGCCAGATAAAAGACTTTACCTTTAGGGGAACTTTGAGGCTCCAAATTCTATTCCACGTACGTGACGAACCTGATCCAGAATACGAATCTGAACACAAATAATGGCACGCCGTCTTCACCTTATAGCAACCTTTTTTTATCAAGGATCCAGTACCACTCCCCAAGAGATCCACTCCTTCCCAACGGGATGTTCATCACCTCACGCGCCACATCAGGTTCAAAAACAGCGCGAACTGTCGCTTCGTCCCATTTGTTTAGCCCAGAAATTAGGAGATTAGACACCAGACCATCTGCGAACCGCGAGTCCAAGCAAACTTCTGGGCATGGTCGCACTACATTAGGGATCCATCTATCCTTAAAAATCATAATATCATACTCCGATCTAATTTTTTTTCGGCACCCGTTTCTAAGTAGAGGAATAGTGGACAATAGCCCACTCCATATAGCACTCTGATTCGCACCCATGCTATGAGATTCAATAATATTAATTTAAAATTTTAGTTTCATTTTTATCACTCATATTTGGAAAATTTAATATATTTAATATCATGAAAAGAGTATGAGACTAATTTTGAGTCTCTTTTAAAATTTTACAACTTTTTAGTATAGATAAAATTGGACAAGGGACAGGGAGAGGTTTCGTGATCATTTCATACACACAAAAAAAGGTTAAAAGGTAATTTAAATATTTTATCTCATGCATTAGGAGAATAATTCTTCACATATCTTATATTACTGAATATGAGTGTTCAAATGATAAAAAAAAAAATTATTATAAAGAAAATTATTTATGTTAAATTGTTATTGTCGTGTGATTCTATAGTTATTCGTTAAATTTCTTAAAATTTTCACATTATTTATATTTTTAGGACAAATAGAGCATTTTAATTAAAAAAAAAAACTTATTAAGGTAATAAGATGGTAGGTATCTTTTATTTTTAGAAGTTGAAAAATGTCTTCTAAAATTGATAATTAGTCGTGATAGTATGTCTTACAATTTTTTGTGACAGACAGAATTTATCATGCAACTAAAAATTCATTAAAATCATAAATACATATATTAATTTAATTACTTCATTAAATTACTCACATTTAAAATATCTCTTATTGATGGGTTTGGGTTTGGATTTGGATTTGGGTTCGGTAGAATTCATGTAAATGAATTAAGGTAAAACAAATCAGGATATGTAAGAATAAATAGTTTAAAAACTTAACTTGAATCTAAACTCATATAAAAAATTAAAAAAAAAAAAAACTAAACCTAAAAATTAAAGAGAAGTTAATATTTGGGCAAACTGAAAAAAAAAAATATGTAGAAAAAGTAGAAAATGAAAAGATCAACATTCAAAATAATGTCGAAGGCAAAGAAATCATATAAAGATCTAAGGAAATATTATCTATGAGATAATCAAAAATGAAGATTTATTAGCAAAATTAATTAGAATAAATTATTATCCAAAGACACCACTAAAATGCAAACATTAGAAATCAAAAGCAAAAACAAGCAAAACAAAACAGTGCTAAAATTTAAAAAAAAATATATCAAAATTCAAATTTAAAAAATTAAAAAGTAATGATAAAAACTATTACGAAACATAAATTTGACACACAGCATATTAAGGCAAGAATCAAAATCAAGTTTAAGAATATCCTGCTTATTTTGATTTTAAAAATTACAGTAATATACAATGTTAAAATAAAATTAAAATCAAAATTAAATGTGAATTAAAATTAATAATTGGCCAAAATTCAAAATAAAGAGCATATACAAAAGCATCTGAATAAAATAATCAAAATCAAAATCATAAGAAAAACAAACATTTTAAACTCAAACCAAAAATGGAAACAAAAATTTTAACAGTATTAGGAAATTAAAAAATAATAATAATATTAAGATCTTCAAACGGTAGTGACAAATCTCTAGAATATAGAGGAGAAGAGGAAGGGAGAGAATTAAGAGATGGAAGGAGTTTAAATTGGGTTGAATATATATCCGAAAACATAATGTACCAATTTGGAGTAGGTTAGGTTATTATTAACAAGAGATTTAAGTAGACGGAGAGAGTAACTATCCTACTCCAAATTGGTAGATTTATGGATGGATGGGCCGGGAGAGTAAAACTTGAAGTCTCTAAAACCTGAGACATAATGCTGCCAAATGTTCCGGGTTATTTGATGATAAATCTCTAGACCCAAACCTCCCGGGTATTTACACCAAGTCACAAGTGATTTCGGATTATCCTATCTGGTTAGCTAGCTATTTACAAACAAAACTTTGGTTCCCTGATTGATTGTTACCTGCCTCCCTCCCTCCGTCCAAGACAAGAAGCATACCAGGTTTTGGGCTGTGGGATATAGTAGCTAACTCACGGTGACACCATTTGCGGCTCCTATGAACTAGGTGAAAGATATCCTACGTTTAAATCAACCATGAAACTGAGCCACCGGGTTTATATTCGATTAGTTGACACAAAATTTCCCCTAGGCATTCTCCCATGAGGTCCTGTCACATAAGTAATGCCACGAGACACTACCCTAGTCATAGGTGTCCAATAAGCCAACCTTAGGAAACCTACAAACTAATTTGCCCAACCACAATTCAAGTATGGAAGTGATAAACATGAGCTAATTAGAAATTGCAAGGCAACTGAAAAGTTGATCAAAAAAAAGGTCCCTTGTTCATCTGATTGGAACTGAGGTTGGTTGTTGGAAATGGGGGGGTTAGAAATTGCTTTCACGACTTTTGGAAATTTCCAAGTACATAGCCATTGGCTCTTCTTTTCTTTTCTCAGAAAGAAGAGTACAAAACAAAAAGTTGTTTGGTTCGTTTGCGTAGGCTATGGGAAAGAACTGAGTGGGAAAAGTAGGGGCCAAGGCACAATAATAACCAAGACTAATAGAAAGCTGGAAGGGTCTTTTTCAAGTGCAAAACCTAGTCACCAAGAGGGACTTTTCTTTCTTTTCTTTTTGGGAGCAAAGTGCAAACACAAGGACCTACTAGGTGACAATTAGACACCATATGCAAACAGCATGCTTTGGTACAGTCAGGTTCACCCACTTTTTATTCTGAGAGAATACAATGGCCAAGCTAACTTGTAGGAAAATACAAAGTAAATACGTCTCTCAATAACAAAGGCGTGTTCACAAAACAACAAAACTATTTAGTCATTCATGTCAGGAGTATTAACATGACCTAAGAAAAGAATCCTAGAAAAAATCTGTACTGCTATTATATAAACAAGCTCTAGGCAGAATTTGTGATCGGGAAGTATTACTCGAAAAAGTTTGGTAAAAAAATTTTTGAAAAATGAAGATGGGATTTGGAGAGATGTTTGGTCAGCTAGGATCAACAATTGGGGGTTTCATGTTTATTTGGGCAATAGCTCAGCAATACATACCACATAATCTTCGAAGCTACACCGACAAGTATTTTCAGAAACTGGTCAACCTCTTTTACTCTTACATACAAATTACCTTCAATGAGTTCACCGGAGAGCATTTAATGCGCAGTGAAGCTCACTCGGCCATCGAGACTTACTTGGGGGCCAACACTTTGCAGCAAGCAAAGAGATTCAAGGGGGAAGTTATCAAGAGCAGCAAAGCCCTTGCTCTTAGCATGGATGATAATGAAGAGGTCACTGATGTGTTCGAAGGAGTCAAAGTCTGGTGGACTTCCGGCAAAAATGTGACTAAAAGGGAAACTTCATCTTCTTACCAAGCCAGCGAGGAGAAGAGACACTACAAGCTCATATTTCACAAAAGGGACAGAGAGTTTGTCATTGGGCCCTACCTGAAACATGTGATACAAGAGGGGACCGAGACTAATGTCAGAAACAGGGAGCGGAAGCTTTACACTAACAATGGCTCCCGCTGGAGCCATGTTGTGTTTCAGCACCCTGCTACATTTCAGACACTAGCAATGGATCCAGAGAGGAAACAGGAAATCATTGATGATCTAATCACGTTCAGTAAGGGGGAAGAGTTCTATGCACAAATTGGGAAGGCTTGGAAGCGGGGTTATCTCCTTTACGGGCCCCCTGGAACTGGTAAGTCTACAATGATTGCTGCAATGGCAAATCTTTTGTGTTATGATCTGTTTGATCTGGAGTTAACAGCTGTAAGAGATAACACTGAGCTGAGGAAGCTGCTGATTGAAACATCGAGCAAGTCCATCATTTTGATCGAGGACATTGATTGCTCCGCCGATCTCACTGGACAAAGGAAGAAAAAAGAAGAGGAAGAACAGGACAAGGGCCCTATAACGAAGAAATGGGGGAAAGACGAGAGTGAAACCAAAGCAAGCAAAGTCACCCTTTCTGGGCTTTTGAATTTTATCGACGGACTTTGGTCGGCTAGTAAGGGAGAACAGCTCATTGTTTTCACAACCAATCATGTGGAGAAACTGGACCCTGCACTCATTCGTAGAGGGCGAATGGATAAGCATATTGAATTGTCCTACTGCACATTTGAAGCATTTAAGGTGCTGGCGAAGAACTACCTTCATCTTGAATCACACCACTTGTTTGAAAAAATACGTTTGTTGCTGGATGAAGCCAAAATGATACCTGCAGATGTTGCGGAGAATCTAATGCCCAAGACGACTAGAGGGGATACTGAAACTTGTTTAAAGACTCTGATTGCAGCTCTCGAGATGACAAAAGAGGAAGCTAAGCTCAAGTTGAAGGAAGAAGCAAAGAAGAAAGAATCACCTGACAAAAGAGATGCAGAGGAAGATGAGAAGCCAGTTTCTAATAAAGAGTGGAATGAAGAAATCCTCGAGTAAATTAGAACATGAAGACTGGTCATCATGAGATTCATGATTTGACAAACACCAAACTGCAGCATTCCAACTTTATGCTCTAAATCCTTACATCACTGATATGCTAAAGGGTGTCTTAGCCGTTACATCACCATGTAATTTTCCCTTTGAGAAAGAAAAGTGCGCCTGCTTCTAACACTTTCTAGTCTGCAGTCACATCAGAAATAGTTTCTCATTATGTTTTTGGTGATCATTTGAGAATGTTGTCACGTAAATTAATCAAACTCTTCATTCATCTTAAAATATATTTCATCTTTAACTGAGTTTCTTAGCCTTACAGGTATATAATGTAATGAATCCAAATTCAACATTAACAACAACATGAATGCTAAAAAGAAAAAAATAAATAAAAAGAGAAAAAGAAGAAAGAAGAAAGAACACCAGAAGCTTATCAGTTTTCCTGCAGTTGAAGCAGTTCTTAGAATGCAATATTTTTGTTTTGTTTAGCCAAACAGCGAAAAGTAATGAACAAGGATAAGGAGGCACATTCTTGCCATTAAGGAAAGAGGAAGCAACATATTGGAAACCTTACAGTGCCAAATATCTATGGGCAAGACACTCTATGCAATTTAGCTTCATACTGGGCCGCATGACAACTAACATCCAAGGTTGTATAATTCAACTTCATAATGGACAATGTCAGCGCATCTAAATTTCTTTGGCAATCCATAAATTGCTTTGAAAAGCATAAAAATTTCACACATTTTTAACACCTAAACGACTTTTTCCTGTAACGACCTCTTCTTGCAAACGGCCTACTCAATCCTCAATAACCCATCATCATTTTTGGCATTGCTATCTAGTACATTCAACCCTCATTATCTAGAAACATTTTGTTGGCTGTGGGTTGAATGCTCTGTTGATCATTGATAATATACCTGAAAACTTTCTGTTAACTACTATTCTCATTTTGATTCTTTTAATGGTGTATCATACAAAAATCAGATCAAGCTTCAAGGAAATAATTGAAATCTTGCACACCCAGTTTCCATAGATGAGGCTTAGCTTGTTGCAAAGATTTAAACGTGCTATCTGGACCTCCTCAAGATTGCTTTCCCTTAAATCCCACAACCTGATTTCCTACGCAGGAAAAAGAAAAAAGCAAAAGCATTAAGCCGATTTGTTTCATAAGTTATCTATATTTAACCGTGCACATCAATAATTGTCTCCCCTTTATAAATATAAGTGCAATTTTTTTTTAATTTTTGTTGGTCAATCAACATCAAATTTCATATCCACTAAAACAAGAACAGTCTATGACCAAGCTCTGAACCAGCCTGCCACCTTACTATACAGAACCACCAAACTAGACTAAGATCCTGTCATCCATACCTCATTACAAACAATCCCGTTTGAAGAAGTCCTATACTGTTTTTTCTACGAAAAATTCTATACACTAATCTTTTGTATTTCTGCCAAAATTATTTGCACGTATACAAATAATCCAGTATGTATAAGTGCAACTTGTCTAGGCTCTTGCCACCCAATTATCATTCTCTTTTGTAGAAATAAATGCAACTAGTCTTTGCTCTTGCTATCCACTTAGCATAAAGGTTGTCCATGTGTCTGCTCTTGCTCTTGCCACCCATATGAAAGGAATGCGTTCCATGTCTTTTTTTCTTCTTTTTTCAAAAGCAAGTCAACTATTAACGCGTCAACAGAATCATATATATGCATACACACACATACATATAAGTGTGTGTGTGTGTGTGTGTGTGAATTCCTTTTAGTAAATACATTTGCATTGAGAAGAAAGTGTGGCCAATGGATAAGGATAATATTCATCCCCTCCAAGTGGCCTCATGTTTTAGGAGATTAAGAAAGGGAAGGCCTAGACTCCATTGTGTTCCATAATCCATACTGTAAGATCTTGTGCAGCTAGACAAGCTCGATAAGGCAGCCTTAGCCTATCGCATACGTCTTTAGTTAAGCGTGGAATCAGGTGAGACGGACCAGCTGAGTATGTTCCACTGCCTAGCTGGGTGATCGGGTTGTGATGGGTACCTGTAACCAGTGAGGAGCCAGGAAAGTTTTATGGTGGGGGCAGAGTTTGCCCCCGATTTTTTTTTAATTATTATTAGTCTTAATTCTTAGTAATTTATACATAATCAATAAATCAAACATTCAAAATAACCTTGAGAAGAGATTTATTTCATTATTAAACTAAGGGGCTTTCAGCCTACCAACTTCCATATATCTCATTATTCAAAATAAGCTTGAGAAGAGATTTATCTCATTATTAACTTTGAGAAGAGATTTATCTCCATTTTCCCTTCGTGTTCCATGAAAGAGACAGTAAAAGAAGCCTCATTTACTAATCAAATAATCCTAAGAACAAGCAAAATATACATCTCCCAGAAATCCAGAACAAGAAAATCCTAAAATCAGCACAAACTTCCATACATTGAGCTAAATTACCCCCAAAATTAGCAAGCTCATAAAACACCCTAAAAACCCCTAAGTCCTAACTTCAAGAAGTACCACATACCAAGCAAATTCTTCCAAAGATAAAAATTTTTAGGGAAATTGCACAATACCCAGAACCCAATTCACAAAATTAAACAGCAATGCCAGCAGAAACAATAAAGAAACTCGAAAACAACGGTTTTAAGTCCCTAATTTCTCCCCAAAAATAAACCTAATTAGGACTTACCCACTGAAGAGTTAGTAGAGAGGAGAGGAGGGGTACCGTATCACCGATCACGGCGGCGAGTCATCGCGGTTGGAACTTGGAAGTCTTCGAGCCTCCGATCTCTCTGTTCTCTCTGGTCTGCACTGTTCGCCCGCCGCCTTGTGTTTCGTAATTTTTTTTTCTTTTTTTCAAAAGTTGGAAACAAACGACGTCGTTTTGTCTCCAATTTTTGAAGAAAAAAAATTAGGGTTTCGGCACCGGGAAAGCGAGAATGCCGGAGAAGACGAATTGGGGGGGGGGGGGGGTTGGCATCTACCATGGAAGGCCGGCAATTACAACTAAACATGACGAAATTTTCGCTGCGGTGGGGGCGCCTGGCTCCGCCTCTTCCTGTAAAGTCCCGGGAGCAATGTTGAGCAGCAAGAAAAACAAGTGTGACCATGGTCTTGGGCCGGGTAAGGAAAACCAATATGCTTCAGTCGCATTTGACGAGAGCAGGTGAAATTTAAAGCTCGGAGCTATAGGTGAAATTATTAAATTCTGCATCGTTGAGAATCGTTGCTATTTAACTTCTCTACTCTAGTTCCACTATGGCTTGACGCAATTCCATTTCAAACATTCAGCTGAGTCACTACAACATCAAGACTGCTGTTTAAGTAAGATTTGGAGAGTTGCTAAACTTAATATATGGTGGAAATTTAGTGAAAATATCCATCTTTAGCTACCGAAAAATTACAAAAAACTTTTCAGCTACTCCAAATCATTCAACTTTCCATACACATTCTACTTGATCAATTGTTATATGGACTGTTTAGGCACTCCTTGTTCATGGAGTACGTTAATGCACATAAACGTTATAAAATATGCACATAACATAATTATAATGCACATAATATAATTAACCGTTATGTGCTCTATGGCACTCCTAACACGGAGTGCATAGGCACTCCGTATCATTTTCACTATTTGATAAGCAAGAACTTTGGGACATAGATTGCATCATAAAATGCTAAAAAGTACTATATACAAAAATAAACAAATTTCAACAAGATCATGCTTGAGAAAACATCATATACTTCAATGAAACTAACATCAGCAAAATACATCAATTGTATCAACGACTATAAGCTACTCCTACATTGCTTAAAAGATTTCAGGCGATTTCTACAATAAATATTGACATAATTGCAGGAGATAAGTGATTTATTCACGGTGATATTACTAGAGTACCCTTCTAGGGTTTGCATTGTAATTAGTATATATATTTCCTTATGGCTGACTAATAAAGTGATGCAATCAATACATCTCATCTCTTCCTATATGGTATCAGAAGCTGCCGATCCTATGACGGCGAGTCTTCTTCTTCGGCAATAAAACCCACAGCCTCCTCCAATGGCAGAGACACCGATGTCCTCTTCTGCTACCTTCGTCGCTTCGACGTTCTCCGATTCGTTCTTACCAAACCTGGCAGCATCGGGTTCTACTCTCGTCCCAATCGCTGCACACGGTCATGTCATCACGAAGCTAACCGAGAAAAATTTCATTCCATGGAAGCGGCAAATTCAGTCCACACTTCGGGGTTACGCGTTAACGTGCTATCTCGATGGAACTATTTCTGAAACGCCACGATGAATAACAACAGCAGGGGTTGAGTCCGTCAATCCGGCATAGGATTCATGGTATCGTCAAGATCAATTAATTGTTTCTTTTATGTTTGGATCTGTCACCACTTCTGTTGCAGGATCCTTGAATATTGCGAAAACATCGAAAGAGATTTGGGATATTCTCAACACCACATACGGCAGCTCCTCCCGTGCGCATATACAACAGCTTCGTGCTAGCATTCGGCGTCCATCTCAGGGGTCGAATTCGATTTCGGAATATCTGTTATCCATTAAGTCTAAGGCAGATGAACTAGCGCTCTTTGACTGCCCATTGTCACATGATGATTTGATTGACAAAAATTTGGAAGGGTTGAATGAGGCGTATCGTCCCGTTGTTGAGGCCTTCAATGCACGTGACGATTCAATCTCGTATCCTGCGTTGCATGAAAATTTGTTAAACAAAAAAAATCAGCTTAACCATGAAGCTGCTCCGGCCGCTGCGCCCGTCACAGCAAATGCCGTGTTGTCCCAGCTGAAAATAAAGAACATGTTGGGAAATTTTATACGACTGCATGAATAATCTCTGAAGTCGTGAACTTGATTCACTATCAGATTGAACTATTTCCCATTCAATTGGATAAAATCAAAGAGAAGCTTTTTCAGAGTTTTTAATCTATTTTCGTTTTTTTTTTTCAAACTCAGAACTGACTAGCGGATTTGATAAGAAGAAACCCTCCCAGACTCAACTGCCAAGCGGCAGTTTTCGGAAGCAACTGCCAAACAGCAGTTTTCGAAATTAACTGCCAAAGGCGGTTTTTTCCCCTTTCAGATATAACTAACGTGTTTTAATTTTCCAAACCAAAAACACTAGTTAAATGATCCGAAAATTAAAATCTGATGCGATTTTAATGAAGCAAAGAGTCCAATGCCCCTTGGACCCCGCTTCTCCCGGGGTTGCCGCGCCTGGACCCCACCATAGTCTAGGTTCCCCAACACTCATTGTAATAAATAAATAAGCGTGCACTCTTATTTGTATATTGCAACAAGAAAATTTTAGTTAATCTCTAAAATACACTAAAATACCAACAGCGCAGTCGTCCACCATTCTCGCCTGTGACCTCTTCGTGGCAGTCTGACGGATCTGGATAGTGGTCTTCGCAGTCGCCAGTAATGCAGCAGCTTACTTCTTCTGTGCATCCCGGTCCGCGTCCACCTCCTCGACCATTTCTTGGGTTTTATCAGGGATGCGAAATGCAAGGGCACAAGATTCGGCTTTGTCCCACGTTTGGTCACCTGGTTCAAGGAATTCCACCGTCGCCCCATGGAAGTCAGCCTGGTCAGCAGCTGCCAACTCTTCAGTTTGGTTCATTTGGCTCTTGGCCGGCACCTCCTCCTTGGCAGCCAAGAGCAAACACTGACACTACAGTGTCCTCCACTCCGAGTTGGCTTCTGGATAGCGGGGCCTCGCATAATCTCACTTCCGACATTGCTAATTTATCTATGCATAGTCCATTCCCAGGCTCAGATGATTTCATGATCGCCGATGGCACTGGTTTGGCTATTTCTCATATTGGCTCTAGTTCCTTACAGTGTCCTAATCGTTCCTTATCCTTAGACAATGTTTTATGTGTTTCTTCAGTGAAGAGTAATTTAGTTTCTGTCTCTCAGTTATGTGCTAGTAATAATGTTTCTGTTGAGTTCTTACCATCTTCTTTTTTTGTGAAGGATCGGTTGACGGGGGCGCTTCTCATTTCTGGTCCGGCTAAGAATGGGGTGTATCACTGGCCTACTCCTTCCAACCTAGTCGTGTTCTAGTCAACTACTCGAGTTTCATCCGATGCCTGGCACTCCCGTTTGGGTCATCCAGCTAGTTCAATACTTAGTCATTTAGTCAGTCAATTTTCTCTTCCTTTAGCAGGAAATAAAGCATTGTCAGCCTGTAATGACTGTGCATGCTCGCAGAGTCATAGGTTGCCTTTCTTTGAGTCGACAGTAAGGTCTTCACAACCACTAAAAGTAGTTTATTCTGATGTTTGGACTTCACCTGTGATGTCCAGCACCAATTTTAAATACTATGTTATTTTTATTGATCATTATACGCGCTACATTTGGTTTTATCCTATGGCTCGCAAATTTGATTTATATGTTATTTTTCCACGCTACAAGTCTCTCGTTGAAATTTTTTTTAATCAGAACCTCAAAGTCTTATATTCGGATAACGGTGGTGAATACGTTAGTTTAGCTACTTTTCTATCTACTCATAGCATCTCCCATATGACATCCCCTCCCCACACCCCAGAGCGTCGGCATAGGCATATTGCTGAGACTGGTCTTGCGTTACTCACTCATGCCTCTCTTCCGCTTCAGTATTGGCCCTTTGACTTTGCCACGACAATCTATCTTATTAACCGTCTTCTGACCCCGGTTCTCCAAATGAAATCTTCGTTTCAGTGCATTATTGGACAAGATCCAAATTATGTTAAACTCCATGTTTTCGGTTGCCTGTATTATCCCAGGCTACATCCCTATACCAACCATAAACTTGAACCACATTCTATTCCTTATGTCTTTGTGGGTTACTCACTATCTCAAATCGCCTACTTGTGTCTTAATCCGGTGTCTGAGAAGGGTTTACCTCGCGTCACGTCCACTTCGTAGAGTCTGAGTTTCCCTACCCTAGGCTCTCCTCTTCTCAGTCGACTGTTTCGAATGAACCGGTCTCTCGGACGGTTCTTTCGTTTCTCCCTGCCTCGTCTTCCCCCGTTCCTCCACTCCAAACTTCTCTGTCACCGGTCACCGAGGCGTCTTCCCCAGTGCCTGTGCCATCCTCCGAGCCGGACAAGCCCTCTTCATCTTAGTCTTCCCCAGTGGCCGAACCGGTACCTTATAGCATGGTCACGCGGAGTAAGAACAATATTTTTAAGCCAAATCTGAAATTTACTAACAGTGCACAGTGGTTCAGTCTGAGGTTAAGCATACTACGGTTCTTCAGGCCCTGAAGGACCCTAAATGGAGAAAGGCAATGTTAGAAGAAATTGAAGCCTTGGTTACCAATGGCACTTGGGAGCTACTCCCTAGGGATTCTGATCAGAATGTTGTTGGGTGCAAATGAGTATTTCGAATCAAGCGGAGGTCGGCTGGGACCGTTGAGCGCTATAAGGCGCGCCTTGTTGCTCTGGGCTATCATCAGTGACCGGGTGTTGACTATCACGATACCTTCAGTCCGGTGGTGAAGCCTACTACAGTACGTATTGTTTTATCTATTGCTGTTAGCAATGGCTGGTCACTTTCGCCTGCTTGATGTTAACAATGCTTTCCTCCAAGGACGGTTAAATGAGCATGTTTACACAAAGCAGCCTTCGGGGGTTTGTTGATTAGGACAAGCTAGATTATGTGTGTCGTCTTCATAAAGCAATTTATGGGTTGAAGCAAGCCCCACGCGCCTGGTATTCGGAGTTTCGGTCTTTCCTTATTAGTTAGGGTTTCAGAATTCTTTGGCAGATACTTCACTGTTTATCTTTTGTTCTGGCGTTGTCACATGGTCTGTTTGTACTTGTTTATGTAGATGACATCATAGTCACATGGTCTGACGATGGTGCCCTCGATCGGTTTGTCTCTCTCTTGGCTTCCTGGTTCTCTCTGAAGGATCTGGGCTCTCTGTCTTACTTTTTAGGTGTTGAGGTTTTACCCCATCCAGATGGTCTGCTTTTGTCGCAACAAGGGTACATTAGTGACCTTCTCAAAAAATCAAAGATGGCGACGGCAAATTTTGTTCTTACTCCACTTGATACGGCGGTTGCTCTTACACTTCAAGCAGGCACATCCTTGTTGGATCCAACGGAGTATCGTATGGTAGTTGGTAGTCTGCAGTATCTCTCTCTCACTCGTCCTGATATTGCTTTTGTTGTCAACAGGCTATCTCAGTTTATGCATCGTCCCACAACTGTTCATTGGACTGTTGTGAAATGATTGTTGCGCTATCTGAGTGGTACTAGTGATCTTGGCATCTTGCTGCGTCGTGTTATACAAATGTCCTTACATGCTTTTTCTAACTCTGACTGGGCTGGGGACAAGGATGATTACACTTCTACAACTGGCTATCTGGTCTATTTGGGTGGTAGCCCGATCTCTTGGAGTTCGAAGAAACAGCGCATGTGAGAATGCCCCCCCCCTGATTCGTTCCTCGATGAGAACTTCGGTACAACGCGGGCTGGGGTTTTCTCATTCGTGACCGCTCAAATGCTTGCGTGTGAGTTTGAGAGTCGCCACCTCCGTTTATATTATAGACTTCGGAAGCACAAGCCTTTTTGTATGTGTAAAAGATTGTAGGTCCGGGGGCTAGGTTACGAATTGGGAAGGGGTTAGACACCCAATTCGCCCTTTCGGTCTCTTAACAA
>JAOWAN010000001.1:8457943-8499468 GCA_028566635.1 Lobelia cardinalis
TCTCTCTCTCTCTCTCTCTCTCTCTCTCTCTCTCTCTCTCTCTCTCTCTCTCTCTCTCTCTCTCTCTCTCTTGATTACACTAGGACCCGTCTTTCTATTTGTATTGTCAAGCTGTGAACTTTTTGAAACAATAAGGAGAGGGTCTCGAATTGAACCTCAAACAGGTTGACTTGACTCGATTCATAATAGGATTATGAGACAATCGAGGGCCTCCCTCATCCATCCACACCACACTCTCTCTCTCATCCACAACACACAACCTTACATATTTTTCTACACTTTTCACTAAAATAAATAACTTTTAATTTATTATTTTTATATAAAAACATATTATTTAAAACTATATAATTAAATTATTATTATTTTTTACATTTCATGCGCTCAAATAAAAATTTTAATGTTTTTAAAATAATATTATTTAAAAATATTTATTTATTTATTTTTAACTTCGTGCCAGACATTTTCTAGTAAATATATACTACAAATCTGTCGGCCATTTATTTTTAACTTCCTGCCTGACATTTTTGGTCAAGGAAATGCAGAGTCCTCAAATTAGATAATTGGTAAAAGGCATGCAACTATTCAGCAAGTCATATACACCATTAGTGCCTGAGAAGTTTAGAAAGAACCGACTAGTACATTATGATATCCAGAAACCACTCCACAATAAAGGTGATAGGCGGAAATGCAGAGCTGGCAGCATGAACCCTAGAATCCTAATATCCAATTCAGCCTTGGCAGTGAAAACAGCACCACCAACACCAGGCCTACACCTCATATATTGTACTTGTTCTTGGCACTCCTATCTAGCTTCTTTGCGTCATCCTGAAACACGGTAAAATTTGAATAATTAGAAGCAACATCACTTCCTTAAGACAGTCAAGAGAACAAGAGAAGGGAAAGCACATACATGGAATATAAATCCTATGCTGTCATTGTAATCAAGAAACTCCTTCCACTGCTTTCCAATGCTCAGCTGCAAGCCAGAAACTTCACATATAAGCATGTCTTATCATGAAAGAATTGTCACCAATGCTAACCACTAGAGAAGAAACACATGAATCTTAGCAACAGTTTCCCAAATATAGTATGCTGATTCATGCAGCTAGCATGCATTACAATTTCTCCAAATAGTTTTGATTTACCCTCCCGAACCATACTGGGCCAGGAATCTTCTCACATGTAACAAATTAAAGCAATTCACCTACAACTCTAGTAAGTGGATGCAACACATAAGTTAATTAGACGTAAACTACCAGAATCCCATCACCAGTAAACACAATTAGGGAGTGCAACTAGTCTGGTTTGGGGAAGGTTTGCCATTTCCCTAACCCGCTCCCTATTCTAAACCACTATCCCAGAAAACGCTCCACCCCCAGAAAACGCTCCACCCTATCAGAGATCCTACTCTGCCCCACAGATTTGTGATTGATGACATTCTTAAAAAGCTTAATAAAACTCACATTTCTATAATAACTTTCAGTTGTTTCAAAACTCAATCAACTAAATTTTGATTTTTAATTTACTGGAGTCAGTTAGCATTTCCATCAAACACTTTCAGTTGGTTCACTAAATTAAAAGAAAATAAAAGGGAAAACTACCAAAAAGTCCCAAAAAAAAGTTCCCTATCCAAAAATGTCACAAAATAATTTTTCTATCTCTACTCTCCGATCGCAACAGTTAACACTAAAATATCCAAAACCCGTATGAAACTGTCAATTGTTTTATCGGATGTTTTTGATAGTAGATTTATTTAATCAAATTACCAATTTGACCATAATGAAACAAACCGTAATACAATTGATACTCAAACTTTGTCCATATAATTCGCCGATGCCAACGTTGGCCTGAAGAAATTTTGTACCCTTCTGCACTGCAATTCCCATCATGATACGACTCTAAATCCGATGCTGTTTGAAGGGTCATCAATTAATTTAAGCAATTCATAAAACCATCACGGTGAGCAAAAGAACCAGCGCTACATATCCTCCCCCCCCCCCCACCCACCCTCTTCCCCCAAACCATGTAGTTTAGTTACAGCAAGTGAATGAAGAAAAGGGATTCTTGGTTATCACTCATCAGTCATTGTCAAAGAGGAAAGAAAAAGATAAAAAATAACAAAAAGTATAATTGTTAGCCATAAAGTCAAACTTAATATCCTCTAAAAGTTCTTGATAATTGTCGAGGTTTCATCGAGAATTGGCTATCGCGACTTTCACAAAGGCAAAAGCTTATGAACTGCACAGTTAGGATAACTTAGGGTTGTATTGTTTAGACTTTAGAGAACAAAGTGGTAATTGATTTTCTACTGATCACAATAAATTTTGTTTTCCACTAAATTGTGGATAATTTTGTCAAATCTTTTTATTCTTTTAACGGTATTGAACAATGTTGTTTGAGCTTGGGGGTTTTGGTATCAATAATTGTTTTATCGGATGTTTTTGATAGTAGATTTATTTAATGAGTTTATTGGATATTTGGATATGAAACTTTTTTAGGAATTTTCCAATATCTTTCCCAAAAGAAAATAAAATAAAATAGAGTAGTAGAAAGGATCTGACAAGCAGCGTAAAACTTTGTCAAATCTCTTGTGAGCATGAATCCTAATAATTTTCGCGTAAATGCTAGGACGTCACTGGATTTATGTGACATGTTGCACCTGCCATGAGGTGTTGCAATAGAGCCAGGGACATCACATTTCCACCCAGTTGTGATTGATATTCAGTGGGTATTCGGTGCACTTGCCTCTTGATGCATCTAATAGATTAGAGGCGCCTTGTCCGAGTGCGGTAAAAAATGAGCAAGGGCAGAGTAGACAATTTTCTACTGGGCTTAGACAAGCAACTTGAAACATAAGAACCATGACGTGTAAAAAGGATGGAGTTAGTAGATACTACGATTAGAAAAAAGAGTAATATAGCGTGCCTACAAAAAACAAAATGGGTAGGGAAGAAAACTAGAGAGCTAAAAAATACATATTATATTATACCGAAAAAGATAGAAAGAGAATTGGAACTCCCATAGCAGCAAATAAGGATCTAAAAGATGTAACAGTTACTAGGAAATAAGATAGAATCATACTTATAAAATTGGTAATAAGAGAAGAGTTAGTGCCTATGGGATGCAAGTGGGACTAAACCAACATATTAAAGATCAATTTAGGGAAGACTTTGATGAATTAGTTCAAGTGACACCTAGAAGCGAAAAGCTCTATATTGGGGAAATTTTAATGATCATGTGGTAGAAGACCGACCGTGTAGGGTATAAGGGGGTGTTCGAAGGATATGGTTCAAGTAGCTTTATTAGATTCTGCAGTTGCTTACGACCTTACGATAGGGAATACTTGTTTTAAGAAGTGAAAAGAACAATTCGTAACTTTTAAAAGTGGATTAAATAAGAGTCGAATAAACTAATTGTTTATGTTGATAAGTTGTAAAAAACGTGAGATAATTTCAGGAGACTCTAACTTCACAACATCTAATTATGGTGCTAAAAAACACCATTAAGACTAAAATACAACTTAGGAAAGACACCAAAAATCCAAGAGCTAAGTAATGGGATCTAAAAGGCGAGAAACTAGATTTATTTAGAAAGAAGATCATAAAAGATGTGACATGGAATAGAGGACGAGACTATCGGGATGTGGACTAAAATATGCGAGTGCATTAGGGGAGTCCAGAGACAAGAGGCATATAGATAAAGGAAAATGGTGGTGGAATGAAGTAGTCCAAAGTAGTCAGACTTAAATAGAAGCTAATAAAACTTGGCAAAAATCTAAAAACAGGACGACTTAGTGCAATTAAAAATTGCCAATAAAGAAGTAAAGAGAGTCATGAGAGAGGCCAAAGGTAAAGCATTTGATGACTTTAATAAAAAAATAGATACAAAAGAGGGAGAAAAGACTATATACAAACTTGCAAAATCAACGGATTGGAAAACTAGAGATTTCAACGAGGTAAAATGCATCAAGGATGAAGACTCGTGAAGGAAGATGAAATAAAAGATAGATGGACGATATATTATGAGAAACTACTAAATAGGAATTGCAGAAAATGTAGCGAACAACAATAGTACCAATAGGAGAAGTAGAAACATCACTTTCTTTCGTAAAATTAATGAATATGAGGTGAAATTTGAATTAAGAAAGATGAAATCCTTAAAAAGCTTTAGGACCCAATGGAATACCCATTGAGGTATGAAATGCCTATGTGACGTAGGGGTGTCTCCCCTAGTTAAGTTATTTAATAAAATTATGATAACAAAGAAAATAGCGGATGAGTGGAGAAGGAGCATATAGTACCAATATACAAACATAAAAGTGACGTTCATAATTATCCGATAATGAAGCTTTGGAAGAGAATAGTTGAAAATAGACTAAGGAGACAACAGTATCGGAGAATTAATTTGATTTTATGTTGGGTGCGGGGTAGATCAACAATGGAGGTTGCCTACCTATTAAGGAAATGAATGGAACGCTATAAGGAAGGAAAAAGGATTTTACAGGTGTTCTTTAACGACTTAGAAAGGCAAATGATATAGTCCCTAGAGAGGTAATTAGTCAGTACTAGAAGAGAAAGAAGTTAAAGTGAGATACCTTGAGGTTATTGCAAAATATATATGATGTACATCGACGTTTGTTAGAACCAAGGTTAGAGAGACATTCTAGTTCTCAATCACTATAGGACTACACCAAGGATTAACCTTAAGCCCTTACCTTTTTCCTTTACTAATGGATGGACTAACTAGACATCTACAATGATATACCTTAGTGCATGCTATTTATTGATAACACCGTCCTTATCGATGAAACAAATAATGGGGTTAATAGTTAGTTAGAAAATGCTAAAAGATGTGTGTAGAAAATGTGAATGCTTAGATGGATGTGCGATAAAACTAGAAAATATAAGATTAGTAACGAACAAATATGAGAAACGAAAAACGTAGTTCCTATAGTAGAGAAAATAAGAAAACTGCCTAAGATAGTTTGGTCATATACAACGTAGACCCCTCAGTGGACCGGTCAGAAAGTGTGATGATATTAGTCTTAATCAAGCTACAGATAGGGGTAGGCAAAAGTAAACATAGACATCGATTATCCAGAAAGACATGAAAGACCGGGGTCCGTATGGTGACCAAAAACTTGATCGAGTGGAATGGCGGGAAAAAAATCCATGTAGCCGGCCCCGAGTCATTAGGATTAAGGCTTTATTGTTATTGTAGAGTCGAAGAAAGAAAAGGGATATTCGGCTAATAACCACTAATGGGCAATCAGGGCTGGATAGAACTCGAGGAGAACCGAGCATTAAAAGCGTGCCTAGGCCACTATTGCACCTCACCTTACGCCCCTCTTCAAAATTTATTGCCCCTTCATAAAGGTTTGTGTCCAATGTACATACTATTCAATGTTGCAAGTAATATTCGATAATTGATCGGTAAAATATATCCTAATTTGCACAAAACTCTTTATGACAGTAACACTGTCCAAACATTCTAAACTATTTTACTTTTTGACTGAATTTCAATTATTTAACTATGCGCCTAAGGCTCCAGAGGTCTTTTGCACTTTATTGCGCTTTTCACCTTTACTAACTATGCGAGCAGGAGGAGAAGTTTGTGCTGTAATGAAAGTTTAAGGTAGTAAGAGAGGCCTTGATTCTGGAGAAAAAGATGCACTGGTTAGAGGGAGGGGAAGCGAAGAAGAAATGGAAATGTTGGGTGAGGTGCTGGGAGAAACCTAAGAATGAGATATTATTATATACAAAGAAAAATTGTAACTAATATAATAAATAGGCGTAATTTAGTAATATTAGTGTATATATTCCACATAGGTTGACCAGGCAGGTTCTGACAGGTTGAAGCAACTCTGAAATGGCCCTAGCCGTGGGGTTTTGAATTTTCTTTACCATATCTGCCCCATTACAAGTGGATTTGAAAGGATTTTGGGTGAGTTAGGATTTATTATCATCGCTAAAGAAAGTTCTCTCTACATAGCTTGACAAATAACAAAGCCTAGCCATCGGTACTTTCTATAAAATTACCAAAAAAACTCACATTCAGTATGGACTAATTAGTGAGCACTCTATTGCATAAAAACAGTTGAACGCAACAAGCCTCTGTAGCAGAGGGAAGAAGTGATAACATTTACTTAATAATCATTTTTGCATGTGTTTGAGGAATGAAGAATCAATGAACTACATTCTTTTGCATTGTGATATGGCTAGAGGGTTATGGGGCACCATGTTTTCTTTATTTGGCATTTTTTGGATCATGCCACAAACTGTGAAAAGCTTTTTTGACAGCATGGCATGGGGTTCGTGTTTCTCCTCCAAAACAAAAATTTGTGCAGTTCTGCACTCTGTAATGTGGACTATATGGAAGGAGAGGAATAGGAGACATTTGGAGGATGCCTCTATGCCTAATCAGAAGCTTTCCTTTTTAATGTTGAGCACGCTCTTCTTTTCGATCAATGAGTTCCTAAAATTCCGTTGGGAATTGTTGCTTCACAGCTTTTGCTTTGCTCATTTGCTTTTTTCTGTTTTTCTCTGGTTGGTGTTTGTGTGGCCAGTATTTTTGTGTAAGAACCATATTTTTCAATTTGTAAGGGTTCGCCCACTTGGCGAAGTTTTATATATGAACATACTTAACAAAAAAAAAAAACATTTTTCTGGTAAACTTATAAAAACCTCGTCACAGTTACGTCTCTATCAAAAGTAATAATGGATACTAAGCTCTTCACAGCCATGATAATAGAGGGTACAAGTGACATTCTTCTTAACAATATTTTTTACAGGAAACTATATAAGTACCCTTAACTTTCATAACCCACCAGTAAACCCCCTTACAGGTCTCATACTCGAAGGAACAAATCCATCATGATTACTTGATAAGTGAGTCCTTGTTTTACATTGTCCTTATGTATGGCCAGAATTTGTCTGAGAACATTGAATGAGAAATAGAATAATTTTCTAATGATAAATCATGAACTATAATATATTAGCCCACCATTAAGGTTGAATCTTCGCAATGCATATGTACCATTGGATCACAAAGGGACCACTTAATGCAGGCCTTGTAAACAAAAGGGACAGTAATATTATCATTATTAGCCACATGGTAATAAGTTGATCTGGCTTAATATCATTAAGAGGTAAATTATACCTGAGCAGCCTCATCGGCAGCATTCCTAGTCCACAGAGCTATTTTGTCTTGCCTAGCTCTGACATTCACAACTGCTCCACAGATATCATCTCCATGATCAAACTGTTCTCCAATCATTGCTAGCAACTGTTCACATATGTGAAGTTAGTTAGAAGTAAGGAAGACCAAGAATTCATTTGCAAACTAGTACTAGCTCAAATGTACCGTATTCAGCCAGCATGTGTCCGACTTTCCCTTAGGAAAGGTCATAGTCCATTTTCCTCCATTCGCACAAATAGGGTCCTCCCACTTTGGCTCAATCTTGTTTTTGAAACAATGGAAATCTGCTCCATTAGCCAACTTGCTCGGGCGGTGTATATTGTTGAAAAGGCTGCATAAGAAGTAATGGTTGTAAGCTTCTAAGAAAAGAAATAATTGTGGGCGACAGAAAATCTAGACAGCAGCCTTATGATGAAGTCAAAAAAATCAGAAGAAAAGACATTGTCATACTCGTACCTCTCTTTTTAAGATTTAAATAATTCTGAGTTTTATTTTCATCCGGGTAAGACCTGTACTGTTACGCTAAACTATTTGCATAAGGTACTTTTCCTGGATAAATATTGACTGATTTAATATATGTGCAAAAAGCAAAGTGACACTTATTTAGGGATGTGGGACATGTGGTGGCACCTACTATATAACCAAGTTTTACTATCCCTTATTGAGAGAAACAACACAGAATTGCAGACCTTGCATACTTTGCGAAGATACGCCACTACTTTGAATTGAAGGCAATATCTACAATACATAACAAACCAAATAAAACAAAGATTCTCAAGAAAACCTTTGATTGATTCATGTTGAACTTTCGATCCTTTCCTTGGGCCACATCCTGCAACTACACACTAACTGGAAATAGATACCCTTGTGTACATAAACTAACAGACATGAGAACCAGATGTCACTGATATCTAATTTCCAAAACGATGTGCCACCTAGGCATGCAAATGAAAAGTAGCCCCAAGAGAATAACAAAACATGGAGAAAGAGTTTTTTAAAAGATAGCAGGTCCATAACCATGTGTAAACATGAAATATGATGCCATCGGCAAACCTCATTAGATACAAAAGAAGTAAGTCCTAACTATATCCAATTTCAAAAACGCATCATAAATTCACCAACCCTTCACTCAATAAACTGCACACATGCATACCCACTAAAGATAACCTCCCATATATCCAAGACGATGAAAAATTATTAGCAAGGAAACTGCCAAAGCCACTTACTCACAAGGGAGGTATTCCGAAAAAACAAATTTCCTACATCCAACCCGCACTTACTTCCTCCGTCCCAAAATAAGAGTCTCATTTGACTTGACACATAAGTTTAGGAAAAACATTTGACTTTATTAATGTAGGAAAAACATTTGACAAATGTGCACAAATCTTTTTTTTGGCACCAAGGAAAGGTTTCAAGGGGATACTTATTTAGGGACAAACCAAGATGGAACAATGAGCAATGTTATAGCCACTAAATAGTCGCAAACTAAATAGTCGCAAAGAGAAGTGCTTAAAAGCCTTGTGGCCTATTTTCATTGGCATAATTTTCTTTAGCAATATGATCAACAAAAATTTTAGTCAAATCATATTAAAGTAACAAGGCTTTTGTGCACTTCTCTTAGAGGCTCTAGCATTATTCAGGACTACTACACTCTTATTTTGGGACGGGGGGAGTACTTTTTGTAGCAATAATGAGTCCAATTTAAGTTTACAAGGTACGTAATGGTTTGTTCGGTACTAGAGCCTAGGGAAATCATCAATAAGTGAAAGCTTCGAGGTCTACTGTGAATGTTCTTGAGTAAGGAGGCTGGGAAGCCAGCAACTTCCCATTAAATAGACAATGTGCTCCATTGGAATCTAAAATGAACTGCTTTACATGTATGGAAGCAGAAATGGCGAGGTGCTCGTGACTTCACTGTTGAAGCATTATATTTAATCCATTTAAACTACAAGCATCAATCATTTTCTTCAATATGAGAAATATTCTCTTCAATAAGACAGAAAGTAGGGATCCATTTTGACGTATGATAGCAAGGTCAAATAATGCGGAAGTGATGCCAGAGTTTCTGCAGAACCTCCATATGCTGGTATACACCCCACATTGAACCACATGCCTTCAACAGCAGCAAACATCAATCAATTTTTTTCTGACCAACTTGCGACACTCTTCGGATCAAAAGTGGATAAAAATAACTCAAAATTCAAACCAAGCATTGCCCAGTGAACCCTATAGTGGGTATTAGCATAGTTGTCAAATCACATATTGTATCGTGAATTGGACCCTGAATTTCCTATCGTGTCTCATATCGCATATTGTAAGATACATAACATGTTTTAAATAAATTGTAACTAATATCTAAAATGAGTAGAAATTATATGTATGGCTTGATTTTGATGTAGAGTACAAGACAAATTATTCACACATACATCGTAAAGTAAGACAATGGCCCTTCTTGGCATGGACCATGGCCACCGAGGGCGGAATGAAATAAACTACTTTGGGTCCAATAAAATTTGAAGTTCTCGGGTAAAAAGAATTAGTAATTTACTTTCATTAAATTTTGGTCCGACAAATTTGACCTGGACCCGATATTTATATATCAATGTGTATCATATTTATCGCTGTATAATAAGATATATCTTATGATACGTATCACGAATGGTTTGACACGTGATTCTATACCACATCAATTCGAGGAAGCAATATATATCGATGGACCTCATACCATGCATTTTATCTTATATCATAAGATATTGACAACTATGGGCATGGGCATTAGCAAGGAAAATAAGAATGTGACTTCTCCACTTGAACTGGATTAGACTCTAAGCCAAATTCCAATAAGTTGGTGTTCAGCTATGCAATAGGGGCAAAACCGTCAGAATTCCACTCGACACATTGAAGAAAAACTTGACCAGGGAATGTGTATAATCTAACTAGGGTTCACAAGCGCAGGACTGGTAGAAACTTTCAAGTTCTCAAATAGAAAATGAAATAGCTACTAAACTGTTGTCCTAAAAGGAGAAACATTCTTTTAGCCTAACTCAATGACCTAACAGTAGAAAGAGCGAATACGAAGTGACTCAAATTATCCACAATCAAATACTAATCAAGAAATAAGTAGCCAGACGTTGTAAGAAGATGAACGATAACAATTTATAAATTACTCTGAAAACTGGGAAGGAATATTAGAGGAGCCTCACCTCCAGAACTGTTCAACAGTGGAGAAAGTGTAGATGGGGCGAATGGAGCTGCCCCAAGCGGCTTGCTTAGACTTATTCGAAGGATTATCGAACCAGAACGTCCACGCGTGCTCCAGCGGATGTTGCGTAATCGCGGACGTCGCCGCCGATGACGAAGAGGCCGCATCGCCACCGCCGCCGTCCTCGATCTCTCCTTCCTCCAGCTCTTCCGATTCGGGTCCGGGGAGGGCCCTCGTAGGTTTCTTGCTGTTGTTCATCGGTTCTTCCTCAGTTATAGAAGATTTCTCGATCTCCTCCTCCACCATTTTCTCGCCCCTTAAGCCCTCTTATTATTTTCTCTATCTCGGAATATGGTTATGCGCTTCCGGTGGAGAGTATTGAGCGTTCAACTCTCTTTTACGAGTACACACGTATATCAAGAAAATATTGCAGAAATGGTCCTTATACTTTGTGAAATGTCTGTTTTGTGTCCTTGTAAGTTGTATAGTAGTAGTGTTGAGCAAAGATACGAATGGCTCGAGCCACGGCCGTGCAAAAACAATTGAAAACCGAATCAACTAAATTAAATCAACCAAATCGACGAAAATAAAACCGAATCAAATATTTGGTTTGATTTTGATTTTTTAAATGTTAAAAATCGAAAATTGGTTTGATTGCGGTTTTGAATATGTTTTTGTTTTTTAAAATCGAACCGAACCGAAAATATTGTATTTGTATATGCCTACTAACAATCTAACCTAGGTATAAATATTATGTATAATTTTATATATTATGTATTTAAAAATTAAAAAGCCTTCATTTATTTGTATGTTCGCTACTTGTAATTAGTAGTTTTTGTATTTTAATTATAAACATTGTCAAATTTACTTTAAAATTAATAATTTTTTGTTAAAAAGATTAAATATTCACAAAATTTGTTCAAAATCGAAAAAATAACCAAAATCGAACCGAAAATATAAAAACTGACTATTCAATTTATATGAAGATTGAGTTGGTTATGGTTTAGAAAATTCAAAAAATTGATAGATTGGTTTGATTGCAATTTTGATCAAAAATACGTAAAATCGAACCAAACCAAACCGTGAACACCTCGAGGGACCTAAGAGCTGAGCAGCCTACACAATCCTTTTGAAGATACTAGCTAGTATCAGAAATTTTGATTTCATTGTCACACGAACATGTTTGAACAACCAAAAAAAGATCAAACTCTAGTTTGATAAAAATTCGACTGGTTTACCGAAATTTGAGTTTAAAGTTTGAACGCGAAATGTTTGGTCAAACTCGATTTACTTGATAAGGCTAGTTAATATTTGCAAAAATTGGCTTCTACTTTTCAATTTTTTTTTACATTTCATATATTTTTTCTCATTCGATTTTAATTTTTGACTGATAGTTGAATCTTCTTTTACCCCTTAAGTCGATTATGTGTTGTAAAACTTATTAATACATTTTTTTATTATTTTATAAAAAATAAATGAAATTAATTTAACAAAATCTAAAAAAAAACAATTTATTTATAATTATATTACTGAAAAATAATAATATAATTTTAATTTTATAAAAAGATAACGTATAATATTGCTTTAAACATTAAAAAGATTAAATTTAAAAACTCAAATTTCTTCTAAATTGTATTAAAATAAATGTACAAATAAACAAGAAAGGAAAATAAAAAATAAAAGAAAAAGTAATAAATTTAAACATCTTAAATGGCATTGGAATATCCAAATTTGATATGGAATAAAAATACAGTAAAATATATGATACAAAGAATAATATCATACATGTATAAAGAAGGATCATATCAAAAGAATAATTTTGCATCCCGAGAGAAAAGATGAAAAACTCATGGATCAATTTGAATATAGTATACTCAAAAGCAATTAATTAATATTGTACATAGAATTTGGATGAAAGAGAGCAAAAATATACTATCCGTAGAATTTGGATGAAGAAAGAGCCCGAACTAGTTGGATGGATTTGGTTTGGGCATATGAAAGGGAGAGATAAATATCCGTGTCCTTTATTATTTGAATTTTTGAATCGAAAAGATATTATATTTATTACAAACAACGAAATAAACTAATTAAACTATTGTTGTATTTTATTGATTAAAGGTTTAGCATGCAAATATTTGAAGTTTGAAATTTTCATCAGAAATAAATCAATTTAACTTTTTAAAAGTGATTTTGACAAATATTTACTTAAAAATTTTCAAGTTTACATAACTCAAGTTCCATTACATTTTGATCCATACTTTACGAAGATTATATTACTATACAATTTTTGACTTTCTCCTTCCTCCTGAAGTTCTATATAAACGGAATGAACAGATTGCGAATATGATCATTGTATATAAAATGTGTATATCTATCCTTCGCATTATAAAAAGTAAATATTAGATTATACATTTGTATATTATATGCGGGAAACTCAAAATCAGTGATATATATATTTCAAGTGTACATAGTGAGTTTTTCCCTTGGGTGATTCTGATGTGAGGTATTCTCTCCTGACATTTGCCAAGTGTCACAATTTCAATGGTGAGGACCACCGCGTCATTCACTGAGATGATGCACAATTTCAGTGGTGAAATTACCAGGTGATTAATGAACTATGCTACAGGCATTACATCTGAACCTGTCTACCTATTAGACTCCATTAACCCATTTTAACCCTGCTAAACAGCTTAATCCGTTTCAACCCATTTAATTATAAAATTGTATATTAAAGTATGTAAAAAATAATTTTTTTGTACGAAAGAGTATTCAAATGATAATTTAAATTTAGCTTAACCTATTTATTACATAATTGAGTTGATTGGTTAATTAAATGGATTATAATAGGTTGAACACATTACAATCTGTTATTTATTGTAATTCAACCCATTACAACCCATTACACCCAAATTGACAGGCTTACTAACTACATAGGATGAGACAGTTTACAGTAGGATCCACCTGTGAGAACTGGAATTTGCCTTTGCACATGACGGAGCACTTGTGCCATCCTACGCCTGGTGCGTTGATAATAGAAAATATTAACTGCAAAGGATGCCTCATTGACGGAAGAAGGATGTAGATGAATGATAGAACATACGAGCACTGAACAAAAGCGCCTCCATCTCATACTGAGTATCTACGTTTCCTCTCTGATATAATTTTGAAATAATGATTGTAACATTTGTGTAGTGTTAAGTGCCTAATTCCTACAAACCCAAAAACATTCGATTGCTAACTCATGGCGATCAGAGTTCTACCTATCGCTGAGTGGTCATCTAAACTAATATCTACTGAAATGTAGCATCAACAATGTGGATCATCTTACAAGACGTATTACCAATGAAATTACAAGGAAAATGAGATCCAGGGAAAAGATATTTTATTAGCATTCATTTTTCCAGGACCCTTAGTCCAGTTCAACTATTCCCCTGTTTCCTCCAGAGGAAATCAATTCACTTGGCTGGTGTTAAAACCACCTATGGTAAAGGTGTTATGGAGGCAAGAAACAAAGAAATTTTACAGAGATGGGGTGTGAAATGTAGTCAACTCATTACTTTACATTACCAGTTCCATGCTTGTGGAAGGGCCAAAGATTTACCAGGCGCTCCAAGACTGCGGCACTTTTGGAGAAGTAGCCAGTGAATCCCTGAGGAATTGATGGAGGGGGAAAATCCTCTGCTGGCATGGCAAATGGACGAACCATCTTCTCCATCCTCTCCAATGTTAGATATGACCCTACTTCCTGCAGCCTCTCTGGGCCCATTATTGGTAAAGTGTGCTCCTGATGCAACGAAGCAGCCTCACTGTCGTTCTTCTGCAAAGAAAACAAATTCAGAGTTAGAAGTATAAAGCAACTGCATCATGACACTTGCATCTGATTGAGGAATCTAAAATTTAATGACCTAAAAAATATTTCCAATTTTCCACTACTACTTCAACAACTTAACAAGCATAAAGTGAGCCCTCCAACAGCATTAAGTTGAATGATCGGGTGAATCTGAAAAAAAAAAATGATTTACTTATAAACTTTCGACTTTCAAATAGGTTGTTCTAGCTTAACCAAAGAATGCAGCTGTGTTAAAACTTGGGGAGAGCTTTGCTGCCCATGTGGTCCTACCCAGCTTGAATCTGGATAAGTCGGCACTCAATGTAGTGTGACCGGAAACCAGACGGTTAAGACCAAAAAAAAAAAAAAAATAGAAACACTTTGAGCTATATCAACCTCCTCTAACTAGCAATAAATTACCTCCAAGGGGGATAAATCTGCACCACGGCTGAAAGTCATCTCTAACCGGTATCTTTTTGGGTCTTCCAGAGGCACCTACAGTTCACGATCCAACACTCACTGAACTAAGCAATTTATTTTTAATAAGGCTCTCAAACAAACTCATAAGGTTTTTTGTTTTCAAGAATTTCAAAATCTTCAGATATTAGAAAAATAAATATAAATCATGCATTTAAGAAGTACAAGTGTAAAATAAGTTCAACTATAAACAGAATAATAGCTTTAGTAACATTGAATTCATGTTGCATTATAACCATTATCTAATACTAATATGGAAGTCTCAACATGATATAGAAATGAAGTTACATTGAATTCATGTTGCATTATAACCATTATCTAATACTAATATGGAAGTCTCAACATGATATAGAAATGAAGTTCTCTCATAAGTAAACTGTAAGTTTTTAATCAGATAAATTTGCAAATATAAATATATTATATCAGAGTTTGAGGAGGCACGAAAAAAAATTCTCCATAAGAGCCTAAGCATGACTTCGATCAACTCATCATTCTGTTTCCAAATACTGAAATAAAAATCATTATACCAACCTCTGTATTCTCAAACATCCTCAGCACAATATAACTCATGTAGTCTAGCTCCTTGGTTTTGAGAAGGCGTTCCAAAGCACTGTCGCAAACAAGGCTGGCCTCTCCTTGTAGACACTCATCCAAGTTACAGTAGCGGAGAACATTCATTAGAGAATGGATGTGCGATTCCTGCATTCATAGTAAAGGGATAACTGTAAGGTTTATTTGTCCCACAAAATAATTTAGGAACATAAATACACAAGGAAACGTGAAAGGCATCCATAGCAGAAAAGAAAAACAAAAAAGTTGACAAGGAAGCTGTGGAATGAGAGCTCCACGTGGCTTCCACATCACTGTGAAGTGTTGTACGGTCATAAAATGACCTAAATACCCTTCTCCTCAAGAGGGGGTCCTCCATACAACGCACCATATGAGGGACTCGACATATGCTTTGTAGTAGGCCTTACTGAGACACGCCTAACTCTCATACAACCTCAAGCTCCCCCGGACTCAAGCAGGGCAACCCATCGCCTTCCCTCCTACAAGGGGACATAGGGAAACCCCTCATCTCCACTTTGAATCATCCCCTAGAATCAATCAGGGTTATGGAAGGGCACCCCGAGGGGTTCAATGAAGAAAGGTCTTCCCATGCCAGGGAGACCTCCACGCCTAGAATCAATCAGGGTTATGGAATGGTGGGTGAGATCAAGAACCCATCATCGTGATCGTAGCCACAGCTAGAGGAGAGAGACAAAGAAACCTTCTTGGAACACTTGTCCAACCTGATCCACTGACCAATCACGTGCTTGATAGAGACAAGACATTCACTATAAATATCCATCATTCAAGCCATAAGTTTGGTTTTTATCATCTTGGATTCTGTGCAAGGCGCATTCACTGCCAAGCTATATCGGACAAATCCGAGCATGGTCTCCCAAGACACTGCCCTCTCTTCCCACTCGGTTATGTCTTCACACCCTGTCTTCATCCCCAATTGGCTCTTGACTAATAGTGAGTAATGCTTCTCCTCAAAGGACCCCACCAACTAGGTACTCCACCTAGGACCATACTTTAAACAGGAAACCAAAGCGAAAGCATAAAGCAAACTGACTATTGTCTTACCACTCTTATCAACCCAGCAAATAACACCTGGTTAAGAGTACATACGGAGAGAGAGATTTGATGTATTGTGAGGTTTTCATTCCTAAACAAACTAATCAATATAAGAATTCAATCCTACATAACCCACAGTACCCATTTATGTGTGTTTGAGGGAGAGGGAGAGGGAGAGGGAAAGGGAGAGGGAGAGGGAGAGGGAGAGAGATAGAGATAGAGATAGCGATAGGCTGGCCGGGGGAGGGAGGTAGGAGAAAGAAACTCGAATGAGCAAGGTTTCAGAGAGAGCTTAACTGTACTAATTGAATCTAGTTAAAGGCGGACTTAAAAGGCAGTGATCCGAGTCTTCCTAATGACTTTAGGTCCACTCAGTGGAGAAAGTGAGAAGCGTTCCGACTCCTGATCAGAAAGCTTTTCAAACCTACAATCCTTTGAGTGTGCATCTGCATTCTAACTAACATCTGAGCTAGAGAACTATTCTACATGGATGAAATGGGCAGTGAAAAAGAGTAAGGAAACTTTACCGATGTAAAGTAAAGGCGCGTCCGGACATGTCGTTCCGGTGTTCTCACATTAGCATACCTATAAATGTACACAAAGAGGGATCAATAATAATAATTTATATTTTGGACAAATGCTGAAATTAACTGAGTTGACTCTTAGTTATCCAAGAGTAATTGCTTGTGTGGAATAAAACCAAAGGTGTATACACTCACTTTGGATCCAATCTATACTTGATCTCTTTGTCATCGTCGTCATCCTGATCCATTGACTTTTCACTTGTGAAACTAGTTCTTCTCGAGTCTTCATTCCTAATGTGAAGCTGCTTTGGTTGATAATCAGTATCTTCTTTCGCACACTTAAAAGTCACATTCTTAACAGGTGTTGGATGGTGATCTTGACAATTTTTCAACTCCGCAACATTTATTGCTTCTTCACGAGTATTCCTCAGATCGATCAAAATTTTACCCATCAAACGACGAGCAATCTAAGGAGTCAGAAACATAGTTTATATGCATCAATATATTTCCAAAACTATTAGATATTTTCGATAAAATCATCAGCATTCACAAGCGAGTAAAACTAGAATAGAAAAATATATCAAGTGATTTCATTCATGAGAAAGTAAACGTAGTTTCAATGAGAATAAAATGATAGAAATTGATTGCGGTTGTTTGGAAACATAGCACGTAAAACCTATTAGTGCACAAATTTCGTCAAATATAATGTCAATATGAGTGGGAACGATAGAGTAGGTGGATACCCAAACTAACACGAATAGCTATAAACAAGAAGAATGTAATTAAGCTTGCATTTTGCAAAAAACCTTGCTTAGGATGAAATAAAAGGTGAAAAAGGAGTCATATATCGAAGCAAGTAGTTGGGACAAAGAATGACATGAATTGATTGGCATGGTATTTGGTAAGTTTGTCATCGGGTAGAAATAAGGTACGTATAAGAAATAAAACAGCCAATTATTATAAAAAGGGAAAATATAAGCATCATACCATGCAATACATCTGGAGAGGAACATGACAGGAAAAAGAACAGCATTTTTATTTTGTTGATCATACTATAGAACTCTAGCACTAATGGGAGAGGATAGGCCAGAGCATTTGCTACTCCCAGTAAGAGTCAAGAATACACTTGAGACAGTTAACACCATCAAGACACGAAAACCTACTCATAAACTGTTCTTTGTACTACATATCTCTAATTAAGTCTCAAGATTCACAATTATAATTCTGCATGTTAGATTAAATTCCAGTCAAGAACTTAAACAAGTGGCCGATTGAGCTAAACAACAATACAGCCCCTTTGTAGGCACCCCTTTAGGATCCTTAAGTACGACTCACAGAAATACACAAAAGCACTCGATAGAAAGGAGAAAGGTCCTATAACATTAATAAAGTATACCTTTGAGCCAATCTTCAACTTCTGCTTTGGATTGATACCATATTCATTCGGAATGACACCATCTGCAAGTAACTGATAAACAATAGCAGAGCATTCAGGTCAATAATAAATCCACCCTGCTTATAGGAGGCGCCAACATGGTGTCCTCTCTCCAAAGGACCCCCTCCATTTCAGTCAAGGAGTCCACTGTTCAATTTAGGACATTTCACATAACAATTTTAGTTTAAAAAATTAAGATTATGAATGAGCTTCCAAGTCCTCATTACATGAAACTCATGATTAGTGAAGCTATTTTAATCCTTAAAAAAGAAGGGTGGGAATGGAAAAGCAATCCAAACCTGAAAGTATTTTGACAGTTAAAAGTGGACAGCGTACACCTCAATAAGCTTTTGGTGGTGTTCTCATAATCAGAGCTTTAACCAATACTGCTAAATATGTCCTATTTAGTGTAAAGGTAAAGTCTCTATAGCACACTGGCGGAGTTACAGTATAGTGAGGGTGGCGAAGTGCGCACCCTAAAATTCTTGTTTTTTTTTTTTAGCTTTTCAGTTTAATAAATTTTGGACCTAACAGTTATGATTTTATTCTGAAAGGGAATATATTGTAATACTATAATGTAATTATTTATTTTGGACTTTGGAGAGACACATATTAAATAATTACTTCAATATAGGTAATCTAATTGAAACTTTTAAGATAATACTCCAACTTATGTGAATTTTGTAACGACAAATCTAGGCCCAAAAAAAAGTACGAGGACATGATTGGCGAGATGATAACAGACGCAATAAAGGAATCAAACTGAAACTCTAATAAATTGCACTTGGAATTTTCTCAAAAGTTAAAAAATATGAACAAAAACAAAAGAAAAATCATCCCTCCACAATTAACTGCTCTTTTCTGAAAACTAACGAATTAGATTTGAAAAAGAATACACAAACTCTTTCAATAACTACTCAAACCTCTTTCTCATTCACATTATCTCTCTTTGCTTTTTATGTTAAACTTTGCATTGCTTTTTTGCATCCCTTTATGTATCAATTTAAGAAAGTACATTACATTTTTCATGCCGTCAATACGAAGCGGTGAATCTTTTTCTTAAAAAGAAACAAAAAAAATTTATACGTCGTCCATAAACTGTCTTCCATACGATAATGCTTCATAATCATTTTCTCCCTCTTTTTCTTTGTTGCTTCAGTGCCATTTTATCCTGTCATATCGTATATAATTTTAGGGGCGTCCATTTATTTGTCATTTTCTAAAAAACTATAAATACAACCAAAACGGTTTAACAAAGTCGAGAAACCCGGAAGGATGAGGGAAACTACATCTAGATCATCAGCCCTTAATATTTCTTTAATTATGGATTTGTCTGCCATTGATTTTTCTTTCATAATTTTGTTTCGACTTTAAATTGTGATTACTATTTCAAATTTCATTAATTGCATAAACGGAGTGTATGTGCAAGACTGTTATTTAAATTTTGTAGTTCTTTTTTTTTTTGCTCGTCGTAAGAATTTTCTTTAGTGCCTACTCCCTTGTACAGGAATAAATCCGCCACCGCCCATAACAGTCGGACTTTTTGGTCTAGAAAGCTCAGACAGGTAAGTTGAATCCTCTGCATAACTTATGGATTGGCAACGAATAAAATTTAAAGGATGTCACCACTTCAGATCAATATGATATGAATTCTGAAAGTATGTACTCTTGACCTGGATAACAATTCTATGTGCAAGGAACTTGTTGGGTAGCTTTATATAGTTGCCAACCGTGCCATACATTAGAGTGACAATCATACAGGAGTGGGGGGGGGGGGGTCCTTTCAACAGAACACACTGATAAGAAGCAATAATCTTTGTACCTGAGCAACTTTGAAAAGCTCATCCAACCCCTCTACATTAAGATGAGCATTGTGCAATAGGTCATACCTGCCAAAGCAAACCACAAAAGTTTACATGAAAGTTAGAGAAGACCGCAAATGTAGAACTTCAGTACATACTATGGATATTAGTTGATCATCTTAGTTCTTAGGCAAATGTAGAAGACCTTTATGCTCACATACATTCAGTTATTCAGACAGGATATCCGTCATCCATTTAACAAAACCTCCCATTCCCAATCCACAAAAAAATAGAAGTAAAATATGATATTGCAGAGTAGCAACTTCTCAAAACTGTCGACCAAACCAAAACCAAGCAAAGACCACAACATAACTTGACTTTCCATTGGTATTCTTGATTCTACAGTCAGGCATAAACATCCATTACGAGGACAATAAAGTTGTGGGCTAGAAATAGTGTGGACTACTTTGAAGCCAAGAAACTTTTGATACTTGAATTACACACGGACGTTCTACATATCACATTTTACAGCACAAAACGTCGATAACTTTCGAACTTACTTGCAGGAGTCATAAACGTCTGGAATTTGTGTTATATCATAACGTCTGCAAGTGCATCAATGTTAGCAAATCAAATAAATAACAAGCACTAACTTTCAGTACTTGAAAGAAAATGTTTGAAGCAGTAAACCATGCTTTTATCAAATGAGTTTTCACCCCTTGCTTGGATAGTAAGTGCTCATTCCGAACAACAAAAACTTACTCTTTACGTTCATTATATAAGTCTCTCTCTAGTTTTCTCCATCGTGCATACATCAAAAGGAATCCCTCACTTCCACATGGCAATCCAGCCGCGATACGATCAACATCTATGTTCGTCTTACCAAGTGCTTTTGCTTGGTCATACGGAGGAATTACATCATAAGAAGTTGTCTCCACAAGCTTCTCGTCCTCATCCTTGGCTAGTAATCTCACTTGTTCAGTAACCTTTTTAGTCAGTTTCACCTATTCAATTTGTATGCAGTCATTACACAAAACTAATGGATCACGAAAAATATAATGTCACTCTTTCTCCCCCCCCCCCCTCCCAAACGACAGAACACAGAAGAGAGCAACTACAACATTTTGGAGTGTAATATAAGGCACACTATTGGCAATATCTCATCCTGTTTACTGAGACAAATATTGTTCACTAAGCAATAGTTCCACCACATTAAAGCCCACTAACCTTGAAAGCAATATTATACTCCTTCCGTTCCAAAATATGTGACCCAATTGATTTGCCCATAATTTTAGGACAAAATTGACTTTACGAATGTGTGGTTAAAAAGAGCGTGTTTGTGGGTCCAAAAATAAATATTTTGGCTACAGTTTAAACTTGGCTATCCAAAAGAGGAAAGATTCCATAGAGGACACTTATTTTTGGAACATCCCAAAAAGAAACACGGACACTTAATTTGGAACAGAGGGAGTAACTGTTGTACTTAGAAAGGTGGTGCTTCCTATGCACAAACTCTGGGGACCCCGAGCATTATATTTACAATCAAGTGAATGAATATTGTACCATCATTCCCATATTCTTTTTCAAGATCCTGTTTTCTTTGATTAAACTACAACTAACCCCACTACAACCATCTTCACCTACCTCAAAAAGAAAAAAAGCCCCATCTCGATCAATCAACCATCATCTATCGCCAATTTCATCAACCAAAATTTGCCAATCTTTCTTTAAAAACCATCTTTCTCAATCTGCACATCTATTTTTCATCTATATGTTTGTCCACTCTACCTAATTCGATTGGGACAAATCTCGAAGAGGCTACAATTACATCGATGCCATACCATAGACAAGGAACGATACATTTTCTTTTTCCCCATCTGTAATATTACTAGAAACTGCCCATGCCCTAAAATAATTAATTAAATACTTTTTAATAACATATCGTTTATAAATAATTAGAAAATATTTTTATCCGAAAGCACTAAGTGGAATAGTGTGTGTAATACTTTTAAATAATATTATATTTATATAGACATTACTAATATCTAAAACATAATAAATTAAAAGTTATTAACTTTAGTGAAAAAGTGTGTAGGGTTATGTATTATGGGTGTAAGAGAATATGAGAAGAGTGTGTATGGGGTTGTGCGTCGCGTGTGGGTGAGGGAGAATGTGTGAAGCGTGTATCTTTTCATGTTCACCATCCAATCTTTTACTATTCCTAGTGTCAATTCTATGAATAGTAAAGTGTGAGCTAATTTATACTATAAATATTTCATTTGCAATTTCCGAATAAACTCAAAAAGATTTCTCATATTTCTTTGGACATCAAGTCAACAACCGAAACCCAATTTCTTAAAAAAAAAAAAAAAAAGAAGAAGAGTCCATTTCCCAAAATTCTTTACATCAAGTCAACACGGGACTAAATCAAACAAAAATTCTTACTTTTGTTACATTTTAAATAATATAATTTCAATTATTAAAAACTACATAAAAAGGAAATTGCAAATGAAATAGGGTAGGCTAAAACCTTCACGAATCTTTACAGCTTCCAGAAGAAACTGGAACCCACAAATAACATTCAGGTTGGATAATCCTTAAGAGCATCCACAATGTATGAACCTATTAGAGGTTCATACACAATGCCACATCATACCACATCATCACTTCATAAACCTCTCATTGGTAAACTTATTTCTCACTATGTTATAAACCCACAAAATTTTATAATACGGACCCACCACTAATTATTTTATTGGTAAAGAACACACCAGAGAAAACAAATGAAGCCCAAAAGTCAAAAAAGTGAGAACTGATGTGTATCCATAAACCGGTTCGTGCAGATGAATCAGTTTCATTTTTAAACCTCATCCATGAACCTCC
This sequence comes from Lobelia cardinalis, assembly GCA_028566635.1. Taxonomy (NCBI): domain Eukaryota; kingdom Viridiplantae; phylum Streptophyta; class Magnoliopsida; order Asterales; family Campanulaceae; genus Lobelia; species Lobelia cardinalis. The sequence goes on from JAOWAN010000001.1 coordinate 8,480,916, forward strand.
ACTATGTACTCTTTTCAACATCAACCGGTTTATAGTTTGCTATAAACCTCATTTTGGCAACATAGTGGATGCTCTAACTACGATTTTTCCCGTACCATTTTTTAATGAGGATGTGCATGTGAATCCTAAAATACGAGAAATTAATTATTTCTTCAGGATCCTATTTTGATGACATAGCAATGAAGGTTGTTCATTCTTATTGACAAGAAATGAGGTTCATCTTTCTTTAAAATATAGAATAATGTGTAAACTTAAAAACACTTAGATGGAGGCTAGTATAGTTTTATGTACATCTGTCAATATTTTAGTTAAACAGAAACCATAACACTTATCTGATTCTGAACACTATCCTACTAAAGTTGGGAATTTATAGGAACAGTCTGAAAAGATAAAGTTCAATATGATCATTTTTATCTGTTAAAGGAAAAAATTACAACGATATCCCAGTTGAAGTTGAACCAGCATTTTGTTGATTCTTGAAAATAGATTTTACATTTTTGCCCCATAAAATGAATCTTGCAAGTGTCACGCAGTAAGTTACCAGTAGGGGTAGCAATTCAGAAGCATTTGGAGGAAGTCCAGCTCCATCGACCATCCAAGGTCTTTTAGAGGATCCATTAGCCACAAATGTCTTTGCTCCAGATGTTATTATCTCATTCAATCTAGCCTGCAAAGAAAATAGTGGAAACTATAACTACCATAAGAAACAGCGCTTATGGATTATAAATTCTGGAGCTTGTGTAAAACTTTAACAAAGCATTTACTGATACAATATTTCTTTGATCTAAAACCTCAACTTCATAAAGTCTTGAGAAAATTGTATGTATATTAGGGGTCATTTGTAATTATGCACTACATTGATCACTGTGAATTCACTTGCTTTTGGTTGGAGATCCAAATTGTGCTGATGGTTATGATTACAAAAGATTACCATTCACTCTTAGATCATGCACTAAAGTATATGATTCAACGATTGAGATAGTCAAAAGAAATCACAGACAGATATCTAGGAGTCGGAATGAAAAGTTTCATTTGAAATGAAATATAAGAGATTCATTCTAAGATACTTCAGCATATGTAAGAATACAAGTCGATATGTGTAAGCTTGAGAGCATAGTGCATGCATGTCAAGGAGAACCTTAGCTTCCTCCATCTCAATACTAGCATTGTCAAGTCCATCCAACATAGAAGAGTCCTTGCTAACCAGAGAGACCTTCAATAAAATGAGCATCTTAGTCATCTGAAGACGAAATCATCAGGACAAAAGAGAACTTGCTTGAAAAACAGGCTACTAACCAGGATTGGAGTTAGTTGTCCTTCCAAGTCAAGGAGGCCCTTGGCAAATGCAGCAGCAGACATCTGGAAACAGTTAATTCAACCCAAGTTGCTCATTAATAAAATCAAAAATCAAAGGTATTACAGAAACTAAAAACAAGCATAAAGGAATACAGCTCAAGATGTGTAAACTAAGATCAAGATCTAAATCCGAAAAAGTTCAAGAACAAACGTATAGTCCAATGAAACAATACAACATTGAAAGGATATACCTGTACACGACCCTCATCTGAGCTGTATATCTTAAGATCATGGCGGTACGTACTGTGGAGGCGAAGCAGTCCAGTGCCTTCACCTGTGAGAGAACGCACAGAGTTATATATGCATATGTAAGGAGTGCGTACTTAAACAGTGTTCACACTATAGAGGCTTAGCTCATAGCTGGTACATAATCATGTGCCTTAGAATCCAATGCTTTGGAAAAAATTGCACTGAAGAGCGAGAACAGTATCGGTTTATTACTCCAAAAACTAATTAATTGATAACCTCTTAAGCATGGTAATATCTTTCTGTTAAGAGGAGTTCCAAGATAGCATTATAGGGGTGCCGGGTGTGCCTAAAGGCTGCAAGAAAGAGCTGCCAACAAAACAAGATTTGAGGTATAGACCTTTGTAAGAACCCCGTTTCAAACTCCCAGACGTCAAAGAGTTTCTAACCTGAGTGCATGGAGTACACTTAGGACATCATAATAACTCTCGAATTATAACAATGATAGAAATAATATTAGTAAACTTGGGACATCATAATGAATCTCAGATGAAGATGATACTACTACTACGACTATTACTATTACCACTCCTCCCCCTCCTACCACCACTACTACTACCACCACCACTACTCCAATTACGACTATAACAATAACAAATACACTAAGAATAACAATAACAACATAAGTCACCTCCAATCAACCAAGACATTCAAAGCATTTTAAAGCATACTTAACATGTAATCATGGCAAGACAGCAACTTAAGCATGTTGAGACTCCCTAGCATGAAAATCCTAAATATGCACGATATCTCACTTCAAGTATGACATAAGAACAGAAAATAATAAATTGATCTACATACAAATAGAAAATGAAAGTATTCTTGACTCAAAAAATACATTCACATCTATAGCAAGAAAATCTTAATTTAGTACCATTATTACACAAGAATAATTTACAACCAATAAGAAATTCATGTTTAGCAAAAGGTCGACAACTCCTACACCAAGGAATAGAGAGAGAAGGGAAATGACGAATGTAACATTTCAACCATATGTAAAAAAGGCTACTCCCTCCGCCCCAAAAATATCTTCCCCATTTGACTAGTTTTGTTCAATTTGATTCAATTTTGACCACATATTCATAAGAATTTACTTATTATTGTCAATTTTACAAAAATCATTATTGAATTTTTACCTAATATTGCTACCATGAGTGAAATTTTTCGCATCTAAAATATTGTAAACATATTTTTAAAAAGTAGTTTGATTTTGTCATAGGTTGACTTTTTAAAAACAAATGGGAAGATCTTTTTGGGACAGAGGGAGTACTATTTTCAACATAACTCACAAGTTATCTATTTAAGTTGTCTAGTCTATATAGGGATTATTATTATTTTTTTTTTGGGGGGGGGGGGGGAATGGATTACGGATCTGGTGCGAGTCTAAATCAACAAGTGAATGGTTTGGAACATCTATTTAGTGATAGCAATTCATTGAAATAACCACATTGAGAATGAAGGCAAAAGACTTGAATAAGAAGAAAATTCTGTAATTGATATTCAAACTGGTATTACAACAAACAGCATCCACTCAAGATCAAATCCATACATGTTCAGATACAACTACACATACTTACTTGCATTTTGACTAGAAGAATACGGAATGCCAACTTCTACTTGCTTGAATACCTCACGCTTACCAAATAAAGTACTACATATTTACATGCTACCTCTAAACTTAGACTGCATCACCACAATAACCATGCTAAGGACTACATTTGCTGCACTCTTTCAAGAACACAACTACTACAAATCACATACCCTTTGTGTTTAGGAGAATTTACCTATCCACAAGTCATGCCAAGAGAGGGGATGAAGATGATGTTTTACAGAAGCTGGAGTCTTCAAGTCACAATTGCTTTCATACCTCCTTGTAGTCCGTGACCTTTGCAATAACTCCCTTGGATGATTTAAAGATGTTGGAAGAATAGGCCATCATTAAAGGATGGCAATAGAGTTCACAGGGGTGCTTCTCTCGTTTTCTAGGAGAAAAGAGGAATTTTCTTGTTTGAATCTGAGTTGCTTGGGTATGGAGAAAGAGAATATCACTTGATACCAGGAAAAACATCCCAATAGGAGATCTCAAATGATACATACATATGGCAAGCTAGCGAGCTTCAATTGTCTTGTGGGATCCAAGCAGAACATCTTAAGAGTATTGGCTCCCATGGGGCGAGGAAAATACACTCCAGACCCTTGCTTTATGCACGAGTCCTCTTCCAAGCCAGAACAAAACATGTAGGGTTCGTAAGCCTGGAACCTGGCAGTGGTAGTCAAATGCCTTTTGGGTCCTTTATGGGTGCTTTAACAGATTGATGTGCCTTCTTTTCCTTTTTCGATAAATATCAGCAAAATTTGATGGGCAAGGAAGGGTCACAGATGTCCCATGCGATGTATCCAAATTTGTGTCATAGTCGTATGACAATAAAATGCAGGGGTACGAAACTGGGCATCTACAGCCTAACATGAGAGATTAACCTTCGCTACTTGGGCAGGTAAGCCAAAGAGTTTCACAGGTAGTTAGTGCTTCGCCCTTCCATAAATATTTCCCATTTACAAAAGGTACTTCACTATAATGTATTGTTTCTGCTACAAAGGAAACCAAAAGTTGGTATCTGAGCCCTGGGAAATATTTTCTTTTTAACAGTTAATATCTCATTTATCTGTAGCCAAAGGTTGTTTTACTCTGAAGAATTAGATTATTTGAGAACTACGAAGTGAAATATATTACCTGGATACATGTTGTTGCGGAAATATCTACCGAGTTCCTCAGCCTACCAAGAAGAAGGAACACACATTTATTTAGACAGACAGAAAGCATTACACTGCATATGCACCACATTCACCAGTACTCCATCAAAGAGAATGACACTACGTAAAGAACGCCCTAAAGTTTAAAACCTGCTTTCGGCCAGCATGTGTAAGAACGCCCCCGTATTTTAGAACCATCAATGCTTCTACAGGCCTTTCTTCTTCAGTATCACCCCTTAAGACTTTAACCCACTTTAGTGGCTTCAGTTGTACCTTCCGATAAATACCAGAAAAATGCCCACCCTAGAAATCAAAACAGTAATCAATTCCCATACCAGAAAAGTTAAAAGACAGGAAGATAAATCACATCCTCAAGTAAAGAGTTAACGATCATTCATCATTTGTATTTGCACACTTCAGGTGTCCCTGCACAGTAAGAAATGCATGTTCTTTTCCTTAAAAATGAACTAATGTTCTCCAAAATCATGTTAATAAGGAGATTGCTCATTTGAGATTACGCAAAAGTTTGTTTGATTAAGTTCTAGCACTATAAAAAGCCGCCAAAAAAGAAGCTTGTAAGTTCTGTGAAAAGCACATCTCACAAACAGACAGACAGACAGTCACCATATCCACTATGACCACTAAATCCTGCCAGTAAGATACTAAGATAGTACTCAACTCTTCCACGATGAACATTAGGAAATATCGTCTTATAACTGCCTTATACACATGCATAAACTGAGAACATCTTCAACACAGAAACTGATACACAACTTAAGAAGAATCGACTCGGAACGTCAAAAATAAATAGCTAAAGAGAATATTAGAATCACCTCTTCAAGAACAGCTTTAACTTGACGAAGTTTTTCTGCATGCTCAATATCTTCTGCTTCACTGTCACTTTCCCGATCAGGTCTGTACAAAGAAAAAGTCATAAATTAGTATGCAAACATGGCTATCTCCTGAAAAAGAACACATTAGATATCAATTATACATCAAGAGGGTGGATTTCAGCTAGGCTGCAAACTATTGCAGATCTTTAAACTTCATTAGGTTTTAGAGAAATAAACAAAAAGAACAGTAAGACAGAAGAATATTTGACAAAGGAACTTAAAATAGTAGAGCAACAAGGGTCCAACAGCCTACACGATGCCTACTGACTAAAAGGGGTACCAAAAGCATTAGCAGCTTTCCATGTTTGTGATCACTGCGGTTAAACCTAAAAGATAATGTGACTAAAAAATCAACTCCTTTCAACTCATACTTTCTCCCAAGTACATGGTTATGGCTAGAAGAGTCATTTATGCCGGTCATAGTGAATACAACTCACGCGTTCAAACACAATAACAAGAAGACTTTTAAGAATTTGACCACATTCATGGAACAAAAATACCCGATTCCTAAACAGAAAAGAATTCCACTGATTCAAAATACAAAGATAATTTTATTAAAAGAGCTAAAGCTCATTCAAAATCATAGAAGTTTCAGATACAGAATTTCATAAACAAACATGAATTCATAACCAAAGAGTGTAGCACTAGTATGTATCAAGTACTAGTGTATGCCCGTGCCCTGTTCGAAAAAACAAACTAAAAAAATTAGCATTCTAATTAATATAAAAATTAAATATCATAATTAAGTTTATAAAATAAAATTGTTATAATTAAATTTGTAAAAGCTCGTACGTATAAAAGTTGGTTATTTTTAAAAATTTTGAAAATTGAAAAATGGGGGGAATGAGAATTGAAATTGAAGGAATGATGCATAGAATAAATGGTTGAGATCGAAAATTTTAAAGGGTTGAGATTAAAAGTTGATTTTACTGTAGATAGTGTCAAATCAAAAACTGGGAATTGTATTATAGATATTCGGTTCATCCATGCTGAATGATCGCAGCAAAAACCACTGATAAGAGTTCTAACGGCTAATAAACCCAGACTCATTCAAACTAAATTATTGTATCTAGGAGATCAAATGAGACAGAAACAAAAGGGGGGAAGAAGAAAGAATATAACAAAATGAATAAATATTTCATACCTAGAACGAGGTACTAGTATCCTAGTGGCATCTAGCAAATCCTGTAACTGGATTGCACTTTTAAGTTTTGTCTGCCAGGAAAGATATAGATCACGAAGTACTAATCAGGAAGAAGTTGGAACACAGTAAAACAATAAATAAGGTGACGGTGGTGATAGAAGAATCACCTCAGCTCTAGGTCTCCCACCATTGTATTTTAGCATCAAGTTTAACAGCTTTTCCTCGGTGACCTTCAACTTCACTTTCTGCTTTGGAGTTCTATCACCACTGCCAAAGTAGACTAAGTTACATACGGGAGAGAGAATCTGCCACCTAAACTGGAAAAAAAGAAAGTATGCATATCTTACTGACGAATAATCGCAATTACACAGTGCAGCTCCTCAGCCTGTCCAAATGAGCCAATGATCCCACTTCCCTGGCGAGTTAGTCCCTCAGAAGCCTGAACTGGTTCGTTAATCTTCCATGGTAAAGTTGGCGGAATGGTTGTAGAAAGATGGGGAGCCTTTGCATCTAAGAACATCTTCCTCAGCACACAGGCGGCATCATCATAATACCTGTAATTTGCAACAGATAAAATTGAACTTTTCGCAGCAACAGAAAGGAAAAGGCATCATAATCATCAAGACCCAAAGAAGAGAACAGTATTAGCCACAAGAATCGTATCCACTCCCTCTGTTTCAAAGTGGGTGATCATTTTTTTCAGGGCTTTTGTCTCAAACTGAGTGTCCATCTTTTAATGAAGTTACTAGATTCACCTTGGTCATCCATCCTGTTTGTCCTTTTGGAATGATGTATTGTTACCCCTAAGGTCAATTATAGACGTGCAATCCTAATACTGCTTAAGTGTCAAATTCCTTACGTTTCATGGAAAATTAGAAATCAACACACATTGTGGGATGGAATATCATAAATTTTACAGGTTCCCAAGCACCTGCACACAAGTAAAACCTAGATGGTGTTTTAATGTCACTAGTTCGCACGTAAAGCCTAGATGATCTTTTACCATCTCCCATTTATGTGTGTATTCCAGTATAGGCCTATTTTTCATTTCCTACTTGCATCCATTTGTAATCTGCTAGCTATTAACCATGAGATAACAAGTGGCAGATCAGGACGCCAGAGAGTAAGGAAGCCAATTCACGTCCCGCATAGAAAGACCGACAGACTAAGACCAGCCCAAGTGCGCCTAGAAAGTTGATATGAACTTCACCGGAGGGAGATTGTCACCACTGTCCCAGATCAAACGCGTCGGACCAGTTTGAGGACTTCACAATGCATTAGTAACCTACTACTCATCACACGGTGTAAAGCACTTTGGGCAACAGTGAACCGATATATGTTCAGCAAATTGAACAGTTTGCTAGTTTATGGAACATTTCCCTCTTTTAAGAAAGGACAGACTTTGCAACAGTACAAAGAGCTTGGTAATAGAAGTACAACAATATTTTCAGAAAATGGGGATACAGTTTTATTAATCCAAATACAAAAATTTAGAAATCATCAACTTGTGCAAGCAACCAGTTAAATTTTAGTTTCAGAACTAAAAGCATTTGCTTGGCAACATATTAAAAGCTATAACTAAATACTACTCCATAAAAGGCTTATCATGCCATGCTCCAGTTGAAGGGAATAATTGTAGCATAATATTCCGTATTTAATTTTTTAGACTATACTGCTACATTAAAAAGAGAATCACCAGGTAAAGCTTTAAAAGAGCTGTTATCATAATTAACCAGCTGCCTTTGGGCATCCACAATACTCCATGTCTGAAGAATACAACACTTCCTTCCACAGATAAATGAGATTGTCTCGAATAAGGAAGTTACCGAAACTTACTTGTAGGAGTTCTTCACGAAGCTCCAACCGTTCACATCACAAACATATGAACGTCCCTCACAACGCAACAGGTCAAAACCGCAAACCTACAGGTAACATGACAGAAACAAATAATTAATAAAAACTAAGCCTTGAATCTTAACAGCATTTCAAAACTAAATATGGTTTTACAGGACCAAATGACCTACCCCTTGCCTGAATGCCATGCAAACCTCTCTAGCCATTTGCTTCTCTGCTGGAGTAAGAAGCACGGGATACCTGACCTGAAAACTAATGAATTTAGACAGAATTCCCATTTTATGTTAAATCTCACTAGCTTAGCTTTTTCTCAAGTGTGAAAGTTGCTATTTCATTTGAGCACTAAAATCAAGAATGATTGGTTTGATAAAGTGGAACCACGGATGATATGTGATATACAGAAACAAATCAAATACTTAAGGAGCAGAACTAAAGAAGTGTGGGTTCTAATTCTCACAGTGATAGTTGTAGAAGACACAGGTCATAGAGTCTACAACTTAAAAAGATACATCATAAGGGGTCCTTAGGGTCCAAAATAACCGTCTCATTTTGTCTAAAGCATTTAAATTTCAGATTTGTCTATACATTTATTTGGGCAGTTGGAGAGGAATGAGTTAAAGGGAAGATTATAAAAGGGTAAATGTGGTATTTCACTTCATAAAGCTAAAGCAATAATTACATTCCCTCAAAATTGTGCACAACTAAAAAGAGAGTTAAAAGAGACCGGAGAGAGTACTTTTTTAGTAAAAAAACTCAGCATTCTAAGATTTAAAAAAAGGGACCTTGAACCGCTAAGTCGAACCGTGGTTAGTGGTTTCATTTTTAGGTTTTAGTGGTTTGGTTTGTTTGGAAATATTGGAACCAACCTAGTATGATTCAGCTCACCGTTCTTGGCCTAAGCCAAACCAAACAAAACTGTTACACCCTAGGATCAAGCCCCTACATCAACTATTGAATGGGATTAACCAAAAGATTGGAACTGGAAATAGGAATCCGATGAGCTTAGTGATGCCAAGCAATGGGCAGAGAACTCAGAACCCATTAAGTTTCATAAAGGACATATGGACTTCAAGAAACTTATAGTTGCATCACATACACTTGCATAGACAACGTACGAACAAACAACACACTCTAAAATTGCATCTTATGAAAAGCAGAAACCTCTTACTTCTTTGCCATCAGGGTTTCTCATGACAACACCATCAACAACAGGCGATTTTCTTGCCTCTGCATGCGCATATTCAGGGCCCACTGTATACACCTTCATTTCAGTAGCAAGAGTATTTTATGACTATGAATGCGAAAATAGAGTCAAAGGAGATACATTAACCTCAACAAAGTGATGATGGGAATTTGTAACATTATTAATTTATTAAACAAAAGAAGAAGAAGAATAAGACATTCAGGACCAATATGTATAAGGAACAAAAGAACAGTAACAGCATCGACATGAACAAGTTTATCGCCACCTAAGACAGTAAGACCCTTGAGTGGGAGAGAGTCTACTCCGCTTAACACAGACCACATATATAGTGCCAGAACAACATTATAAGATCATCTACATATTACAGAACTGCAGCATATTAGAAGCCAATAATAAAACTCAATGACTTGAGTCAGTAGCCAAAGAAAAAAAATAGTATATATATATATATATATATATATAGAGAGAGAGAGAGAGAGAGAGAGATATGTGCACATGATTAGACAACCTTGACATCAGTTCCTCCAGTTGGCATGAATTCTTCATATATATAAGAGCCTTCACGTCTCACTCTTCTCACATCTGGATGAAACTCACTCGATCTGTTGCCAACCTGAAAAGAACACACAAACTTGCATGGGTCTGGTACTCGATGGATTTAAGTTATACATGAGTAATACAGAGCCAACCACATTTATATAGCACCGTGGGAGGGGAGGGAGAGAAAGAGAAAGAGAGTACAGTACACGTGAATTAAAAAAATAGTATTCGTATTCCTTTTCAGGGTTATAACAAATGTGCATGCAGATAGATCTCTCACTCCCCAACAACTTACAGAAGGATTCATGACGAAGGAACAAATAAAACAGGAGGAACATCTTCAGCATTGCTAGGGTGTTGAATATGTCCCTATTAAATGTTCTAATTGATGAAAAACAGCGAAAGGCAAATCCCTCTTCGTATGATAATTTCATTTTGGAGATCAAGGGTTGGCCTAGAGAATAAATGCTTAGAACTGGATGTGGTTGATTAAGATCTCATGGGACGGGGATAGAGGATTTATGGGATAGGGAATTAATTGTTGAGATAAAAGAAAAGAAACAAAAACAACAATTTATTCTGTGCAACCATCATTTAAGCATGGGATATGATCTGTTCTCAACTGAGGCAAGTGCAGAAAATGTTTGGACAGGTGTAAAGAGGAAATGTGAGGAGTTCATCATAGGGCATTACCGAGCTTAGATGGGAGCATATATTTTTTAAAATTGACACTGACGCGCAAAGCTTTTAAATGAATGGAATATGAGAAGAATGGTTCATAGTTAATTTTTCTTCTACCTTAGTTAAAGGAAACCATCTAGAAAAAAGGATCATCAACAAAGTCACTTTCAAATATGTCAGAAAAGCTCATGATTCTGCCACACAACATTGGCAGGGGCATGAGAAGCTAAATATGAACAACATAAGTTTGAAATACCCAACCAAAAAGCAAGTTAACATTCTCACCTTTCGAAAGAGTTCTTTCATGCCTCCCCCAGCTGAACTCGGGTAATATATCATTATTCTGTGGTCGTCACCTTTGAAGGATATAAACAAAAAGCTTAATCAAGTTCTGCACTTTTAAAAATTGAACAAATCATTGAGTCCTGATCTGGTTAAGGGAATAACTCATAATTTAGCTTTTGGTTTCCCTCAAATCAGTCAACATATCTACTCAGCAGTTCCCCGACAGACCCCCAAAGAGGGTGGTAGGGCGCACCGGAGCTCCACATTTTGTGGACATAAGACAAGTATGAACACCTATGCTTGGAAGTAAACAAGAGTACCAATAGGAAAATACCAGCAAACACTCTTCAAAGCTAAAAAGATTTACTAACTTATATAGAAGAATGGAGAAGATTAGAAACAATAGAAAAAATTCTCTCCAATATTAATCAAATAGCTTACCATGAACAGGCTTCTCGACAAAAGGCTTCCAAAAACGTTGCCCATGGACTTCAACAAAATCTTCTTCCTCAACAAAATAATCAAGCTCTTGATCTGGCACTTCCCTGTTTACAAGTGCATATCTTGGAACAGGAATACCGTACATCTCGAGACACTTGAGGTTCCACCCAAAAAAATTAAGAAAGAAGAAATGTACACAAGGATCAAACTTCGGGAAAGTAGGAAAAAATACAGAAGAAAATTTTAAAAATTGTGTAAAAGAAAACATTAATGCAGAGTTTGGTACAACTATTTCCCACACCCTGCCAACTCAACAGAACAAACAGTGACTTTTCATGGAAATATCTGCATGACTCTTTTTTCTCTTTCCACAGATCAAATGCCTATATGGTGATGGATTTTACTAGCAATACCTCATATACTTTCCTTCGGTCGTGAAGAAGGTGCTGAGGCTCCAGTTCATTTACAAGGAAAGGCCTGAAACAAAGGTGTAGAATAAGAACTGAGCAGTAATCCGAAATGGAGTAACCATGCACATGAACTGCATACTATTGAGTTACAATATTACAAACGATGACCTCCTGAAGAGGGAACCGATGAACAAAATACATAACAGTGGTTCTTCGCTTCCCATCCCCCACTGTACGAAGTCTTAATACCATAAAAATGGCTTCAATAATGCACTTCAAACTTATAATAAAGCATCAACAATAGTAAATGCTTGCCTCCTTAATTTAGCATAAGCTTCAGCTTTCTCGAGTGGATAACCCGAGGAATAGAAAGCAATCAAACAATCACACAATGGCCACCTGAAACAATTAGGCCAATATAGAAATGAGATAATCTATAGCGCATTTTAGTTATCAACAGAACAGATTGTTGTTATCATAAAAGACACTTCAAAAAGGTGCAAATTATTTTCATCAAAGTATTAATCGAAAAGCTTATATTATTCTCCATAAAAAATGAGAGTCAAGTATCAAATTTTCACAGAATTTAAAAATGTTGCCACAAGCAATATTAGTGGCACAAGCAATATTAGTGGCACATGTACATAATCACCCTTGATAGCATTACGGCCTTTGCAAGTGGACAAAGAAATATGATGAGTCGCAAAAGTAAAATCAGCAACTTCATTAGATAATGCACACTATTTTGGGATTAAAAATTCAGAAATGGATAAACTTGGGATGGATGGAGTAATTAGCTTCTTCAAACAAAATATCATGAATTATCTAGTAAACATATATTCTGATCTACAGAATACAAAACTGAGATTTGAGCGAACTTAATCATCCAGTGATATCTACAAACCATTTAGATGTGCTAACATTTCCATTATGTATCTCCAAATGGTCTTTTAGACAAAAGTGAGATAGTAAGAAACACAGTTTATAAAAGAATTCTTCCCACTTCTTTCCTTGGAATTGTCAAATTTTCAAGATAATAAATATATATAAACACAATATCGCAGGCATAAGGACTTCAACTGTATTCTCAACTCCCTTGTTCATTTGTCTACTCATCCGGGGAAAGTTGAGGAAGTGAAACATCTAAACAAACTGTCCCCCTCATTCCGCGGAAACACTTATGATCTTGATATGAAGCTTTAAGCTTTCTGATATCAATCCTCAACCGGATCGGAGACACCCAATCCACACCAACAAAGGAAAAGGAAAAGTGCAACATGTTTTGTAAGTAAATAGAATTATTTTTTCTTGTGCTTAAGGTTTCTGTTCTTGAGATAATGAAGAACAAAATGATATTAATTGGCAAAAGAATGATTATACCTATCAATTTATTTAATTGTTCTTGTTATCAAACTGAATAATAATTCATAAAATAGGTGTCCATTGGGTGATAAAAATATTTTAGTGAGGTCACAAAGTTGAAAGTAGCACTTTCAAATTGAAATTCAAAAATCTAGATTAATGAAAGTCTTCCCCGGTTGAGTTCAATCTTTTCATACTATGACAAAAAGTTCAAAATGAAAAATAAAAACGTATATGATAAGAGAGATTTGAAAGGATTCAAGGAATCCTTGAAGCAGACTTCTTGCATGCACACGCCTAGGGCTGATTTCTGAAATCTTAATCGAGTATTTTACTGCTCAACTCAAGTCCAAAAACATAATCCAGTCCAGTTCAAAAAAAAATTCATTACTCGATTAAGTAATTGAGCAAACTTGAGCTACTGGCATGACTTGGCCAACATGCTTGCTATAAAATCTGACTCTACACATAAACTCGTATGTGAATATATATATATATATGCACGTATATATATGTGTGTGCGTATTTGCTCTATATTTTTTTATATTTATATTCTTTGAAGAAATTAAGCTACAACATTAGGGAAGTTCCTCGTAAATATATTTTTTCCGTAATTTTTCATTATTGAACTTCATAAATATGAGCTTTTAAAACTAACTTATCGTTATTTTTGGCACTAACGGACTCAAAAATGGACCTTTGAAATAGATTCAGAAGTATTCAACTCGGGTCACCGTGAAGACCGACTCAAACTCGACTTGATTTGGTTTGTTGGATTGAGCTCGATTCAGTTCATGAAACTCCAGAAGACTACAAGTCGAGTTTGAGTCTGCTCAACAAGACTTCGTATGGAAACCAGAGTCGTTCGGTCAGGGTATCTACTACTCAACTCCACTCGACTTCATTAAATTATTTTCAATGTTCAACTCAAACTCAACAAAACTAGATCGACTCGACTTATATTCGGCCCTTACCACGCCTCAGATTGCCACCCCTCTCCCCTACCGCCAACACCACAAGAACAACACAATGACATATTCAAGTGGAAGCTCTTCACATAAAGATTGTTTACATATGGAGAAGTAACAAAAACAACAACAAAAACAACAAAACTCAATAACAGCTTCCAACTTGATCATAGATGGTGACATGAAACATTACAACTTCGATGTTGTGTTATAAAATTATTGTTCTTACATTACCAGGCAGTCCCTATCCTCTTGATTGATGAAAGTAAATCATTATTGGTATCTTGGTATATTCATGATTTGCCTTGCATGTGCGGATTTGTTTCCATACTTGTCCCTAGTTAACACTACTAATACACCCTCAGTCCCAGAAAAAATATCCCACTGTACATTTTACAAAATTTTAAGGATGCAGCTTTGCATGTTTATACCATTTTAAAATTAAATTAAATGTTTGCCTTTTTTAGAAATGGAAAGATTTTTGAAGGACAAACAAAAGAGGAAAATGGAAAGATTCTTTTTGGGATGGAGGGAGTATCTTTTTGTTAAAGACTATCGATTCGCTCTTGCCCAGTGGGGTTTCAATAAATCACTTGCATATCTTTTCAGTTCTTAGAAAATGCCACCAACGAAAACAGAACAAGGACTGCAAGTCAATCCATTTGAAATAGAGAGAATCATAGGTATAAACTCAATACAAAAAGTAAATTATCTCTTTTTGTCAGTTCTACTTCTACGGTGATAAAATTAATCAGCACGGAAGAACTGAAACCTAATACGGTGTATGTAGGAGTACTACACAGTAATAACTATTAAATGGAAACAGTAGCAAACCATCAACACAGAGAGTAACAGACACATAACAATAGCAAGTGGCATTTACACTAATAAAGTACCTCTCTATTGGTTCCTCGAGTATAACTTTATCACCAAAGTGTTTAATCTACAGTAGAATAAGATACAAACAAAATCCATGAGCAAATTTTAGCATGACAATAGTAAAAATAAAATTCAACCATAACATGTCACTAATAAGTTATTAAAAGCATGATCCACTCATCCTAATCAGATTCATTTCAAATAACCTCAACATTCAAAATCCATAAATTACAGGTACGGAATACCTCAAATTCACCAAATGATTGCAGCCTCTCCAAAATCTGCCCCATTGGCGCCGAGAAAACCTAATGCCGCCAGCAGGAAAGCATTAAAAAAAAAACGAAATCAAAATTCAAGTGACGAGCGCCAAAAAAAAAATGCATTCGGTTCTAGAACCTCCGTCACAACAATACTATATACATATATATATATATATATACGTAATTCAAGCTAATAGAACAGAACCTCGGGGCCGCATTTCACCTTCTTTTCCATGACGCATACACCAATCGTAATCTTGTTCCCAACTTTCAATTTGTCCACCATTTCTCGCTCTCTGTATCTCTACTTTCTCTCTCTATAGTTTTCTCTCTCCCTCTCGACCACCACCACCACCGCGCTTTGTCCAATCTCCACTTTGCTATGCTGCTTTATAGAGTACTCAATTACAAACGGCACGAGCTCTGTATGCTATATCAGTAATTAATGCATTTGATGAGGGGTAAAATAAGAAGAAAAAAAAAAGGGGGGGGAGAGGAAGTAGTGTGTGAAAAATGTGATGAGAGGTTACCAGAAAAGCAAGAATCGCGGGAACGGAAGAAGAACCCCACCACGTTAGAACGTCGACGTTTCCCGGAGAGCTTGGTTTTCTTTTCTCTTTTATGAGAGTGGGAATGGAGCCGGGGAGCTCTTTGAGACCAGATGAAACACGAACAACTCAAAAATCGTCCAAAAGACTTCACACCACACTGACTGAGGTAGCACTTTCTATTTTCAGCAATAAAATTTATGAAAAAAGTTTGTTATTAATTATTTTTAATATTTGTGTTCTTGACTTAAAAAAGAAAAAAGAAATTGTTTGAAAAAAAGGAGGTCACAGTTTTTTATATGGATCATCTACTACAATCATAAATTTTCATGGAGTATAAATGTGTGATATTAGTTAGGAACAACGAAAAATGTGAACCCCAAGAAATAGATGGCAATTTTGCAATACCAGCATGGGCCCAAACAATTTAAAAGCAGATGATGAGTTCAAGCTTTCCACGGTTTCCCTCGCTATGATTTTCACATAATGTTGATATTATTATATTTTATTTTTAAATTAAAAATTAACGATTTTAAAATTTCATTTTTAGTAAATTATTTATATATTAAATTATTTAAAATCTAAAAAATTGTAGTTTTATTTTTTTTTTTAATATATATCGTGTTCGAGAATACGGAAGTACATTAATATAATATAGAACCTGCATGTTAATAAAATCAAATAGAACTATATCACAAAAGTAAATAAAATGTTTTGAAAGTGGAAATAATATTACAGAAATTTAACTCAATAATTATAGAAATAATACTGGCGAGAATCCTTACAAATGGGGTTTGTTAAAAACGTGGGACCAGTAATCGTTAAGAGCATTTCTTCATCATAAAATGAGAATATTTTGGGAGGGAGGGAGTAGATAAGAATAAGAAGTGTGGGGATTCTGGAATATACAACAAATGGGGGAGGATGGATTTTTGGATTGATACCAACTGCTTTTAAGGCTTTTACGAGTGTAAAGGTTCTCTGTTTGCTTGTCCCTGTCACTTTCCATTTCAATACACTGACTGACTGGGCGGTGTCACCCACGCAGACAAACACTTTGATTACGCCGCCCCCCACTCTATACATTTTGCGTTAACCAAATTCTCGAATCTCTCTCCTTTTGTCTAGAGAAATTAGAGACGTAGGGTTATTAGTAATTGGGTATTTTTATCCTTAATTTTTTACATGAACCAACCACCCGTATTATATATTTGATGTGATCCAGGATTCGATTACAAGTGTTATATACGGTGATATGGAGTGATATGGTATTATTTAAGAATATAACATTATATAAATAATATAAATTTATAAGATAAAAAAAGGTTGTGTTCTTGTGCATGACTTTCATTCATGATTTTTGATTTTTCTCTCTCATTGGTCCCAAGTTTTTCTCTCTATCTCTCTCTTACTTTTTATTTTAATCATTACAAAAACCCAAAACCAAATCAATAAATCACCCATTCAAAATTATCTTCATAATGTGAAAGATTTGAATAAAATGTGAGGTGAAAAAATGTAATGTTAAAGGTTTAAATTTGAGTAGAGAATTGAAGATAGATGAGAGACAATGTAGTGTAAAATGTTTGAATTAATTTGTAAGAGTGTATAAATATATGTGCAGTAGATGACAAGTGTTTAATATTAATATATGATATTTGAATTATCTTAACATATAATATTAGAGATATGAATGATACGAATGATATCATCGTATTGAAATATATCAGACCGTATTATATTTGATATGATCCAATATCAAATGTGGAGTGATTTTTGAAAATAAATTTTAGTAAAAGTAATTTTTTAAAATTAATTTAAAAGTATTTAGCTACTATATGTCAAAACAGATTATAAAAAAGACAAAATTTACCCCTCATATAGATAAACAATATAATCATATACATGAATAGTGCAGATTATTAAGGATAAATAAAATTAAATATAAAAAAGTTAGAATTACTTTGAAAAAATGCATGTTCAATTCTGTCAAAAATACACTTTTTTACGTTTTAACATTTTAATTAAAAATTATTTTTAACAGTTAAACACTGTCAAAATTAATTATAAACTTCAAAAGTAGTTCCACGTTCTCCAAAAATAATGCCAAACTGCTGGTGATTTGAGGTTGATATTGAGCTTAATCGAGTCTAATAATAAGGGAGTTAAGTAGTTCCATGTTCTCCAAAAATAATGCCAAAGATACTTATTTTTGTATCTTTCAAAATAAGTATTTGTTTTTTGGAGTCGACTTCAAGTAATTGGAGTTAATGTTTTATTGTTATTGTTGTGTTTATTTTTTCTTAAAATAGACAAATTAAAGGGAAAAATTGGAGGACCCCCCTGTGCTTTTCGACTTTTGGGGATGAGCCCCACATACTTTTTTTCGTGAGGGTTATCTCCCTGCCGTCAATCCAGTTAGTCTCCATCCATAGAAAAAGGCCAAAATGAAAAAAAAATTGTGGAATAAAAAATAAAATTTACTCTTAAAACTATTATACCCTTTTTGAAGAAAAAAATATTTATGCCCCATAGTAAAAGCTATTTTATAAAGTAGTTTTTTAATATAAATAAAATTAATAAAGAAACTAAATATATTTAAAAAAAATATATAATATTATAAAAGTATAAAAGATTAAATAAAAAATAAAAAATTTTCACACAATATTACTACTTCATGCAATAAACAAAATGCAAATTAACATTAAGTAAAATCATTACACTTATATAC
>JAOWAN010000001.1:8507512-8520315 GCA_028566635.1 Lobelia cardinalis
GAGAGAGAGAGAGAGAGAGAGAGAGAGAGAGAGAGAGAGAGAGAGAGAGAGAGAGAGAGAGAGAGAGTAAAACAAACACATGCAAACACACAATATAGGGAGGGAGGGAGGGGGGAAGAGAGAGAGATCACCTCAGACAGTGGAACACCTCCAGCAGTGACAAATTCATCCTTGAATTGACCCTGAAGAATCGCAAACATTCTGCTAAACCCACTAATATAATAGGGAATTATATGAATCTATTAAGTGCACCGGCGAGATGTACCTTTCCTTTCAATCTAAACGGGCACTGCTTTAATCGAGCAGCGACGGACATTAAAGAGCTATTGGAAACGGAAGCCCACAGAATGTTTTCATCTATACCCTACATATGAATACAAGAAGCTATTATCTGAAAGGGGAATTCCACCAGCAGCCTCCAAGTCATCTTTAACCAAGAAAGATGATAGAACCTCGTGATCTAATAAGTATTTCCAGAATCTCTTGATAAGTCCAAGTTCTGAAGGGTATGAATTGATTATTTTATTCTTCTGCAAAAGAGGGGGGGGGGGGGAAACACGGAATAAAAATAATCAGTAGCATGACTTGGGCTTACAATAATCCATGGAAGTTTAAGCCACAAGGATATTTTTCCCTCGACTGGAACCCCTTAAATTATGTTCAGGGTCCTCAGGGACAAACGGAGGGGGCAGAGGGGAATCATTGAGGCCAAATATAAATTACCGCAAAGTGGTTCTTGTGACGAATAAGCACAGACTTCATATCATCAATATTAAGGTCAGGGGAAAAGTCCACAAGAAGTGTTCCTGAATACAGGTATTATTAGGTTGAAAGAAAGAAAACATCAACCTCTAAAGCTGAATATATGAGCATTATTTTCACCTTGATAATTTGAATCGAAGAGATCTCGGGCACCCCAAGCAGACAGACGTAAAATTACTGGTCCACTAAGTCCCCAGTGAGTGACTAACATGGGTCCAACCTAAAAAACAAGGTTAATGTGATATCACACAGATTTTTCATTTAATTTAACAAAATATAGTAACGAGAAGAGTGCCTGTGTAAGCTCTGGTATGTTCTTTTGAACAGTTTCTAGCTTCAACCTTGCTTTAACTTTGGGGAATGTAATCTGGACAAGAAAGAAAAGCAAAACTCACCACTGGAAAGAATTTCTTCACAAATTCATGAGTTACTAATATCAGCAGTTATGCGCAAGGAAAACATGGTGCAGACAGATTACAGAGCACATTCATAATAAGATTACATATGCGTAAGAAGCTTTATGAGACTACAGGTACAGGCGTACAGCCAACCAATATTCAAGGTATAATCAAATAGCTACAAGAAACAGTTATTGACCTAAAGTTCAAAGATGGACAAGACTTCCTATACATCAAATGTAACAGTAAGGACTGAAAACAAATAGCTACAAGAAACGGAATTTACTGACCTAAAATTCAAAGATGGACAAGACTTCCTATACATCGATGTAATACTAAGGACTAAAAACAAATAGCTACAAGAAACATAATTTACTGACCTAAAATTCAAAGATGGACAAGACTCCTATAGCTATTTTTGTACAACTAGCATATTATGTTCGCTTAATTGATTCCAAATCAATATATAAAGCTTGTAATGAAAGGCATTTAATTGGTAATACTCTGAGTGAAAGATAAATTTAACTCTGGGGCTTCAATTAAGGGTATATAAAGATGTACAACGTCTCAACAAGCATGATTGATTTTCCAAAGAACAAAGAGCAAGTACGACCTCAAACAAAAGCTAGCTGTCGAGTTCTATGCGTCTAGGAATAAAACCATTACCCCAGACAACTCTGTCAGCTGCAAATCATCAATCTTGAATGTGAATAAGCTTGGTACTGGTTTCACAATAGAGTGACCGAGCTGAGTAGCAAGATTGTAACCCTGGACGAACAGCAACTTGATTTAAACTGGAAAATCCAGTAACCTTGTGCCAAGTAAATAGCAATGTGCCTTTGATTAACCAATGAGGATATGACCAACCTGCTGGCTACTACCAGTAGCAATTAATACATAATCAGCTTCAACAAGTTCCACATAATCAATTGTGCGTTTCTCGATCTTGATAATAAATTTCCCACTGGCAGTAGTAGAGGCAGTGGTAACGGCTTTGCCGGCCTGCAACAACACTAATTAGAAAAAGTTCAGGTTTCAGCAAGAAATGTACAATACAACCTAAAGAGATCAACTAACATCTTTGATTAAAGAGAACAAATAAATATACGTGTGTGTAATGCAGGTGTGAACCACAAGACAATCGATAAGAATCATAAACAACAGTTAAAAGTAAATAAGTAATCTTAGTTGTCTACAAAGCAGGCCAGCTACCTCATCATAAATTGAGGATATCTATCTTGACCTGATCGTCTTCCTCTAACAGCATCAATAGTTAGACCTGATTGTCTTCCTCTAACAGCATCAATAGTCACAGTCCACACACTGCATGCAATGTCCTTTACATCTTTTAGTGTTTTAATAATCTTTGTTTATGCTCCCTCCCTCCTCCCTCCCTATACAAAGTCTACAATGCGTCAAGTGGCAATCGATTAATGATATTGGACAAAAACCACACACACTGTAGAGCTTTCTTATTGCTAGTATAGATGATACAGTGAGCATGACACTAAGCAGGTACATTAAGCAGTTAGGGGACAGATTTATCTTTTCAAACTTATTGCCGTACCGGACTGCTAAATATTATCTTATCTTTATTCAAAAAAAAAAACAATTCAATTTCGTAGACCTGACACACACACACACACACACACACACACTCAGACCCATTAAAAATGAAAATGAATTGCACAACAGTAACCAGAAGTCTCTGTTCAGATGGATAGCAAAGTTGGTCTTTCATGAGTCCCTAGGGTCAAGGATGTGCATAACCCCACTAGAAGCAAATAACATTCTATAGAAAAAACTCTACATTGCGAATGAATTTTAGAGAAATGTTTTTTAACATAAACAAGAATGTCAGTGTATTAATCATATACCTCCCCTCCGGGTCGCTTCAAGCATAAGGGCATCAATAACTGAAGAAGAAGAATTACTGACAGGAAATACCCTTCCATCATCCTCAATCTGAATCAGTATGGTGAGAAAGAAGAAAACATAAATCAATCAACATGAGAAACAAACAAATGAAAAGAGAATGCTTGAACACAATAATTTGAGACTGAAACTACTAATTGCCAAACCCACCTTCAGTTCCACCCCATGATCAGAGAACCAGGACATGGTATCCAAGGGGCCATGCGCTCTGAAGAATGAGCCTCTCAATTCTTTACTACCCCTTGGGTAATGATCTGCCAAAATCTATGAACAATATGAGCATGAATGCTGTTGAAGTAATTAATTTATACTATACAGGTGTATAAATATGTAGCCAAAGGCCCAAAGCAACGCTCAAATGTTGATATCAATGCTCAAACATTCATATCTATCACCATATAGGGTTTGCATTTTTTTCTGGTGGAACAAACTGAACAAATCCAGTCGGATGAAGACAAGTCAACTTTCATTATTAGTTATAGGTCTCTAACTCAAGGCTACTGCCAGAGGGTCTGATGAAGCAGAGACATTTCCTTAATTTAATTTAGAGGAAGGCAGATGAGAATCAACTGAAAGCTTCAGGGTCAGCTGTAATGTACTCATAGGCCAAACCAACTTATTTGTATACCTCCATTCAACAATATTTTCTTTTTCTTGGTTACATATCCCCATTTTACATGATCACTACTCCCTACATAATTTGTATAACCCCATTCTACAATATTCTCTTCCTCTTTGGTTACATACCCCAATTCTACAAGATCACTACTCCCGACATACACGTTCCTATTTGAATTGTCTTACAAAAGAGTGGCAATTTCAACATTATAAACCATAAATGTTTCCATTCATTTAATCAACTGTTTTGTTTTTATCCTCAGCATAGAAGTTCTCTATCGTGTGATAGTCTAACTTTAGTGAAACCTAAATCAATGCAATTTATCGAAGTTTGACTTGTCAAGTGTGACTCCTTTTTTGTAAGGGTGGTGAGCGGAGGTGGGGAGCGGAGAGAGTATCTCTATATGATGGAAAATTCAAAGTCTAAATACCAAATCATTGGGTAATTTAGCAGTGTTTTCAGATTTCGAACTGAAAATAATCAACATGAGCAAGCAATACTGCTGAGATGGCATGCGAGCATGAGGAACCTACATATAGAAATGCCATCTTTGATTTACTATAAGTTACTAAAAGATACAGAAAATATTCATTTTTTCTTGACTTTTCAGCAATCAAACATAACGGATATTCCTTTTGAAGCTGAAGTGACAACAGGTTTTGAACTGTATATCTTTTGTGCTACAGAACAACAATCAACAACATGACTAACCAGCTCAAAAGGAAGAGAACAATGTATGAAGACTATGAAGTACTCCATCCGTCTGTAAATGAGTGCCAATTTTTGACTCATTTTGGTCAACTTAATTAACTATTGACCAAATTATTTATAAAAACTTTACATGTTGTTGCGAATATATAAATAATGGGTTAGCTAACATCTCTACCCTTTGTAGGAATTTAGCATTGTTCCCATTTTTTTCTTCCAAGTATGCCCTCACTTTTTTAATTTTTCAGAATTTATTTGAATGACAAAAGTTTCAAATCATTTATTTAAAAAGGATTGATGCATTTAATGAATTTGACAAGTAGATATGCAATGATTGAGATGATGATTGATTCTCTGGCATATTTTTCTATATACGGTTTTGATATTTTTACCCTTTCAAATAAATATAAAAGAAAATTTAAGGTGAGGACATTTTGGGAGAATAAATATGGGGAGATGGCTAAATGCCTAGGGAGGGGGATATTAGCTAAACCCTATAAACAAGAGTTTTGATAAATTGCTTCTTATTCTTATGATGACTCAAATATTAGAATCTAAAACATCATAAATATTTTTTTTAAATTAATTTGATAAATTCTATGTTGTCTTTTCAACAAAAAAAGCCGACACTCATCTTAGGACGGCGTGAGTATCAATTAGCAGGTCTTCATAACCATCACCAAAGCAAGTTCACAAGCTAAAGGGGTATGAAAAAACATAACAAATCAGTCTATTCCCATATAATTATAACACTTGACTAGCATGATTACTTGATCACCGTTTCCAACTCAATAACTTCAAAGTACATGCCTAAGGAACCACCTTAAACCCCAGCCACTTGTACGTAACAGATAATACTACACTACAATCTACATAGATGCATCAAGAATTCCTAATTCTTCTTACCAAATTATCAGGGCAATGCCCATTTGTCACATTGCATCTGCCACCCCCCGAAATTTTAACCTGTCAAATAATAAGAACTCCATTGTTGGTGAAAGCAACACCCACATTATACAAACTAACCCCAAACCCAAAAAAAAAGGTTAAAAAATCACAAACCTTAGAAAGAGGTTTTCCTTTTTCAATAACTACCACATGAAGATTAGGTGCCAAAGTTTTAGCCCTAATTGCTCCGTACACACCAGCTGCTCCCGCACCAATCACCACCAGTTTCTCTTCAGTGAACTAAAAATTAAAAACATGACCATACTGTTCAAAATGAAAAACAATAAATTAAACGATAACAAATATTTTACAGGGAGTATGGGATTAAGATTACCTCTGGTAAAGAGGAATATGCAGTTGCAGAAAATCTTGTGTGTTTGGTAGAAGAAACGGGGTTCATGGCAATGGTCGGGGCCCTGACCCGGAAGTGCAGGATATACCGAGAGGTCCGAGAGATATTTAACAGGTTCATACTCTGTAGTGTTCGTTCGTGCGAGCGAGATTTGGTTCGGGGGTATTATAGTTTAGCGCAAAGCAAACGGATAAACGAGGAAATCGGGGTCTAATACAAATTCTGATGAGCACAGGAGCTATTCTATTAGGAGCGCCCAATGCACATATATGTTATAAATTATGCACATATATATGTTATAAAATGCACATTGTCGCTCGTCAGATTATCTGGGCGTCCAAAGAGTGATCAGATGTTTCGCAGCTCAGGATAATTTCGCTGGTTCTTTGACGTCGCTGTATTTAAGCGCAAATTATATCAAGTGTCAAGAATGCCCATTTTCTTCAAAGATATATAAGGTTTATAAATTATGTATATAATATGAATATAAAATATATATAATGATAATTAAATAACTCATATACATTTTATACTATATAATTCATAAATTTTATGTATATTTATAAATAAAATGAACATTTATTAGAAAAATACATAGACACTCAATATACCAATTGGTATTTAAGTGGCTTAAAACAAATCAATGGGTAATCCATCCGTCAATACTATATTGAAGGCTGATGCCCGTTATTCGAATCATATTTTCGGTTAAATACTCATTAGGAGATTCATCCATCAATGTTAAGTGCGCAATTTGAAAATATTTTCAGTTTCCTTTTAGTTGTCGATTATCTTCTCCTAATGTGAAAACTTTATCTCACTTTTGCTTAAAAGGGAAGTGAGAAAGTATAAAAAAAAATTCATGTTCGATGCATCATTATTGGATCCGATTTTCTATGCCAAATAATATATTATCTTCTGTGGCATAACTTTTAAGAACGACATGTATCGTAAAAATAAAATTTAAAATTTTAGGATCATTTTTAAACGGTTCAGATAGAATTTTAGAAATATAACACATAAAACGACATACCATTTGACAAGAATTATCATTAGTTGGAAAACGTGCTGATTAATTATGTTATGATTAGATGGAGCTCATATAATCCTGTGATATTTATAAATTGATATTTATCCTCTATATATGAGACTAGTTAATACCGTCGAATAAATGGATGATTTAATTTTTTAAAAAAGTTTTTCTGATGTAAACAAATTATTATTTTAAAATTTTGTTTAATTAGAAATATTAAATACTTAACTATTTATGAAACAAGACATTATGAATAGAAAAATATCTTTTTTAATCTTAACCTTATCCAAAAATTAAATAAAAAAGAAATCAAAAATTTTAAATTAATAAATTTATGAGATGCTTTAAGGCCCGTGCCAGTGCAAATTTATGGGAGCTCAACTTCTGCACGGAACACTAAAAAGGCTCATCGCCAAATCTGAGTCACAAGGACAACATTGTCAAATCTAATCAAATTGACTATTTTCATTGTCAAATCTGTGCAACCGTTCGTTCATTGTATAAAGGTTGAGCTCTTTTATAAGATAGATTGTCTTGGTCTTCCTTAAATTAAATCACCCTCCCGTACCATGTTTCTAGCTTTGTCCCGTTTCTAGCGTCGACGATTTGAACACATTAAGCCGCACCTTATCGAGGTTCATTCAATCGTAGGTAGAAGAGGTTGCATTGCAGAAGATTAGAACCAAAAAAAAAAAAAAAGGTAACATTTTCTCTAAAGTTAATCGATGCTCAAATTTCAAACTACCCAAAAACATACAATACCATCACTTGAGAGATTACATCCAAGAACAAAATATTCCTAACAAGCTACAACAATCTCACATGTGGATCTTCTTGGTTATTATTGTTGCATGACAGCAGTTTTGCTGAATATCATTAGATAACAGAAACCACTTGAAGCACTAATAACTATTCATCTGTGCTGATTACTTTTCTCCTGGTCCTTCGTAGTGAAGCAGAATCTCTCTCAACTGTGCTTCCGTTTTTGCATTTGACAATTTGCAGGCAGAACACTGGCAATGCTATATGCAGGACCGAGATTTGAAGCAGTGTGTCTCAACCTCAGGTTTATTTCCATGTCATTATGAAGCAGGTAGAAAATCTCTTGCCACTGGTGAAATGCACAAAATATGTGCAAATTAGGCTAATATTAGCAAACAAAATGATGAAATAATGGTTCCACAAGGCAGAATTAGCAAGCATCAGGCAAACAGAAAATGCTCAGTAAACCAGCAAGTTATAATATAAATACTTCCGTCTGATTCCCAAAAACAAAAAGAAAAAGTATAGGAAATGAAAGGCAAGACTCTAATTCATGTGCTCAACACAAAATCACGAATGCAATACAATTAAGGTCCATCTAAAGATCCCCAAATATTGAAAGAGACCGTTAAGGGCTCTCTCTTCCATACTTCAAAATGACCAACTTACTTACACTCTCGTAATTGTACTAGAACTAGTCCCTTGAAATGCATAAAGTGCATGCATTACACAACATATATACAAAGTCTCTTCGTCTTTATCACCTTTCCTTTGAGAATTTACTTGCAGCGTAATTTATGTTTGGGCAGCCAAATGATGTACAATGAAAATACCTTCAATCAGATTATTAGTTCTGTTATTAAATGAACTCAACCCGAGAAAAGGGACTAAATTGAAGAAATACCCATAATTCAATGGGACCAAGTCATACGGAACATCAACATAGTAACAGAAACTAGGAATGCAGATAATGAAAGCACAGGTGCAGAAGAAATAGCAAGATACTACTGGAAACAACTGTAAGGTTATACTCCCTCCATTCCAACAAGATAATCCTACAGTAGATTTCACACTTTTAAATGATAAGGCTAGTACATGTTTATACCAACTCTAAAGACACAAAAAATAGCCTTTCCTAGAAATTTTACTACTTTTGTGGGACACATAAAAAAGAATGTGAGACTATTTTTTTGCAGGGAGTTAGCAGTCTGTTTATAACTTCAATTTAAAGATGTAAAATCAAATGTATAGGAATAACAATAAATGCATAAAATCAAGCTAGTTAAGAACTCTTCAAGAAGCAAATTTTTATAAGTTGTAGCATCAAGTGACAAATGCATCGATTTATACTCATAAAAGATCATTATTAAGCAGGCTAATAACACCCGGCCTGGAAGATCGTTGTCAACATTTCTATTGAAAATTATATGGAGTGCCATGCTAGGAGTGCCATAATGCACATAACAGTTATAAATTATGCACATATTATCTTTATGTGCATTACTAATTATGTTATGTGCATTGTAATTATGTTATGTGCATATTTTATAACGTCTATGTGCATTAAGGCACTCCATGAGCAAGGAGTACCTAGGCACTCCATATAACAATTGCATTTCTATGTTCTTTTATGTTTTTAAGTTTTGGTTCAATTTTCCCGTCATTTCTAGTCCTCCATATTTTACTAAAACCAGGGCTATTAGAAATGAATAATAATAATAATGCAAGCTACATGTATCATCGTGAAGGCTAAATTGATCAAGGCACTTGCTTGAAGTTAAGGGGAACTAGAACAATATGAACATAACTTCAATTTACACCAAGTGAAAGAGTTATACGAATATGGCCAGACTAACACTAACCTTTTGAAGTAGAGGGAACTAGAACAATATGCATAGCTGCATTATTTGGTGGTAAAGATAACCGAAGCGGATAAAGCTTTTTATTCAACGGATTCCTCGAGCACACAATTATATCTTCCAGCCCCGTTTCATCCTCCAATTTTTGACTCAATTCCTCCAACCCATGCCCTTTAAAAGTAAAAGATCTCTCTTCAATTTCATCATCAGCATTTCCATCATCATCCACCGCACTATAATAAATAGTTCTACCTTCCGATTTCACTGGTGAACCATGATTCGATTCATCCACCTACATTCACAAAAATAAATACCCACCAATTGTTCACACATAAACTCAAAAATGGAGAAAATATATAGTTATTTTACACAGAAAAAAACAAACAATTCAAATGATCAAACATTTGGTGAAGAAGTACAAATAATTTGAACAAACCTCAGGTTTGGATGTTGATGGGGCTCTAAGATGGAAAGAAGAACTCAAATCACCATCGAAAGAATCGGATCTAATCACTTTCTTGGGTGGATCAGGCTTAATTTCAACAATATCAACCTCCCATAAAATCCAACTATTATGTCTGTGCGGTATATCATGCGTGATCGAATTTCTCCAAGGTGGTAACCCTCCATTCGCCCTGAGATAATTCCCGTACCGGGTTTTAAGCCTTACGTGAAACCCATCTCGGACGGGTTCCCATTCAACCGAAGAATCCAATCTCTTGGGGGTGGCTTGAAGGACTCGCCGGCCGGTGACGCCGAGCAGAAACTGCTCCTCGGAGGCAGTGAGGTATTTGCCGTAACAGCTTTTTAGTCGGACCACATTGTCGTAATCGGGAACGAATTCCACCGTCCACTTGGCGTTTTTCACTGTGCCGTGGCGGTCCTGGACGACGGTCACGCCGTCGTCTTCGGCTAAAAGGAACTTGTCATGGTGGCTTTTCAGGCGGACGGATTTCGCTTTTACGAAGAACTCCATTAATTCCACTGCTCTGTATCAATCTTTCAATAGAACTTAAAGAATGGTTGGGAAAGATTTGATCTTTTTTTACTTTCGAATCTGGGTTTGATTTTGGTTTACCAAATCAAAAGGGGGGAGATTTCGAGGTGAGATCTGCATACAGACTCAGAGGAGGTTGGAAGAATTGTTCATCTTTTAGGTCCGTAGGGGCGTGAGATCGTTAATCAAAACGGTTATCAAAATTAAATAACTGTTAAAAAGTTGAGTGCGCCGGGGGTCCACGTTACTGGATGTGGATCCTGTTGACCCACGATACGAATTTAGGTACTCTAGTCCATTTGACTTTCGCGGCAACGCAAAGCAAAGTGCAGGGGCACGTGAATCAGATCCGCTTAGCTGCGGAAGATTGGGTTCCCGGCAAAATTTGTGGGTTAACTGAACTCTTATCCGAGTCTTGATTTTCGGTGCGGTATTGCCGACTCGAAATTTTTTATTCCAAACGACTATTATTTTTTTGTGGCATAAGTCTAAAGGATACGTATTACAAAATTTAAAATTTAGAATAATTTTTAAAAAGAATTTTAGAAATATGATACCTGAAGTGACACCCTTTTAAAGATGAACAAAAATTTTAAATATTAAGGTATATATTATCTTTAAAAATATTATAATAAAAAATAACATATCATTTAAAATAATAAAAAAATTCAATTTTCTTAGCAGTGTGGGCCGTGAAGTGATAGCCTAATGAAAATTGTTAATTGTTGTCCTCGTGTTGCTCATTAAAAGAGACAAGTTGATATTCGAAAGGGAACCAAGAATATGCCAACGAAGAAAATGTCCTACCACACATTTAATTTTCCAGCCTCATTTTTTTATGCTCCAATTTATCTTTTAATCAAATACATAACACATTATTTATTTTAATCATTACAAAAATTGAGTCAAAAAATCATTCAATTAAACACACCCCCTAGTATTCTCAAATGAATGGGAAAAATGACTCATTGATAGTCGAAAAATATACTTCCTCCGTTTCACAATAGTGAATTTTTTTAAATGAGGTACAAAAATTTAAGATTTACTTAACTATCTTATATTATTTTACTTTTGTCTTTCAATTAATACTGTATAGTTAAAAGTTTCTTCAAATTCTTTCTTTATTAATTGTTTGAGAGTAAAGGACAATTTTGAAAAAATAAAATATAAATTTATAAGACAACAACTATTTTAAAATAATGTTTAAAAAATACAATATTATGGAACGAAAGTATGTACGAAATGTACAAAAATCTAAAGAGCTCCACATGTACAGAGTCTGGCACCAAGCCAATTGGTGGACTTGAACTCAGTTTATACTCTGCTAGAGCTCATTGAAGTTGGCCACCGGCCCGATCTTCAGTATACTTGTTTTGTTTATGGTTAGGTCACTCTTCCAATTTTTATGAATTTTTTGATATTAATTTATCGACATACTCAATCATAGATCTGATATTCATCATTAATTTTATTTTGATATTTTATTTTACTTTCCATCTTATATATACCCTTACTTATTTTTTTTTTAATATTTACATCACATTACATCATATTAAATCTCATACACCAATTATTATTAATTTATCTTTTAAATCAAGTGTTGTTGTTGTCTTGTCAAGGGCATTTTTGTCTTTTTATTAATATCATATATCTCCATATATCACAATTTGAAATATCATCTACGGTAAAAAAAAACAACATATATCGCTATAAATCGCATATCTGACCTAGCCTTAATTTTATTGTTGATAGAGAGCAACATCGTTCAATAGCTGGGTCACATTAAACTATTTTTGAGGTTAAAATTTTCTTTATGCAAAAATATATTGAGATTTACGAAACAAAATAGGAATCGTGTTTTATCAAGACTAGGGAGAGATTTGAAAGATGGGACCTCTGTAATTGGTGTTTGTTGGAAACCAGTTTAGTATTTCGAGTGTCTAGGCATTTTTTGCTAGGTACGCTTATGATGCACATAAAAATTATAAATTATGTACATAACTAATTTATAATCTTTATGTATATATATTATATACATAATTTATATTCTTTATGTGTATTATAGACACTCCTTGCTAAGAATTTCTAGGCACTCGATATAATTTGCCGGTGAAGACTGTCGTTAGATTTGCAACAAGTGAGACTATTAATCCATCTTCTATATTAAATGATGTGTAACTTTTTATATTATTTTTGTAAAATTTTATTTAATCATTTAAAAAATAACTATAAAATTTTAAATTTTAGAATACGTATCTTTCATAAGATAATACGTATCTTTCATAAGATCAAATCAAACTCGGGAGATGGAGAACCTAAAAGGTGGCTCAGTGGTAGAGCTGAGCTTTACAATATGTAGGGTGTGTTCTTGTGGGTGATTTATTGATTTGGTTTTTGGGTTTTTGTAATGATTATAGTAAAAAGTAAGAG
>JAOWAN010000001.1:8530190-8542630 GCA_028566635.1 Lobelia cardinalis
ACATTGAAAAAGTTCTCTGTGTTCATTGATTAAACTTATTATGTTCATTGATCAAACTTGTTGTATTCATTAGTAAAACTTGTTTTGTTCGTGATGTTCTTTGTGTAATCTTGGTGTGTACATTGAAAAAGTTCTCTGTGTTCATTAATTAAACTTATTATGTTCATTGATCAAACTTGTTGTATTCATTGGTAAAACTTGTTTTGTTCGTAATGTTCTTTGTATAATCTTGGTATGTACATTGAAAAAGTTCTCTGTGTTCATTGATTAAACTTATTATGTTCATTGATTAAACTTGTTGTATTAATTGGTAAAACTTGTTTTGTTCGTGATGTTCTTTGTGTAATTTTGGTGTGTACATTGAAAAAGCTCTCTGTGTTCATTAATTAAACTTATTATGTTCATTGATCAGACTTATTGTATTCATTGGTAAAGCTTGTTTTGTTCATTGATTAAACGTGTTATGTTCATTAATTAAACGTGTTATGTTCATTAATTAAATGTGTTATGTTCATTAATTAAACATGTTGTGTTCATTAGCTGGAGTAATCGCAAAAATATGAATTTTTTCAAATTAAATTTGTGATATTTTGAAAAAATAATTATTTTTTGCAATTATAATAAAATAGAGAGAAAATAAATTATGATTCCATAAAATTAGGAATCAATTTGATTAATTTATACGACTATTTTAGGAATATAAACAAAATCAATTCCTAAATTTTATGAATTAGTTAAATTAATTAAAGAAGGTGGGAGAGAGTGGGAGATTTATATAATTATTTTAGAAATATAAAAAAAATCACTTTCAAACTTTTAGAGATTAATTAAATTAATTAAAGAAAGTGGAATAAAACGGGAGAGAGTAGGCGCGTGAAAATTGGGCGCGGGCGTTTCATGTATTAAGCGCATAGTGCGCTTAATATACTAATTGGAAAAAGATCAGCTAAAAACATGCGTTTAATTTCAAAGAATGATTGGAGGGCTTTCATGAAAACAGAACTGCTTCTATAATTAATGAGTAACTAACTCCACGAAATTTAATTGAACGATTATAACAATCAAACAACTTACTCTGATTCTAAAAGTCATGATACCTTTCTTCTCTATTAGTAGTTTTTGAATTATTGAAATTTTTTATTTTAAATGAGTTTTTATTACATAAATTTCAAAAATGATATGTAGTCTAAAATTGATTAAAATTTTAAAAAATTAATAATCATCTTTTAAATGAATTTAAAAAAAAATATGGGAGACAGGTGTTCATGTTTTTCATTGGGTTATTACTATTACTATGGTGTGTCTATTGGCAATTTATATTAAGCGCCCACGCGCATGGTAATAGAAGCGCCCCAACAGTGCGTGATGTTCACTCTCTCAATTAAGCAAGTAGATTTAGGAGAAAAAATTAGTTATAACCAATTTCTTAATTATAGGAAGTTATTAACCATATTACTTTATATAATTAAATGTTATTTTAGAAATCTTATATAATTATAGATTTCTTATAATTAGCAATTACTCCATATAATTAACCGAATTAATTCAAAAATTTTGTAATTTCAAAATTAAAATTGTGCTTAATATTCACTTTTTTTTTTTACTGAATTTCGAAATTAACAAAATTTAAAATCATCATTATTTAAACTTATTTTGTTAATTGATTAAACTGCTTGTCTTCACTGATTAAACTTATTGTGTTAATTGATCAAACTTATTATATTCATTGGTAAAGCTTATTTTGTTCGTGATATTCTTTATATAATCTTGTTGTGTACATTGAAAAGTTCTCTGTATTCATTGATTAAATTTATTATTTTGATTGATCAAACTTGTTGTATTCATTTGTAAAGCTTATTTTGTTCATTGACTAAACGTGTTATGTTCATTAATTAAACATGATGTGTTCATTGATCAGAAAATGAATATAAATAGACAATTGTCATTAATTAACATTGGGCTTAATATTAATTAACCGAATCAATTCAAAAATTTTGTAATTCCAAAATTAAAATTGAGCTTAATATTCACTTTTTTTACTGAATTTCGAAATTAATAAATTTAAAATTATCATTGTTTAAACATGTTTTGTTCATTTTGTACTTATTAAACACTTACTCCTACTAATTCAACTATGCATGAAGACTATCCTCTGAATTAATGCTAGAATAACTCAAGTAAGGACAACGGTATTTTGAATAATTAAGTAAATATTATTTCCTCTTTTTCGATTTTAATTGTTCTCAATAATGACATATTGTGATAATTTTATGTCGCTTTTAAAACAATTAAAACGAAGTGAGTAATAATTTTTTCAGCATTTTCTAGTATGTGTTAAAAAAAAAAAAAAAAAAAATCCTCACGGACCTCACCCATCCATTTCGAATTACAAGTTCGAATTTAAGACCAGATTAATCGTGTAGAAAAATCTAAAATGACAGCTATAAATAAAAAAAATAAATAAAAAGTATAAGTAGTAGTACCAAATTCTGGATTGAGAAACAGTAGGGGTCCACATTTCTTAGCTACGAGAGAGGTGCTCGTGACAATTTTGGATACAGAGTAAATACGCATTTATGTAGATAGCAATTAATTTCGTAATTTTCTCATAACAATTAATTGGGCATGCCGATCTTGATCTTGACGACTGCATACAAATATGTGGCCCCTATCTAATAATAAGTTTTGACAGATAGAACGTAACAATCACATCGTTCCGGAATATGAGTCTTTGATTCACATTTCATTTTAGACAGGAGGCACTAACATTTTAGGTCAAAAAAATAAAATATATTTATATAATTATTTCATTTTCATTAATTATTTATGATAATACTAACATATTATAAAAAAAAATATTATTTTTAGGATAGTAAAATAAACCAAGAAATTATACGATAACGATTACGAAATAATACGGTTAATACTTGCCTTGTGATGTTCTATTTTTATTAGTTGTGCATGTAATCCGGTCCCTCAACTGTTACGCGCTTCATACACAATGTTCATGAAAGAGAGAGGGAGATTGAATATATATGTCCCAATTTGATTTTTCATTATTTGATTTTATATTTCGTAAGTTTGTGAAAAGGTTTTTGCTTTATAATATGATTCTACTACTTTTATACATTCTCAAAATCAACCAAATTATTGTAAAACATATTATGTCATGCCTGTATGATATGTATGGTATAACCTAAAGCTGTACATACATGATTGTATTACAACCTCTACTTTTTACTTTTGTTTTTATCATTTATTAGATTTTGACGATGTTAATTTATTATTGTTTTTTATTTTTAAGTTTGGATTACGATATTAATTTAGTTATTTTAATTACTCGATATTACAAAAGGGGAGGAGGGGGGGGGGTGTTAATATATACTATGTTGGTACGTAGATTACTATTACATGATTCGTTTTTTTTTTTCAACTTATCATAATTATTTTTCACGCGCAAAAATACAGTTGTTAGCACAATCACCGTTGTTGGATTCTATAAGATGAACTTAAATTCTCATTGAGTTTGATTGGATTACTTCACACAATCATACTAATTTTAGGGGAGTAAGTTTAAATAGTCCAAACGTTAATTAAATTTGATTGAATTAAATTGATGAGTTTAATTTAATTTTGACAAACGATAATTTGATTATGATTCTTCTAAATCGCACGTTTCGATTCGGTTTGCGATTTCGACAGCTCAAATCGAATTTATTCATATCTAATGTACATATATATTTTCATTATAACATGCATATTTGTTTGTTTGTTTTTTTTAAAATGAAATTTTGTCATTATCAAAGGTGGAAATTTCAAATTAAAATTACACTCGCGCACAACACAGATGATGTAGTTCTTAACTTCGAACTTATTATTATCATGATTTCTTAAGCTATACAACAGGCCATTCTTGTCCGTAGAGTTGAAAAGGCTAGAATTACAATTGAAGGAGCGGCACTCTCAAACTTGATCATTAGTTCAATTTTTACTATAAATCTAAAGCTATTAATGTTAAACATAATTTTTATGTTTAAATTTTTGTTATAAATTTTATGTTATATTTAATTTCTTTTTGAATTACAAGATTAAATCGAAAAGCAGTTATCGGTTCGGTTCAGTTCGATTTTCAAGCCTTACGGTTCGATTTATGTTTAAAAATTTCCAAATTGATAAGGTGCAATTTGACTTGCCAAGCCAAACCAAATCGAACCGTTGCACCCCTACTCAACTCCAACCTCTCACTTCACTCAAGGGAGATAGGCAACATGGTCGTACTAAAGTTTTTTGAAGTCCAGAACAAAACTAAAATTAATGTTCTCAAATTTTAAATTATCATAATATGAAACTAAATAAATAAAAAAAATCCTTTAAATCATCATTTTATAATGATTTTAAACAAATCTACTAAACAAAATTTATTAGGGCTCATGAAAATATTCTTTTAGAAAGATTACATGACAATTTTTTTTTTCCTAAAAGAAGATAAAAAGTATTCCAATTCTCATATATTAATGAAAAAAAAGGAGTTACATAAATAATAATAGAAAGTTTAAGATTTGAGTAGGCAAAATTAGTTTGGAATTTGATTTGGATGATTTAGAGAATTTGAGAAAATATTTCAATATCCGTAAGAAGGATTTTTTTTGGCAAAAAAAATTGGTGCCCACGTAGGCACATCTCGCCCCCACCTGAAGAAGTTTGGATTTTTATTATATTTTAAATGATGTTTTATTTTGCTATCATATAAATTTTAATATAATATATAGTTTAAATTAAATGATTAAAAGAAAATTAAAAAATAAAGTACAAAATAAAAATATTATTTCAAATAAAAGATCCGAAGTTCATGTATGATGGGAGTTTTATTTCGCTCCTTACTTATCAAAACGATTAAGCACTTATCAAATAGGCGGTACTCCTACGTTTTAATTAGCATAACTGTCCATAGTGGCACAAACTAATAAATCTAAA
Source organism: Lobelia cardinalis (assembly GCA_028566635.1). Taxonomy (NCBI): domain Eukaryota; kingdom Viridiplantae; phylum Streptophyta; class Magnoliopsida; order Asterales; family Campanulaceae; genus Lobelia; species Lobelia cardinalis. The sequence goes on from JAOWAN010000001.1 coordinate 8,535,165, forward strand.
TTAGAGTAAGCAGTTAACCATTAAATTATTTTAATGGAATAAAACCAATAGAAAGAAAAGACATACTACCAATGAATAATTAATCCATTCCAGACTTCCAGTCCATCTCTCATTGAAAAAAAGAATTAAATTAAAAGAAAAGAATAAATACCAAAGCGGTCATCCCGTCTGAAATTTTAAAAAACGTACAGCTACTGCACCAAACACCTAACGAGAAAACCCCCCACCCCACCCCACCCCCATCTACACTCCACCGGTCTTTCTAGAGAGAGAAACCTATACTTTTAGTGTGAGAAACACATACACACGTAACAAATCTATACATACACACTCCCACTTCTTCTACATCCAAATTACACACACACACACACGCACTAAATACACTGTAAGATTAAGCTCTGAAAAATACACAGTAATCGCAATTGCAGTCGGAATTTGCAATTTTGATGCGCAAACCCTTGTTTTCCGGCGGCAATGAAGAAGCTAAAGAGCTATTACATGAACTTACGTCACCCGCACACAATGGAACGGAAATGGATCTTCCCGCTCGCAATCGGCTCAGTCGTATCCCTCTTCCTCCTATTTCTAACAACCCTAACCTCCCCTGACGGTACCCCTCTCCTCCCACTCTACCGCTACGCCCTCCTCTCCTCCTCCTCTTCCCCACTCCTCTCCTCCACCGCCTTCGTCGAATCCAAGCTCCATCCCCTCCCCGTCTCCTCCCTCCCTCCGCCTCCTCGCCTCGCCTACCTCATTTCCGGCTCCAACCGCGACGGCAAGATGCTCCGCCGCACGCTCCTCGCCCTTTACCACCCTTCCAACTACTACGTCGTCCACCTCGACGCCGAGTCGTCCCCCGAGGAACGCCTCGATCTCCAGCTCTTTGTGAAGAATCACCCGGTCTTTGAGAAGTTCGGTAACGTCGTGATGATCACTAAAGCCAATCTGGTCACCTATAGGGGCCCCACCATGGTTGCTAACACGCTCCACGCTGCCGCGATCTTGTTGAAGCAAGGTCGGGATTGGGATTGGTTTATCAATCTCAGCGCCTCTGATTATCCCCTCGTTACTCAAGATGGTAAATTTTTTCTGTTTCTAGTTATGTACATTTTCGTAATTTCGACTTTAGTTGTGTAAACTGATGGAATTTGTTTGGCGAGTGTTTAGATCTGCTTCACACATTCTCGTATTTGCCACGGGATCTTAATTTTATTGATCATACTAGCAATATCGGTTGGAAAGAGTAAGTGATTTATCTCTGATCAAATTATTGGTTTTTAGAATCTTGCTATTTTTGTTTCCTTCTTATGTATAACTGTATGATTATGATTATGTTAGGTTTCAACGTGCTAAGCCTATAATTATTGATCCGGGATTGTATATGACAAAGAAATCAGATGTATTTTGGATTACACAGAGAAGAAGTGTGCCAACAGCCTTCAAACTCTTTACAGGTGCATTATTACATCTTTTACTTATTTTGGCACTAAGGTACTTTTGTTCCTTTCTGTTCGATTCAACATTTCTAGTATATGCTTTTCGCTTCGGTAGTTATAGCTGTTATACTTCTTACGATGATTTGTTAGCTCTGTTCTGCCTATATTATTGTTTGGACCGTCTTATGATGTAATTTAGTAAAAATGGTTAGTAGGATTCTCACTTGAGCTGTATGTTGTTGCTTTACATATTTTCACCTGTAATTTGATCTTTTTACTTTAGTTCTAACACTGAGATTTTCCATCTATGTCAACTCCATTTTTTGAATTTGTTGCGCTTAGGGTTTTTAAAGGTATCTGTGTTTCTTCAATCTTGATATTATTATTGCTCGGTAATGCTCAGTGTGTTAGAAATATCTTTTGTTAAACTTCTTAATATGGAATTCATGGCTTTGAAATGGGTTCCATTATCTGTTGGATGAATAAACAATCAGCTGTTTATACAGGCAATGTGGTCTGTATACCGTAAAGTACTAGTATCGCTGCAGTGAGATATGAGGCTCTTTATAGGCTTAGGATTTTCCTGTGGGGTCTAATTAGAAATGTGAAGGCTGCTACTTTGTGAAACTTGTATATAACTGATCTATTATGGATAGAAGACCACTGATTTAGTTTGTTACAAGTTTGCATTTTGCTGGGGATGCAACACTAATCCAGTATTGCGTATATGCATTGTTCCTGATCGCTACAAAGTTAAGTAGAAGGTTTCAGGAAGTTGAAAGTTGACTTCTCCAGCTATGGCAGTTGCTCTTGCCTCTTGCTTTTGAAGTTTTGGAGCTTGAAGCTTGTCTTCAAATGGGGAGCCCATCAGTCTACACTTAAAGCCGTCTCCTTTCATTTCCTTAAATTTATTCTCTCAGCATAAGACCTCCTCCCCCCTCTCCCTATTCCACGCCAACAATCATCGTCCCACTATAAACTCTTAAATATGTGATAAAACATTGTTGCTTTTCATGGTCTAGTTATTACTGGCTATGGATATCAATTTCTTGATCTACTTCAGATAACATCCGTGAGCAATTTATGTTTTCCCTGGATTCATGTAGGTTACACTTTGACACAGTTGGTTTCTCTCAGTTCCTTCTTATAGATGCATAACATAGACAAGGATGAGTGTGCTGATCATCAACATTACTGCATTGGTTCCTTCATCTAAGGGATATATTTGCTTTTCACTTATCCTTTTACATACACATGTCACACAGCGATCCAACATTATATTGAACTTAAAATCCTTATTTTTCGACTTTCCTACATTAAGTTTTCTCAACAATGATTCATTCCTAATGAAGATTTATTTGTATCACCATCGCACAAGCTGCTGGTAGACTTTGCAAGACCTTTGCTTAAGTCTCTTGACAAAAAATTCGGAGGCTCTCTCTCTCTCTCTCTCTCTCTCTCTCTCTCTCTTATTTTCTTACAGTAGCAAAATGAAATGCATGATGAAGTTAACATCTATTTTATTTTGTAAATTACTGCTCTAGAGATTTCATGGGTAAGAGATATGCATGTTGTATCATTCTCATGTTCTGATTCAAGAGAGCTCTCCTAGCATGCTTCGTTGCATCTGTAACGTGCAGTCCCCAAATGTGGCACAATTTGTTACATAAAAACTTTACTAGAAGTGTAATACCCGCATTAACGCATCTGGGTTATGTTTCTAATTCTAAATGTGCCTCTGCAACTTACTGAAGGCATTGGTCAAGTACATTTCACTGTAGGTAGAGGAAGAAATGTTTCGATGCTGGTCGTTTAATCTTGATAGAGTGACTTAATCTCGTAACCAACATCTGCGCTTATGCTGCTAAAGGTGCCTCTATAACTTACCTAAAGCATAGGCCAAAGTCCAGATATTGAGAAGAAAGGTAGTAATGTTGGTGATTTGAACTTCAAACATTCATAATCACTGGAGTTGGTGAAATAGGTTGGCGAGCTTAGAGCTAGAACTCTTAATCAAGTCCCTTGCGTCTTTCTTGGTCCACACATTTTGAAGTTGTACTGGTATCAAACTACTGTCTTGCAGAGAAACTAGGTTTATGGCCTTTAGGCTGCTGTTTCCATCACATCCTGAAACTCACATGATGATGGCTCTCCCCCCCTACCCCACCACTTTTCTTTTGTTGGAAATGCCCCTTAGAGGCTGACCCTTACACAGTCGGTCCCAAGCTCGGATAGGAGGAGGGTTGCATTAGGTTCTAAAAACTTGTTCAAATCATTTACAAACATGAATCCTTATTCTTTTTGTGTAAATGCGAGGAAGGTCAGACATGGGATCGTGTGTAATGATGGAAAAAGATTCATATAGCCGACTCCAAGTGATTGGGACCAAGGCTTAGTTGAGTTTTAGTTTGAATTGTGGTAACTGATTTCAGAGGATAATTCATCAAGCAAGCATGATTATTTCTTTTCTTCCGTGTTCCTTTTTCCCCATTAAATGTACTTGGAGTATCTACGACTAGGTCATTAAATCTTTTTGTTTTTTTAATAGCCTTATATAGTGGAAATATGCAAGGCTCCTTAGGGATGCCTGGCTCGAAGATAAAGAGTCAACTCATAATGCCATCAGGAAATTAGAATTACACCTGGACGTTACCTAGAGCATTTAGTCCACAGTCAGCTAGTTTAGTTTTGTATTTCCATCTCTTTTTTTAAAAAGTTTTCTTCCCCACCCCCTACCTCCATTTTTTTTGTGTTCTTGCTGGGATGTTCGATGGAAATGTTGCGTAATCACCCGTGGTGGCCACTGGTCGCCCTATAGCATTCCAAGTAAATATTCAGCCATAATAGGGGGCAAAGGTGAATTTATTAAGGTTAAGCGAAAAAAAAGTTCTGAGAAAAGGGAAGCTCATTCTGGAACTAAGGGAGTACCAGTTGCTCATCTGAAATTTGGAGTTGGCGTCATATTATAGCTGACTGGGAGAGGCTTTTGTGTAAGATGCTGTTGTAATTGTCTTGGTTAAGGACTTAAGGCTTGAAAATCGTACAACTTCCTGATATCATCTCTTTGTCAAGAAGCTCTGTCATTCTCTTGGTTAAGAAGCACTCTATTGCAAAATCCTTTTGCTCTTTTTTCAATAAAGTTTGACTTGCCCTCATGAGATCTCATATCAGTTATTCAAAAATGTGTTCTGTGCAGAAAAATACCATGAACACATTATGCAGTGATTTCTGTAAAGCTGTATAATTTCTAAATCTATGATTTTGACTTGCAATTATGGACATCACCAATAAACTCGTGAACTACCTCTTTGTTTCTCTTTCAGAACCACCGAGTTTTCTCAAGAATAATGCTAGGGCCAGGCCAGAAAGAGGTCACAAAATTTTAGGCACAAAAAATGTTGGCATGTGATGATTGGTTATATAATTTATAGACCCCATAACTCACTAATTCAACAACCAATCACTACATACCAACACTTTTTGTACCCATAACTCACTAATTCAACAACCAATCATTACTCTTTCCTCGATTAGAAGATCAAGAATACATGTTTCTTTGGTATAGAGATAGTATTGCTCACATAAACTACTTATTCTAGAAAATATCAACAGGTGATACTAACTTCTTGACTTTTGTTCTCAGGGTCAGCTTGGATGGTACTCTCTAGACCTTTTGTAGACTTTTGTATATGGGGATGGGACAACTTGCCGCGTACTGTACTTATGTACTATTCAAATTTTATATCCTCCCCTGAAGGTTATTTCCACACAGTCGTTTGTAATGCTCAGGAATTCCGCAACACCACAGTAAACAGTGACCTCCACTTCATATCATGGGACAACCCTCCAAAGCAGCACCCACACTACCTTACAATTGAGGACATGCAAAGGATGGTTGACAGCAATGCACCATTTGCAAGAAAGTTCCACGAAGACGACCCAGTTCTTGACAGGATTGATTCTGAACTGTTGTTTCGAGGTGTAGACATGATTGTTCCAGGTGGGTGGTGCGTAGGTAGTCGAAAAAATGGGTCAGATCCGTGTTCTGAAGTGGGTAATCTCACAGTTCTAAGGCCCACTTCTGGGGCAAAGAGGTTGGAAAAGCTAATTAGCTCCCAATTATCTGCTGAGAATTTCAGACCGAGGCAATGCAAATAGTGAAAAGAGTTCATTAAATCAGAAAAAAGAGAGGTGATTACTGCAAATTCATCACATAAGATGAAGATCTGCTGAGCTTCCACTATTAGTGAGCATTGGGACTTACAGCCTTGAGTTGGATTTTGATGGAAAGCAAAGGATAAAACAACGGGGCACTATTCCCTTGCTGAAGCTGCATGGTATACATGTATCTGACCTGGGTTTTTCTATTTTGTAGTGAAGCCATTTTTTAATTTCATTGGAAACCTTTTTCCTCCCTTTACTGTAATCACAAAGACTCACCAACCCAAATATGGCATCTAGGGTTTTCTTGTGTAAACTAGTTGCTATGTTGATGAGGAGGACATGGTGAAAAGAAAAACAAAGCGGAAGAAACGTGATTAGATGACATTGTGTATTTAAAATGTTCGGTGATCGCTATCTGTGATCCGTTAGTAAGTGGTGCTAGCAAGCAAAGTGATTTTACAGTTTTTATTACTTTTGATCATTTGCATAGAGATCTCTGATGTATAATATTCAATTCAGATATTGATCTGTGTTTAGGTCCTAACCTAGCGTCACTAGATCAGCATTATTAATGATTTAACGTTTATGATCAGATTAGGAATACGTTGTAAAGTGAAAAAGTAAGAGAGATAGAAAAAAAATAGTGGGATCTATGATATGTAAAGTGAAATTTTAAATTTTAAATATCAAATATCAAAGAAATTAGATTTATGATCTAAGCATTAATTTCTTTTCTCAACTTTGGTCGGATCACGAATGCGATATCATGATAGATTGGTGTAGATGGTGATACCGTTTATCATACTAGATGGAGTAGATGAGTTATATGACTTTTTAGTTTAAAATGTCTATTTTACCCTTGAAATATTTAATAGTTTAAAGTAATGTGAAACCAGATAGAAAGGACGAGAGATAAAATAGAAAGGGGAGAGAGAGAGGAGAGAGAGTAATGTGATAAGTTTTAATTAATTTGTAAAAATATATATAGGGGTAATAGATGACAAACGATAATTTTAGATGGTAATATATATGATCGCATATATTCCATATTAATCGTATATCCATATAATATCATATTTGATTTGTGTTCCGGTCCTGTAGTCTTATTTAATCCACTGTTTGTAAATCAGAATTGTGCAATAATTTTTGTTCAGGCTCATTTATATCATCGACCCATGGTTTTGTTTGGTGAATCATGGGAATTAGGGGTGAATTTTTTTTTTGTCAATTGTCCTATCATATTGATTATCCTACCGTATTTTATCGAAAACTGTCAAAAAAATGTCCTATAATTACCGTATCGTATCGATTTTTTTGGTAGGATAATAATAATGAAAATTATTATGACGATATTATCATTACCGTACTGAAATAAGGATATTTTAGTAATTTCATATATATTATATAAAATAAACTTCATATTGCCACATATTGTCCTTAAAACAGACTATCTTTTGGTAAATTCATACTGATCCTAAAAACAGACTTCATATTGTCACATCAGTTGTATGAAATTTTCACTTTTCAAATATATCATGACCTTGTTAATATCAGTAAGACAGTAACAGTGCAACACAAACACCAACCATTTCAAGCTCCCACCACTACACATACATTTGAATTGAACCCCAAAAGAGATTTACCCCCACAAATCTTTATAATCGGAATCATAATAGTATAGTATTTGAAAAAATAATTATATAATTATGATTAATTTTTTTTTTAACTTGAGACGAAAATTGGTAAGATTATTGCCTACGAAAATTTTGTTGTCATGTAATATAATTACCTAGAATTATATATCCCAATTCCTTGAATATTTAGGATTTGACTTATGAGTCATTGGAAGTTCCTACATCCAATAGG
>JAOWAN010000001.1:8548096-8561753 GCA_028566635.1 Lobelia cardinalis
TGGCATCCTCCAGAAAAATCAAGTGTGTGGCTTGGTCGCGTTGAGTGGCATCCGCGATTAGCGATATTTGTCGCCTCCGGTTGAGTGGCATCCCGGAATATTTACTATCTATTGGTGCTAGCCAATTTAGGCCTGCATCAATTTCAATAAACAACAAATAAAATCAATGAATCTCACCAGATTCACCAATAAATACAAGCCTAATTAAAGAACACAACAAGCCTACTCAATTAACACAACAAGCATAATCAATGAATAGAAAAATATGAATCAGTTTTGATTATTTCATCGTTAATTATTTTCGGATTATATGAAATTCCTAGTTATATGGAATTATTGATTATATATAATATATAATTACGCAGAATTCCTAAAATAATTCCCTACTTATATGGAATAGTTGTTAATAAATCAGATTTTTTAATTTCAAGTCAATCACTTAATTTTAGGGATTAATTGAAATTAATAAGTTAGAGTGGAGGATAGTGGGAGAGTGAGATACAATTGCTGTAGGGGTGTATAATTCTCTATACGCCTAGGCGTATAAAATAAATTTCACAATTTCCTAGTAGGATATCAGGATCGACGAAACAAGTTTCCATATAAATTGATCTAATAAATCGCTTATTCATATATCATTCCATATATCCAATCGATCGTGTTAGGGTAGGTACGTATATTCGAGATATATAGAGGGTAAAAACATGATGAATCCTGCTGCTGAGGGGAGGCATAAAAGGGCAAAAAAGAATAATGGTGCACGTATCCTTGGACCGCTGCCCTAACAATAATTGTATAATTATGATTACTTTTTTTTTTTTTTACTTGAGACGGAAATTGGTAATATCATTGCCCACCAAAATTTTGTTGTCATGTAATATAATTATCTAGAATTATATATCCCAATTCCTTGAATATTTAGGATTTGACTTATGAGTCATTGGAAGTTCCTACATCCAATAGGATAGATTTAATTAGTTGGGTTCAATGCATGGTCAATTTGCTAGTAGGATCAGGACGAAACAAGTTTCCATATAAATTGATCTAAATCTCTTAATTGCTTATACATATCATTCCATCCATCCACTCCATCGTTAGGGTAGGTATAGTCGAGATATAGAGACCGTAAAAATATGTTGAATCCTGCTGCTGCGGGGAGGCATAAAAGGGCAAAAAAGAATGATCATCATGTTACAGCTGTAGCCATGCCAGATGATCTCACGATTGAAATCTTGTCATATCTACCTGCGAAATCTCTGGTACGATTCAAAAGCGTGTCCACGGACTGGTCCACAATAATCGAGAGCCCTAGTTTCGTCTCCAAGCACTACCGCTGCCCTAACAATAATGGTGCACGTATTCTTGGACCTTCTCCGGCGGCAAACATAAATGGCCAACATCCCTCACCCTACATATCTTATTCCCTGAACAATGTTTCACATGTCTATTATCATGACGTTCCAGGAGAGGATTTCAATGCAAGTGTTGAACTTTTTGGTCCCGTTGATGGCATATTTTGTATCCATTGTGATTATTCCGGGAAGGTGGCACTGTGGAACCCTGCTACAAACCAGTTGAAGCATCTCCCACAAAAACATACTTACCGTGACAAGGGATCGAAGACAATTACCAGCTCTATGCTGGCATTCGGGTTGAATCCCGAGACAAATTGTTACAAGGTTGTTTGGTTTTTCAAGGAGTACAACATTATCTCTCCTAGCCAGCAAGTTTGGATTTATGATCTCAGCGACATTTATAGTTCTTGGAGATCAAAAATCTCGTCCCTTAAGAAGGTAGATAGCGGTAATCTAAGCATACGGGGGGAGAGCAGATATATGAAAGGTGTTTGTTACTGGCTGGCTTGGGAAACTTCTAGTTGTATGTTTATCCTGCTTGCACTCGACATGGCTACAGAGGTATTTAGGAAGGTGAATATACCGTGTTATTCGAAGAATGTGTATTCTTTTGGTCTTCATTTGTTCCCAGATGAATCATTAGCTCTGATTTACAGTTATTGTGGAAATGGGAGCATAGATATGTGGGGAATGACGGAGGAAGGCAATTGGATTATGAGATCCAGAATCTCAAGTCTTGAGAGGTTCGACATACATAAGCCATTACAGCTGGGATTCTGGGGAGACGACGAGGTATTGATGGCAAGGGAACATGACATGACAAGGGCGACGGATAATTATAAACATATATACGATTACGAGCTGGTCTTGAACAAACTTAATCATGTGGAAAGCCAAGAGGAAATGAGGAGGAGGAGGAGGAGGACTGTTGGTCATGTTCGATTTTCAAGTCGCGAGGTTTGCATATACAAGGAGAGCATGGCTGCTATTCGTACCACTCCCTACCTTCTTCTACGCAGGGCTCTTGAGTTAACTGACTAATTCATGATGTGATCTTAATCAGCTGAGCCGGTGGTTTTTGTAATCCTATAAATTCCATTAATTAGCAAAACAAGATGCCATTGACTTCTTCATGTTTCCGTAATTTGTATCATCATGCTATGAATGCTTTTGTGTTTCTTTTGATGTTTTGGAAATCAAACTTAATTTTAGAGAGAGGGAGAGAGAGTGATAACAAACCTATTTTTTTTTTTTTTTAATTTATACCAAGATAGCGTGAGAAGGGATTGAATACGAGACATTTCATATTGTAAAGCTCCAGCTCTACCGCCAGAGCATTTCTTAGGATTGATAACAAACCTATTCGCTAGTAGTACTATATATAAATCATTTTGACGGTTAAATCCATCCATCGGAGTAATTGATTAATGCATATATGTTGTTTAGCAAAATCTTGGAAACACAGCTGTGTTACACTTGATACGTACGGATTAATAGCAATTTGACTATTGTGTTCCTACTCAATTCGAATCTGAATTAATCGACACATAATACATTTATATCAAAAGCCACATATAAATAAAGAACGAGGAAAAAATAAATATTTATGGGGTGCAAGAATATATATATACCTTAGATGTCATGTACTACTTGAACAAGGAAGTGAGGAACCAGTTTTTAGAATGGACAAAAAGATGGTTTTCCATCAGTTCAGTTCAGTTCATTTGTGTTGATCTTTCTTAGCATGATCCATCCAGCCAAGCTCTTTTTAGCTAGCTAGCACCAATTTTGCATCTGATGATCCGACTCCTTTTCTTTAAACTAACGGATTTTATAAAATCAATTAATTAATCCACTAAATAACTATTATACACGTAAGTTTGTAATATGTAATATTGTAATATATATATATATATATATATAAGTATAATAAAATGATAATTTAATACAATAACAGAGAATGGATCCTCCACTTAAATTAGGATGGACGGAGGGTTTAATTGTATTAAGGAACAATATAATTAAAAATCTATAAATATTATATAATATATAATTATATCGTCAAACCAGACATCCGATTTTTTTTTAGTAATTATTATTAAATCCAAAAAAGGAAAAAATGGAGTTGCATTTGCAATATTGAATATATATATATATATATATATATATATATATTCTTCCACTCCACCCGTCTCTCCTCCTGTAACTACTACAAGTACCACTACTGTCTCCTCCCTCTCTCTCTCTCTCTCTCTCTAGTCTCTGCACAAATTTGCTGGGCAATCGTTTCGTTGGTGGGCACTCTATATGTTCAACTTTCAGTTCAAAGCAATTTAGAGTCACTAATCAATACACCTCCTTGCTGGGATAATTCTTTTTTGTACTAGAAAGAAATTCATTTCTGATGAGATTCTGCATGTAAAGTGTGTTGTGCGTCTGTACATGTGTGTGTTACTATGAGTTTTCTGTGTGTAGTGCAGTGATCGAATGCTAATAATTCCTCTTATGATGTAGGAATTAGTTTGAGATGGGGGGAGGAAATGACGAGAGGTTGGAAGCCTTGAAACGGGAAGCTCCTTTGAAAGCACATCTTTCACCTGGCTCTATGTTCTATTAAGAGATGAATTTGCTGTTAATTTGGTATGGACCCCTCTGCTTGTTGTGTGTGTGTGTGTGTGTGTGTGTTTGGGTGGGTGGGCGGGCGTTTTAAGGGTTTGTGAATGTTGTTTTTGTTTATTTGTGGTGTATTAAGGACTAATTAATTGTTCATATTATGGGGAAAAGTTGGGTTTCGTTCCCTCTTTGTTGTTAGATTGATGATGGTTTATGAATATGCATATTTTGATTAACAGCCTGATCATTAACACCAATTCTCTCTGGGAATGTTTGAGGGTTACTTGCTGTTTGTAAGTGTTGTTATGTTTGTTAATGTTATGAATGAAGAAAGGGTTGGAAAGGTGATGAGGGTGGTGGGTTTTCTTCTTTGTTATAGATTGTCTTCATTCTTAGTTGAGCATGAAATTTGATTAACAGGAAACGATATTACTTGAGGAGGTTTTTGAAAATCTTAGATGTAATAAAGAGGGGCTTACGTCTGAGGATGCTGAGAGAAGGTTGCAGATTTTCGGGCACAACAAGTTCGAAGAGAAAGAGGTTCCATACCTTCTTTTCTCCTTGGAATTTTGTTTTTGCATTTGCTTGCTATTGTTTCGGCTGGACTAGTGAAGTATTCTTCTAATATTGAGCTAAAATTTTGGGGTTGTCTGTCTTTCAGGAGAGTAAGTTTCTGAAGTTCTTAGGGTTTATGTGGAACCCCCTTTCGTGGGTCATGGAGGCTGCTGCCATTATGTCTATTGCTCTTGCCAATGGAGGAGTAAGCATTATTTCCTTGTTCTGTTATCAGTACTACAGAACTATTCTTTTGGTTTCTGAGCAGATCCAATCAATCATTGCAAGGACCAGTGAATGAAGTCCCCCCCCCCCCTCTCATGGATGAATAGTGTTGTAATTTCGCCAAAATGCATTCTATATTAATATATTATATACTAGGAGACTATTCCATTAGAAGAATAAACAAGAAACTTTTGCAGAATGAAAAAAATATCGAAGCACAAGAAGAAGATATTTTGTTTTAACTCACAAACTGTGGCTGTGCGAACACATTTTCTTGCAGGGCAAAGCGCCTGACTGGCAGGATTTTGTTGGGATCATGACTCTGCTTGTCATCAACTCGACAATTAGCTTTATAGAAGAGAACAATGCTGGTAATGCAGCTGCAGCTCTCATGGCACGGCTTGCACCGAAGGCAAAGGTATTTAATACATGTTTTGAAGCTAATTTTCTCTCATGATCGACTGGGGTTGATGCTTTGACTGCTTTTTCAGTATCTTTATGGCTGGTTTTGTGTTAGATACTTGCCTCTGATCCTAAACTGAGTAACCTGTAATTTTTTTATACATATATAGGTACTTCGAGATGGAAGATGGAATGAGGAAGATGCGGCTGTTCTTGTCCCGGGTGACATAATCAGCATAAAACTTGGGGATATTATCCCAGCAGATGCACGTCTCCTAGATGGTGACCCATTAAAGATTGACCAGGTCTCCTTACAACCATGATCTGCTGTCTGTAAATTAATGGTTACTTCTTTTTGTTGTATTGAGTCATTGACCAACCTTAGATCCCTATTCTTTTCCCCCGGTTTTGGTTTTGTTTGGCAGTCTGCTCTCACAGGCGAATCCGTTCCTGTAACGAAGCGTGCATACCTTCTTTGCAAGGCTGCACACGTTGTGGACACTACAAACCAAGTGGGTCATTTTCAGAAGGTACATGATTAAGTTTTGAATTTCTTTGGTTTGATTATGTGACTGTAGTCTTGTACCATGATACAAGCTAAAATGAGACAGTGCTTTGTAAAGTTGAATGATATTGAAAAGTGATTGGCAATTTTTGTAGTTGCTTATAAACTCTGCTTCCTTGCTTATAGGTTCTGACTGCTATTGGGAATTTCTGTATATGCTCAATAGCTGTGGGGATGCTAGTAGAAATAATTGTAATGTACCCGATTAGCATCGGAAATGTCGTCCAGGAATTGACAATTTGCTGGTACTTCTTGTCGGGGGTATCCTAATTGCAATGCCTAACAGTATTATCCGTAACGATGGCAATTGGGTCCCATCGTCTCTCCCAGCAGGTAACTCTAGGATGCTTGTTGCATGCCTTGTCCAGATGTACAGAGACATTTATCTGCTTTCATAATGCAGGGCGCTATCACGAAAAGAATGACCGCAATAGAAGAAATGGCAGGCATGGATGTCCTTTGCAGTGACAAAACTGGAACACTGAAGCTGAACAAACTTACAGTTGACAAACACCTTATTGAGGTTGCTAAATTGTTTGCTCATGGATGAATATCCCTGTTTTCTGTTATGTTTTTTGCTGTTTAAAACCCTTGCCTATTTTACCTTCACAGATATTTGCGAAAGGGGTAGATGACTAGATGTCGATACTGTAGTATTGATGGCTGCCAGAGGCTCTAGGGTGGAAAATCAAGATGCGATTGATGCTTCTGTAGTAGGGATGCTGGCTGACCCGAAGGTAGTAGGGAATATCTTTCTTACGGTTTTTCTCACACTATACCTGACTATACTTTGGGCGAACTTCGGTTATCTGTTTCATAATATACTATTTATCTTTCATCAAGGCAAGGATTGGCATTCAGGACCTCATTTCCTTCCCTTTAACCCCACTGATAAGCGATAAAGCGAACAGCCCTGACATATAGTGACAGCAAAGGCAAAATACATAGAGTCAGTAAAGGTGCCCCGGAACAGGTATGTTAGTAGGTAACGTCCTTTGGAAATGGAGGATTTTTTGAAATGCTCATCATGAGCTGACCCACTTGATGCATGATATGGTTCTCAGATTCTGAATCTTGCACACAATAAGTCAGAACTGGCTCACAGGGTTCATGCTGTGATTGATAAGTTTGCTGAACGTGGGTTGCGATCTCTTGCTGTAGCATACCAGGCATGTAGTTTTAGTCATACTAGAATATCTAGTCCGTTGACCTCTATTTGGATAGAATCTCTGTAATTGATGGGGCGACACTTCTTAACAGGAAGTTCCTGAAGGAAGGAAGGAGAGTCCCGGAGGCCCGTGGAAATTCATTGGTCTGATGCCCCTTTTTGACCCACCCAGGCATGACAGTGCAGACACGATAAGAAGAGCTCTGAATCTGGGTGTAAACGTTAAGATGATAACTGGTATCTATATCCCTCATATACAACACTTATACCTTATATAGTCTTTTTTATGTGCTTCAAAGGTTTTAATTTCCCTTCATGGTACAAATTGTTGTGTTTTGTACTTTCAAGTACTCCATTTGACAATTTGCATCATTATTACAACCTCAACTAGGGGATCAGCTTGCAATAGCAAAGGAAACAGGGCGCCGTTTGGGAATGGGAACAAACTTGTATCCTTCATCTGCTTTATTAAGGCAGAGCAAGGATGGCACAATTTCTGCTTTGCCTGTTGATGAGGTGATTGAAAAAGCTGATGGATTTGCTGGTGTTTTCCCAGGTAAATTATTCTTCTGAATGTATAATATTTGTTGATTACTTTACATTAGATGATTTTCGCCATCCACAAATAATTGGGACAAGGTTCACTGATAGTATCCTCTGTTCGCATAGAACATAAATATGAGATCGTACAGCGTTTGCAAGCCAAGAAACATATTTGCGGAATGACTGGTGATGGAGTTAATGATTCCCCTGCACTCAAAAAGGCTGATATTGGCATAGCGGTAGCTGATGCTGCTCGTAGTGCTTCTGACATCGTGTTGACAGAACCTGGTCTCAGTGTTATCAGCAGGGGCGGATGCAGGGGGGGCGGGAGGGGGCGGCCGCCCCTTCCACGCCGGAAAATCCTTCATAGGGTGGTATGGTTTGGCCGGATTCACCCCTTCCATTCCATGGCTCCCACTGAGTTTTGAAGTCGCCGGCGATTGGTGTACATCGAGAAAGAACTCTTTGTTAAAATTCCTAATATACGAATCTTGAATCGTTTTCAAGATATGGATACGCGTAGGCGTCAATTGTCGGAAAACACAAAATTTAGTGCTACTTAAATGTTTTTTTTTAATATATTTTTTTTTTTGGCCCCAAGAGGGCATGGAAAGGGATCGAACCTGAGACCTTACATACTGTAAAGCTCGGCTCTACCACTGAGCCACCCCTTGGTTCCCTACTTAAATGTAATAGTAAAGTTTGACTACTTTTTCTTCTATTCTTAATATTTTTAGTATTTGTCAAAATGTATTTGTTTTAGTTTTTTGTAGATCCGATTTGTCTGTTTCATAACCCGATCCGAAATTTTTTTCCGGGGGCCTTCCGTACTTTTTCGCCCCCTCGGTAAAACTTTCCTGGATCCGCCCCTGGTTATAAGTAGCGCCGTACTAACCAGTCCAGCAATTTTCCAGAGAATGAAAAATTACACAGTAAAATTATGAAAAAATGTTATTGACTCTTAAATTTAAGGCACTAGGCTGACCATGCTAGTGAAATCGTATCAGGCCAATTCCGGCATTCAGTGGAAAAATACTACTTTGAAATATAACAATCTGCTGTTAGCAAAAGATTCTCACTTCCAGTTCATGCCATAGAGCGCTAGTCTTAGTCGGATTCAGTGTTTGTTGTGATGTTTGTGATATTGTTGTTCCCAATCCCTCATAGAGTATCAAAACATTTTATTTATAGTTCTAGGAGTGTTCCCATATACCAAAAATCGTCTGCACCCCCAATTTCTCAAGTCACTCTAGGCATTATGAACTCAAAGCCTTCTTCAGCTGCTCTTCAAGCTAACTAATTTCTCCATATTCGGATTTTCTTTATGCAGATTTATGCAGTTTTCAATTACTATCCGTATTGTGGTAAGCCATTTGTTGGCGATTGGTTAACTTTTTTTTGTTAATTGTAATTGTGAGTCTGTTTGTCATGTTTCTGATCCTATTGTTATGGTCTCTGGCTTTCCTCTATCTTACTTGCACATAATTTTATTTTGACAGCTTGGTTTCATGTTACTTGCCCTCATATGGAGGTTTGACTTCCCACCCTTCATGGTACTGATCATTGCCATTCTCAATGATGGTTTGTAATCTTTCCTCTAACATGCCACAGGGTCACCTATATTCAAATATAATATTTATGCTCACTTAAACGTGATGTCAGTCTGTTACACATGCTAACACGGAAAAGAGGATGGGGAGGGGGGGTGTGTTGAGTCTGTTGACAGTGTTGTCTGTATGTGTCTTTGTGTTTGTGTGTGAATGTGTGTGTGTATGCAGGTGGTGGAATGGGGGCTAGAAGAAAATTGGGACAACGGGTGATTATTATGCTCACTGATTTTTTGAGCTTGTAGGTACCATTATGACTATATCTAAGGATCGAGTAAGCCCCCAGGGCATATATCACTCCACCCTGGCTCCTGTGATGCAGGATCGGTGGAGTATTGCCGGAGTTGCAGTCTCAACCTTTTTTTTTAAGGATCGAGTAAAACCATCTCCTCTGCCAGACAGCTGGAAGCTAGCAGAAATTTTTACAACTGGAGTTATTCTTGGTAGTTACTTGGCATTGATGACGGTCATCTTCTTTTGGGCAGCATACGACAGATTTCTTTCCTGTAAGAAAAGTTTCTTTCAAAAAATTGCACCTAAATTAAATTAATTGTTTGGTTATCTTCTAGTTTGAACTAATTAACGCTAAAAACTACTATATCACATCTCAACTGCAGTCAACAGATCCGCGAATGTAAGGATCATGCGCCAAAATACACTGCACTTTAAATGCTCGTATCCAGCCCGACACAAGAACTCTCATGCTTTCTCATAAAATGACTTCTGATTTTAACCAATTTGAACATATTCCAGCAGCATATGTGTGTGGCTGTATTCTCTTTCCATGTGCAGATCGCAGTTTCTTACCTGGTCATGAACCTCCACAGATTGTTTAATCCAAGTTTTCTGTTAAGAGGAAATGATGAAAATACGAAGATGCTTGTTCTTACTCATGTCTCATAATTGCAGCGTGTATTTGGGATATCAAGTCTTCAGAAAACAGATCCTGATCACTTCAGAAAACTTGCGTCAGCAGTATACCTCCAAGTGAGTACCATCAGTCAGGCCCTCGTTTTTGTGACACAAGCCAGGAGTTGGTCATACGCTGAGCGTCCTGGACTTCTGCTTGTATTGGCTTTTTTGCTTGCTCAGCTGGTGGGTGAACTACTGATTTCCTACTTCGTGGTTTTTATTCCCTTTGCAATTGAAAGGAGCATCCATTTGATGTTCATTTTTGTTTTGAGAGCAGATTGCAACACTAATTGCAGTCTATGCAAACTGGAGTTTGCTGGAATTAAAGGGATCAGCACTTTTTGAAAGGAGAGTGGGTAAGTGGGGCCGGGGTGATATGGCTTTACAACATTGTAATCTACATTCCGCTTGATTTCATAAAGTTCTTCATCAGATATGCATCAAGTGGTAGAGCATGGGATCTCCTCATAGAACAAAGAGTAAGCAGAGCATGATCTTAAAATAGAGTTAGTGATGATGTCCCTCATCTATTGTGTGAGCTGACTTTTGGTTTTGCAGATCGCTTTCACCAGGAAAAAGGATTTCGGGAAGGAAGATCGTGAGCTTAAATGGGCTCAGCTACAAAGGTCTCTCCATGGGTTGCAACCACCTGAGTCCCAGTATGGTGACCGCAGTAGTTTCAACGATCTTAATCAACTAGCTGAAGAGGCAAAAAAAACGTGCTGAGATGGCAAGGTACACTATCACACCAATTCTCATACCGCTAACTTTAATCTGTTCATCCTCGGATAATTAGGTTTTTTCAAGGCTGAAATATGTCTGTTAGAAAGTTTTAATTATTCTAGCTGGTTGGTTTCTAGCATTTCATGACACAAACACAACCTTCAGGCCCTATGCAACTTGAAGAAATGTAGCAACTCTTCACGTTTAATTCTACTGACCTATTAGTAATTGGCCATTAGCATAGTAGTACCTTGATATTGTTGTGGAGCCTGATTCCACCGTTACATCCTTTAGCAACGACAATTCTTTTATATTACCTCTACTTGTTGCTAGTTTAGTGTGGCATGATAAATGTCATCATAGCCGATGAATATGTTTTTCCTGATGTATGTATGTTTACTTGTGATGCAGGCTAAGAGAGCTGCACACGCTAAAAGGCCATGTTGAGTCTGTTGTGAAGTTGAAGAACCTTGACATTGACACGATCCAGCAATCATACACTGTCTGAGACAGGAGTTTAAAGAGTACCTACTAGTGCCCCCAATTGAATACTCTGTAGTTTGGGATCATATATAGCATTTAAACAACAGCTGCTAGTCTATAAGATAAACTATTTCCTAGAGTATGGAAGTAAGGAACCTAGACTAGTTCCCTTTCCCCTGCCCACTCTTGAAACCCAAGAAAACACCTCCAGAGAGAGAGAGAGACTGATGTGGTTACATTTAATGGTCAACTTCGAGTATTTTCCCTAATAGTAAATGTCAATGCACACTTTGCCGCATTCTAACATTTAATAAATGTAAGTGCTGATATCTTGTGCTCATCCTCTCTCTGCTTCCTGAATAGTGCCGATAATTTTGGCTTCCTCCTCTCTGGATTGTGTAGGCTGTTCAGAGTTGGGATTTTCTACAATGCCATCTTCATGGAGCAAGAACAAATGCACAGTTGGTGTTTGTTTTAGCCTTCTCCAGATTATGCATTTGTGTACTAACCATAGTTTAACAACCTGCAGTTTGCAGTACTCTGCTGACTCACCTACAATTCTGTGAATGTAGTATTTCCTATGGTTTCAAGCTTAATTGCAGATTAGGAATAAGAGATGTCAGGGGAGATGAATAGAGCAGAAGATGTAACAAAAAGAACATGAAGATAACCATCAATTTGGAAGCAACACATTGATTAAAATCATATTTAGAATTGAACAAGTGTATATATATTTGTAGTCATACAAAAGCAGATTGAAGGGAAAAAATATCATTAAGCCCTGTGATTCGCATTCCATTCCAACTATAGAAGCAATTAAAAGCAACGACTGAAGAAGAAAGTAAAATTGATAATCAAGCAGCGAATTTGGGAGCTTCCCTGTGCTTGGCAATCTTGGTTTCCAGCTCATCCTTCTTGGCACCAACAACCCTCTCAATTTCCTTTCCTTGTTTCAACAACACAAAAGTCGGCATTGCCTGCACCCCAAACTGCTGTGCCACATCCTGCAAAATTGCAATTGAAAGTGTTTCATTGATTTTAGGGTTTTTTCAGTATCTCCTACATGAGTGGGTTTGTAATACTAATACCCTACGGAGATCATTCCAAATAAAACATAGGAAAAAAAAAAAGTAACAATTATAGCATATGAGATTAACAAAAACTAGGGATTGGTTTTAAAATATTTTGACATACCGACAGTTCATCGACGTCAATCTTGATGAATTGGGTTTCGGGGAACTTGGAAGCGAGGGAGTGGATAAAGGGTTCCATCATCTTGCAGGGCCCACACCATGTGGCAGAGAAATCAATGACCATGAGCTTGGGGGATTGTTTCGAGTTGTTGAAGTGAAGCTTCCAACGGTTGGAGGAATGGAATTCGATGACCGGAGATGAATCCGTTTTCGCGGAGTTGTCGGCGGCGTAAGCGGGTCCGCCTCCCAGAAAACTAGACACAGTGGATCCCATATTCTCTCTCTCTCTCTCTCTCTCTAGGTAGGAAAGAAGGCGGAGCGTGTCGTAAAGAGAGAATAATTTATGCGGTCGCAACTTGCAAAACGACGTATATAGGTTACGTTCAACACAATCACATCACTGGTTTTTATAACCTTTTTTTTTCTTTCTTTCTTAATCCCTATTTGGATAAATAAATAAAAACCTTTTGTTTTAACCTAGTTATTATTTTTCCACACCCTCTTTTATCCTCTATTTTCTAATTTATTTTTTTATTTTTTTCAATTGATTCATAATTATTATTTATATTTATATTTTCTATCATTAATAAAAATTGAAGTTTATATATTACTCCTTCCATTTAGTTTTAAGTATCTTTAAATTAATATTTTTTTCTTTAACAATATATCATCATTATGAATACTTAAAATGATATGTTGAGAGAATCTATTAATATATTCGCATTCTTCGCAAAGAATGTCATTTTTCGTTAAAAAAATTAATATAAAAATTATGAATTAAGAACATAATTAATTATATTATACGTCAAATATGATTAAGCATATTATATATTATTTTCATGATAATCTTTATATGTAAATAATGTTAAAGTGAATCATAAATTTTTTTTTCAATAAAAATATAAGTATGAATTAATTTAATGAATCCACCAACTGACCATTCCCTTGTTCTTTTTCCCTCTTTCTAAATGAACAAAGATACCAAACTTAACCGCACACGTTTGGAAAATTTATCGAGTGTGCTTTGGACCCTTGTGAGATGAAAATTATTTTATACACTTAGGCGTATAGAAAACTATACGCCCATCCAGAGTGTGCATCTAATTTGTTGAATTAAAAAAGTGATCAAACCCTATATCCCATGGTTGTGCCACAATGTAATGCCCATATAGAAGCCACGGACCCTCGAGAAGCGCCCTCTCATAATCTTCCTTCCGTGATAAACGGACGATGAAGAAGTTATTCTCCAAATCAACGATGGAGAATTCCCCACTCACCTTCCACATCACTGGCAACCTGTGGCATAGCGTGTT
>JAOWAN010000001.1:8570956-8584551 GCA_028566635.1 Lobelia cardinalis
GGCAAAATTGTAAAACTCTTACAAAACCAAAACTAACACAAAACAAACACAAAACACAAACAAAAACAAAACATATTTAAAAATTCCACGTCCAAACGCACTATGTCGAAAAAATCACTCTCAACGCAATGTCGACCTTCCATCCTAGTTGCAAGTTGAAATACAATTCGGATGGAAGAATTCTCATCCAATGCTCTAGCAACTACTTGTCAGAGAGTTGAAATGACTCCTCAAAAAAAAAAAAAATCCAGTCCCCCCTCATCTGAAGGTGGTCAACTGCCCTTGATGTGTCATTTTGTTGGATATATCCCTGCACAAGAATGTGACAAGTCAAACCATCTGTTGAAAGGCCAACATCTCTCATTTCATGGAGAAACTCTCCATGGTTTGCAGCTTTGCAGCTCCAAGTTTCCCGACTATATATGCACGTACAATCGATGAGGTTATTGCAAATCAGAGTATTTAGGAGTTAGCTGAGTGCCTTCCGTGGTTTTGAATACTGCTAAAGCCTCACCAATTAGCTTCTTCGTTTTGCACAAGAAATCTATTTAGCATCCTCAAACTTCACCTCGTAGGCAGTAGCCATCCATCAGAGAATTGTAAGTTGTAGTATCGGGCTTCTTGCCTCTTTGAACCATCAAAAATCAAAGCATATCGTGAGCTTCTTTAGCATCACCTTTTCTACGGAGCGTATCGTTGATAATGGTATAAGCATGTGATTTAGGTTAGACATTCCTTTCTAACATTTCTCCGAACAATCTCAAATCTTCATCAAGCACACAAAATTACATAAACCATCAATTAAGCGGTTGGAAGTTACAACATCCGGTATAATGCCTTTCCCTACCATTTCCCAAAAGTGCCTCCAAGCATCGCTAGTTGACAAGATCGTAGATCCTTCATATGTCAGGTCAAAAGCTTAGGTTGGGGTTCAACGCCCTCAATATGGGGGGAGGGAGGGAGGGGGAGAGAGAGAGAGAGAGAGAGAGAGAGAGAGAGAGAGAGAGAGAGAGAGATGTGGGGTTCCAAACAGGAATAAAATCAGACATTGCAACTACACCTCAATCAGATTGTGATACCAAATTTTCAAACAGAGTTTGATAAAACTTGCACATCAAAAAGATTACCAAGTTATATTCCCTCTCTGACACTTATAAATTTAAATGGCTCACTACTCGACAATCATAATGATTTCAGGCACCAAGGATAAGCTCATCTTCTATCCATAGTTTGAAAGCCAGCCCGCCAACCATATAAACATCAAAATCATCTCTCGTATTCAGTTACTATGTGTTCCTATGGAGATTGGAGACACAACTTTTGTAGAATTGTTATTCAGATTCATGAAGTAGACAATGAGATGTACCATGTAATGTGCGCTGGTACGTCGTAGCCCCAGATGCAATCGGGCTCCACCTTTTCCTCCATGTTCATTGAAATGGAACTGAAATATCTCGGTTCTTGCTCGGATCAGTCATCGTCAAACACTGTATACACCCATATATGTGGATCTCTGGTCTGATCATCAGCAATGTACACCAGCTTGCTACCAAAGATATCACACTACAATCCATGTCATTACATGGAATTATTGAAATGGTACTGGAACGCCTTGGTTCTTGTTCACAATAGCCATTGCCAAATACCGACTACCCATTCCAATGGGTGTCTGATCATCAGGACCTTCCCAGAAAGGGGCTTCACCTTCACCCACCAGACGCCAATAGCCTGTCCTAAGAGATTCAGCTTGTTCTTCTGTGCTGCTCTCTAGTAATGCTTCTACCCGAAAATTGATTCCAAGATTACCGAGAAACTGAGATTGAGTGATTGGGCCATAGACTGCCACATTTTCTGTAGAAGGGATTGAGCATTGTGGTATCAATACAAATCTTTAAGTTCAGTAACATAAATTGAGGGGGAGGGGGGGTAGCATTTGTGAGTCAATATTTTGGGCTAGCACTACTCCGCTGCTCCATATTTAGGTCTTGAGGTCCTACTTTCTAACTTGAGACAGTCCCACTCCAAAGGTTCTGTTTGCAATAATAATTACTTCTTTTTTCTAGTTTCCAGATATACCCTTTTCAAATTTATGTCAAAACTTTAGAAATAGAACCTATTTTAGTCCTTATAACTGAAAATACTTTAAGGTGTTAGATGGACTCTTTAAGTGAAAATATAGGCACCATAAATCATGACAGCTAAAACAAGAATGAAAACCTGAAACTTCCTCTGCTGAGTGTCTGATTGCAGGAAAGTCAACATAAGCACTGAGATCAGCAGACCCTGGATTGTCCAGTATGTTGACGAACTTATGTTTTCGAATTGCCTGCAATTGGGAGTAACCATAATTATAAACAATTAAAACTGCAGGTGTTAGACCTCGTGCCTTAATATTTTGAACATTTATATATGAATAACATCATGTGGCAAAACTAGAAAACACGAAATTCAAAATGACCTAATACGAGAGACCGGAAAAGTTCCACCAATAGGAGATAAAATGAGAAAAAATCGCCTAAGATGGTTTGGACGCATACAGCGTAAAACAGGTTTGGAGTTGAGATTAGTCACAATTCCAGTATTAACAACGTAAAGACTTAGACAACTAAAGAAAGCCATGACAGAGTGTGGTCTATGTGGTGTTGTCGCATTGGACGGAACTCAATGGCCAAAAATGATTAATGTAGTGAACTCCGAGTAATTGGGACGAAGGCTGAGTTGAGTTGAGATGAGTTGAGTTGAGTTGAGTTGAGTTGAGTTGAGTTAGAAATAGAAAATTTGTCAGGTGTCATGGAACAGTTGAAAAGCATCAATTTCATAGTTTGCAAAAATAGTTCATTTATTAGTATTGAGAACAAAAACAATCCATCCTAAGCATACAAAGGTTTTACTAGCCAAGAAAACATGTTGTGTATTTAAAAAGCAGAAGCATCAAACCTGAAGACTGTCCGCAACTAATCCATTCAGGCCGTAATCAATTATAAGCGCACCACCACCATCGGAACTTACTCTTTCAGCAATCGCTCGAGACAAATCTATTGCTTTCGGGCAAACCTCAACATGATGAAGTTTTGCCAGATCTTCTGTCTGAGCCCACTTGCAGCGCTTTAAAAGATAAAGGACTGCAGGTGTAGGCTGTGGAGAGAGTACAATGCGAAACCTAACGATTGATATATTATCAGTTTAGAAGGCATATCCAGAAAGCAACAAATTAACTATAGACCAGCTTGAAATACTTACGACGAATATTCTGCAACATCAATCATTTTCTCACACCAGCCACGTGCAGCTCTCTAGGAAAAGTAAGGAAAAAAGACAATGCGTAAAATAACGCATAAGAGAAAAGAGCAACTATAAGAGCTTGTGTTTTATTTCATGCACACTCGGAGGCTGGTATCCAGTTTTCAGTATGTTGATAAGAATTCGACCACGTAACCTAGAAATTAAAGGACAAGGGCACAGAAAATTTCAATGCCGTTGAGTGTCATGTTGGGTTTTTGAAAAGTTACCTAATTTATCACTTCATCCGTCCCGGTATGAGCAGCACCAATTGCTCTCAATTTGGGATGGAGGTAGTATTGAAATAATTATTTAACAATATTTATTGTGTTTTAGATTAATTTCAACTTTTCTAAGATTATTAAGTTAAAAAGACCACTACCAAGTGTAAATTTGGGGCAATATATGAACCCCCCCCCCCCCGCCACCACCACCACCACCCCCACCCCTTCCTCCTCAAAATAATAATAATAATAATAATAATCTTTTCTTGTTCGCATTTAGATGTTATGGCCGACAGTAGCATAACTCGAGCTTTTTTTCAGTCTACTTTTCTGGATAATTGAGTAAATTATCAAGTTACAACCTACAAAAGGTTTTTTTTTTTTTTTTTAAACTAAGGTAGACCCATTTTCGAAATATGAAGTCATTTAACCCACCAAGCCTAGAATCTTAACCTGAACATGACCAGGGTAAGCTTAATTCTTCATGGTATAAATGTAAACTCTAAAGCAAAAGTGTGCATGCCGTCCCTGCTTAAACTGCGCTCCTCCCGATAGGATAAGATTTCGGTATCAGCACCGACACACTAGACAACAATGTATGGCCAAATCAAGGATAAGTCTTGTGATTGCAAAGCAGCTTTAGGCTGCAACTAACACTTACAAAGTGGCACAATGTTTTCGATACAGGAGATGGTTGAGACCAATCAGAAACGGTGAAACAAGAACCCCTTTATGAATGTTCAACATTAATGGACAAGAAGAGGGGGGTGTAAACAACTATATCACCCAAAAGTTGCTAGAAGAACCTGAAATTGATGAACTGGTAAGGCGTCATAGAACTCATGGGCAATGATGATTGTTGGCACTGTACAAAAACAACAATACTGTTAGCGAAAGACGTATGCAGTTGTCTAAAGCTTAAGCTACTAAAAAATTTATACATCGTCAAGGTCATCTACTACATAATCAAGCATGATTATGTCACTGTCACCTACTCGTCAGTCAGTAGAACAAATTGGCAAATGCAGCTATTTTAAGTAATGTCAGGCTCAGACCTAAGTAATGCAACAACATTTGCAAATCGCAATAGGAGGATTGTACAAATGATTTATGTAGACACTGATTTCACTGCCATTAATTTCGAACAGTTAAAAAATGTAATGAAAAATTGACACTATCTTTTTGTGGTTTCGTACCTAAAACATTCGCAGATTTCTCATTAGCCTGGCAACCTTCTATTATCTATCTTCAAATTCTGCATTCAGAGTTTAATGTAACAATGAGACTCAAGTGACTAAACTATAACAAAGACTGTTCTTTTAGAAACATCAAGGTTCACTCTTTCCTTGAAACACATCTAAATTATTTTGAATCTTCTCATTCTGACAGCACTCACAAAACTTGAAACCACATACATTTTCTAAACCAATCACAAAACTATCTTTATTAACCTTCAACAATTGCAGTTTTACCGAGACCTCAACAGCCGACAGGTATCCCTCTTGGATCTTAACTCTCACCTTCTGT
This sequence comes from Lobelia cardinalis, assembly GCA_028566635.1. Classification (NCBI taxonomy): domain Eukaryota; kingdom Viridiplantae; phylum Streptophyta; class Magnoliopsida; order Asterales; family Campanulaceae; genus Lobelia; species Lobelia cardinalis. The sequence continues at coordinate 8,575,987 of JAOWAN010000001.1, forward strand.
TTCGGTGTTTTCTCAAAATAAACACAAGATGCATGTTAAATAAGGACCCGAGAGGAACAGTAAGGAACAATGACTCTCTAGAGGTATTTTCTCTCAGAGTCCCCCATAGATCATTTAAAAGTTTACATTTGAAAAATGCAATGCTAGCCAAGGATCATCTTCATTGAAAAGTAAGTACTCTGAAGTGACTGAACATGCCATGGACTATGCACAGCATACATCTGGCAATCCATCCACCCTACCCAAGGAATTGATGCCTGTGCAAAGACTTTCAAGAGGACAACACAACACTCGTTGATTTATTTTTCTGACACAGACATAAATAGGGAAGGTAAAAACTTTAAATGGGCTAACATTCGACAACATGTTCAACTGAATACTTTATGTTACGCAGATGTGAAACCAGTGTGAAAAAAAATATGTTATTAGAGCAGTTTTGGCTTAAACTCTCTTTCGGTAAGGGGAATCAAAGGTAAAGGTAAAGACGTGGAGGCCTTGCATCTCTCCCTCTCACCCGGCTCATTCTTAATCACAATAGTGGCCTCTTGCTCAATCTTTATACTAGTTAATTCGAGTCTTCTAGATTAGCTTAGATATCGAAAAAAATAAAGGTCCCAATGCGAACGAAAGGACAATTGTTATGATTTTGGGTGGGACTCATCTATGCCTGGCAAACAGGTCCATTGAGTTGAGTTGGGTTGAATTAAAGAAAATAACAGGTGTAACGGGTTCAACCCATTATAGCCCATTTAATTAACCGGTTAAATGGATTGAGTAATAAATGAGTTAGGCTAAATCGGATCAAGGTGTTGGATACTCTTCAACACTAAAATATATTTTGTACACATTCTAGAACATGCATTTATGATTAGATGTTTGGATTAGATTGAGCTTCAAACAGGTTACTGTGAGTTGGAATGTTGATTTGACCCATCTTGCCAGGCTTAGACCCGTCCTAAGTATGGGATTAGGTGGGTCAATTTGAGGGACTCAAGTTTTAAGAGAATTGATTTGACGCCTTCCATTGGTCACGTGGCTTTTGACGTATTGGTCAATGATCTTAACATTTGGTATCAAAGCAGGCACCATGGAAAGGGCTACCTGGAGCAGAGTGTGAACTGTTCAAAGAAGGAAAAGAGCTTCCTACCGCCGGAGTGAAAGCTGCCTAGAGAGTGAGCCGTCGAGACGATGAATGCATAATGTGGTGAATTGTTATGATTCCGGGTCGGGCTCATCCTATGTATGAGATTAGGTGAGTCAACTTGATGTACGAAACTCAAGTTTAAGAGAATTGATTTGGAGTCTTGGACGCGTTCCATCAGCCACGTGCCTTTTGGCATGTTGGTATCAGCCTATTTTTCCTGTCTGCAACACCTATCCATGCATTTTCTAAAACTACATACATCATTTAAACATACAGTTTGATGCTCAATTGAATCTACTTACATCCTCTTGGAACCTGTTCCAAGGTAGCGTGCCACGATACTGGGTTTCCAGCCAAAGTGCTGATTTGTTTATCAACAATGTCATCTTCGCCATCTTCACTGATACATTTCAAACTGTGCTGTTGGATCTTTTTTAGTGTAGGACTGCACTCTACCAAGTGTAGGTGCAATGAATCTGTAAATTTCTTGAACTTTGATGCACCCTGCAAGAAGATGAAGCATGTCATTTCATCAGGTCCCATAGTTTTGTTGGTATAAACATTAAAATCTAAACACAGAGCAGATGAATTATGGTCACATACACGTAGAAGATCAGCCATTAAAGTTCCTCTTCCTGGGCCTAGCTCAACAAGGTTCACTTTGTTTGGCTGTCCCATTTGCTCCCACAAACACATAGTCCAAACTCCAACCATCTAAAGAAAAGAAACAGGAGTATTAAAACCTTTTGCGATTAAGTATTGACTTAATGTGCATCACAACAGGGTATGTACAAAAAGCTTGCAACTGAACCTGTATCTTGTAATTATAGTGACAAATATGGATTCGCCAACTATTCACATGGTTAAAACTCCAGAAAGTTCGGTAATAGAAACTTCAGAAACTAATAAATTTGGAATTACTACCTCCGTTTCAAAACATAAGATTTTAAAGGGTTTTGCACACTTATTAAGGAATCCAGAAATCAAGATAAACTTTAAAATAAGTACCCAAATTACCCTTGGTCCCAGATGGACTCACTCTTAAATTGTGTTTGTTCTTTATTTTTAATCTCCATAAGAACATTAAATAAGGACTGATTTAATAGGGGAAATTTTGGAACAAAATATAAATGCTTTAAGGATTTTATATTTTGAAGTGGATATACTATTCAGTAGAGAATCAGAAACCAAATATCCTTTATAGGTCAATAGTGTTATGTGAGGGATATACTTTCACTGCCAAACATAAAAAATAAATACAATGATTTGCTTTTTAAAAAGTACTCGCAAATTTGAACAAACATATTAGCATATTACATGCTTGCTAAATTGCACCAAAACAACAAGGTTTACAAAGCTCAGTAACAGTTATGCATACCTTAAGAGTGATACAGAAAGGGAAAAAAAATCATTAATTTAAATAGATTAAATACTAATGGTTGCGAGGATTTGAGTTTGGTTATAATGAATGCATGGAGCTTATGGAGCTGTCGAAATGATGTGGTGTGGAACAATAAGAGCTTCACGGCTGCTCAAGTCTTAGAGCGGGCTGCAAGTGTTCTCGATGAATGGAGGAAGGCTCAGGCTCTTGTGCTGAAAACTACTACTTCGACTCGGTCAGCCGAAATCAAATGGAGTCGACCGAGAAGAGGAAGGTTGAAGGTTAATGTCGATGCAGCCGTGTTTAAAAACCCGGGCAAAACGGGCTTTGGTATGGTGGGACGTGATGAGGAAGGTCTGCCGATTTTTGCGATGTGTTGCCCGAAGGTAGGGTTATATAATGTCACGGCGGTGGAGGCTATGGGAATGAGGGAAGCTTTAAGCTGGCTTAAAGAAAAGAAGTGTAAAGGAATTGATCTGGAGACCGATTCTCAAGTCATATATTATGATCTGATCAGTGAAGATGACGATCCATCCCCTTTTGGGGGTATCATTGAAGACTGTCGTAAACTGTCGACCGAGGTGCCAGATACCTCCGTTCCTTTCGTTCGTCGTTCAGCGAATCAGGTAGCTCATTTACTAGCTCGGGCTTCTGGTTCTATGTCTGAATGTCTAGTTTGGCAAGATGTTATTCCCTTATTCATTTCTAATGTAATTCGAGATGATTTAGTTGAATAAAGTTGATACTTTTTCTATCAAAAGAAGAATCTTGTAAGTTTCTAATTTTGTTTAGGAGAGATATTTGTCCCTTTATAGTTGTGGACCTAAACAACTGTGCTGTTATCTTTCTTTTTTTTAACCTGTGATAAAAGGGACAAATCTCACTATTTTTATTCTACGAATTCACATGGCATGGGATTGTGTGGAATGGCGGAAAAGGATTCAAGTAGCCAACCCCAAGTGATTGGGACTAAGGTTTAGCTGAGATGAGTTCTATGTATTCACAAACAGATCACGAGAAATTTAGAAGGCTGCATAGTTTTTTACAGCAAAAAACTTCCAAGGCAATTTGTAACTACAGCAGCCATTAGTCTTACCTCTCCAAACATCTGGCTAACTTCAGGGGAAGTAATGAAGTCTCCTTCTGCTCCAAATACATCCCGATTGATATAGAACCCAGCCTTTGGATTTGTCAAGACTTCCTCCATGTACTCGGCCACTGATATTGGACCACCTCGGAACTGAGAAAACCATTCAAACTTTATTTACCAGTTTGAATATATATAACTCATACAAATACTAAAAATAATCAATGACAACTGAAGATAAAAAGGCAAAGTTCAAACCATAAATAAATAGAAAACTAACTTAATGATAAGCCATGAATCACAAGATTTGTCCAAACTGTTGGATATTCATCTTCAAAAAGAAAACAACTCCAGCCAAGAAGTCCTGACTCCTGATATAAACACTGAGCGGTTACTGTTTGTTGCTCATATAGTTGCATGTAAATCTCAGAGAGTACCATCATTCGAAAAGGGTCTCAGAAACGTGAAAGTCTGCATTTTGTAGCATATTTCTTCTGACTTCGCTGAACAGATAATCTACTGGATCCTATCAATCTACCATGCAGTGCAAGAATTTTTGGATTCATCATCAGTAACATAAGAGCTCAATCACAAAAATTCAGCAAAGAAGTCCTCACTCCTGATATGAACAATTAAGCTGGTTATTGTTGCTAGTATAGTTGCATGTAGGTCTCAGAAAGTGCAATTATATGAGGAAGGGTCTCATAGATATGAAGATGCTGCATATCATACTACTCCCTCCCTTCCACAATAGATGACCTTTTACAAAACAAGGTTGTACCAAAATAGTTGACCTATAAGGATTTCTAGGCTTTTTTTACCTTTATTTTCCTAAATTGCCCTCATATTCTCCCAACTACCTATGACCATTAATTACATTTATCTCTTTTACTATCAATAAAGAGAGACTATTTAATAAGGATAAATTTGTCAATGTATATATTTCTTAATATGTGTGCACAAGTCTAAAAGGTCATCTATTGTGGAATGGAGGGAGTACTTCGTCTAACTTCTGCTGTACAAACAGTCGATAGGATCCTATTGTCGGTGGTTCACCATCATGGACAATGTTGGCAATCAAACCTCATACTTGCTCCCCAATTGTTGATCACATTTAGGCGTAGGGAAGAGAATATAATCTTTCGGCTCTAATTTTTTCAACATAAAGATCAACTAGGGTAGGGCTTTTCTCCATAAAGAAATTGTTAATTCGAACAGCTCATGTGAAGAAGAAGAAGTTACTGTAGAAGCCATGTAATGCTATATCTCATCCTACAATACAGGGACACAACTTCTGTAACAGACTGGCCATCAAACTTTTTCAGTAAATCACAAAGCTGAACTTGAGGAATTATGTTCTTCTCCATCAAAACTGTGAACAGCGGGGGTGGAAGCAAATCCAGTCCAAGCATCAAGAACAGCATTCGACTTCTCTGTCACAACATTAACAGCTTCACTACTGCATGATCTCTGCTAGTGGAAATACTTTAAGAATCTCCATTTTCTTTCTTATCAGAAATAGTTCTGTAAGGAATCTTTATGACAACCTCCAACTCTCCCTGAAAACACTCATGGATGATATTGATCTGTCCACGAGTCTTAAGGTAAGTATGCAGAGTCTTGAGAAACCCCCACATAAATTCAACAGGATCAGAATATGCCCTTATCCGAAATGATTTTTATTTGCTTTCATAACAGCCTCCAGAATTCATGTGCGCTCACCTGTCACTTGAAGCTCTATGCATTTCAGACTCTCTTGAAAGCTATCCAAAACAGTGATAGACCAAGTACAGATTTTGACTGCATATAGAGAGGAAAAGGTTCTTCACTGGGGTAACACGCATTAGAGATTGAATGCTGAAATCGAAAAAATCAGTCTCCTTAATGCCATTCAGTCCTACCACTCAATTGCCTGTTTTCATCAAGTTTATTTACTCCCTCTCTACTGAACCTGAGATTCGGAACAAGCCAAATATCATCCAGCAGAAACAACGAATTCTCTCCTTCTGAAGATTTTTGTATACATGGTGTTGGGCTTCAAGGCTACGCTTCTTACATAGTTATTAAGTATCGACCCTATCCTCTTTCTCAAAAATATTTCCCACAGACCAAGCATGCAAACACATTCAAGTTTGAAAAGAAATGACAACAGCACTTTATTAAAATCAAAATCCAAAATCTGGTGATTAAGTAGCGAGGTAAGGGCAGTCTCAGCTAATACCAGCCACCCAGCTCTCTTGGTGAATCCAATTAAGTATCATAATCTTCTTCTTCCTCTTCTTGATCGTACCTAGGCCCATTATCATCTATCATTTTTATCAGCATTTACATTCTTGCCTCTACTAATGTCTCCCCTTTCATCGTCTTCCTCTTTATAGCCGTCGTCCCATAAAACAAGCGGAAGAAGAGAGGTATATCAGATGGCGTAGATTGTGCAAGCAGCTTTGATCATCCCACCCCAGGATTTCTTAAACCTCCCTCTCATTGTTTTAACCATCATCACGTTTAAAATAAGGCAACTTCCCAGAGGTGAATTGCACCAGTGTCTATGGAAAGCACTAAAATCCTCTTACACAATTTTCACATGACGAGCTCCCTCAACATAGAACTTGACTAGTTCTGAAGGTACTTAAGGAAAACAAAAGTCAAACATCATTAAACATCCAAAAATAATCATTTTAATGTTACAAATCTTGATGCACAAAGGAGAACAAAGTTAACGGCAAAAAAATAAATAAATAAAACAGCACAAACAAGAAATCGAAACAGCTTCAAACCTTGATAATTCCTTTAAGGTGTTTAACAAGCTCAGAATCCTCCGACGAATTTTCATGAGAATGCTCTGCAACTCAAAAAGAAATGCAATCGTTTAATCCACCAAATAACATGGGAATATTCAATTTATACATATACACTTGTACGAAGTGAAGTGAAGAAGGGAACCAGGGGGATTATACAGGCCAGAGCGGTCTACGGATATTTTCGCATAGGACTGTGGAGTGAATTCATCCGGTAACTGAGGATCCTCTAAGGCCAAATGGCTATCCTCCGGAATAAGAGACGACGACGGAGATGAAGAAGATGAGCATTTCCTTGAGGAGAGGGCTGGATAGCTGGCGAGGAGACGACGACCTTGCACGGACGATGCTTGTACTAGAAATCGCCGGAGCATTTTGTCTCGTCGGCAAATGCTGTTTGGGAACTGGTCATCGTCGTTAGCCGACCATTTTGTAGTTTTATTTTATTTTATTTATATAAATATCGAATAAATTCCTTGTATTTCATTGATGGGGATGTAGCTCAGATGGTAGAGCGCTCGCTTAGCATGCGAGAGGTACGGGGATCGATACCCCGCATCTCCATTTTGCCCTCTTTTAGTTCTCCACTTATACTGAAAGATTTTTGTTAATCCCTAAATTTTTTTTTATTTGAAATTATTCAATTTTAGTTCATGTAACAAAAATTAAATACAAATTGATGCTAAAATTAAGTTTCATTCTATTAAATTTGAAGTAAAAATAAGTATACAACTATACATATTACATTTTTATTATGAACAAAACCATCAAATTTTTTCCGTCATATTGATTTATTTTTTTCATCATTTACAAAAAGAATAGGAAAAAAGATGAAAAAAATGAATAAATTTGATATTTTAACCGCGGGAGTAGCAAGTGTCATACACACTTATTTTTATCCTAAATTTAGCTGGATCGAGATTAAAATTTATAATAGACTGCATTTGATTTTCTTAGTATACGGATCAAATTGAACAATTTTTAATTTAGAGTTTCTTGAATCATTTTAACAATTTGCTCAATTTATAATTTATCATGACTGTCATCTCTGAGTGTTTCTCAACTTTAGCATTTTTTTTTTTTTTTGGAATATAAGATTATTCTAATTAGGAGCAACTTCAATTCAAGACATTAATGTTTTTTAATTTACTTCTTTTATATTAATAGATCTTAAACATTTATTTTTCCTCCAACAATTTAATATTTCTGTCAATTTTGTTCTTTCCGCTGCTTTCCACCTTTTAAAATAGACTTCATCCATATACTTTGAAAAAGGTAAACTTACCTACTTCTCCTCAATAGAAGAAGGTGTTTAATTTTTTTGGATACCTAATCATTATTAATCTTTAATAGCATGGGTCATTGAACTTCTTAAGTAAAAAATTAAATATATAAAGGTGGTTGTTAAAATAATATTTTTTTCGTTTTATAATAATAGATCTTTTTAATTTATGTATATGTATTAAAAATAATTTATATTGACAATTTTATCTTTATGAAATAATTTTTCTTTATTAGTGAAAAAATAGATAAGTATAATTAATAATTATTAATAAGAGAATAAGAGAATAATTTAGAAAAATATATGTAAAAATTTCCTTAAAATTCTATAAAAATAACTATTTTTGAATAAATTTTAATTTTTAAAAGGTGTACTATTGTAGAACGAAGGGAGTATAATGCAATGATATACTTCATTCCTTCCACAACAGCGGACCTTTTAAGATTGAGCACAAAAATTAAGATTTACTTAATTATCTTCTATTATTCCACTTTGATCCTTCAATTAATACTATACAGTTAAAAGTCATTTCAAATTATTCCATTATTTGTAGTTTGGGAGTAAAGAGCAATTTTGGAAAAGTAAATCATAAATTTATAAAAAAACAACTATTTTGGAATAATTTATAACTTTTAAGGAGTCCACTATTTTGAAACGGATGATGTATATATTAATGTGGTTCTTTTTAATAGTTTAAATTTTTGGATGAGTTAGTCACTTAGCATGATATAAGAGCCCAAACTTGACAAGATATTGAGATCAAATATTTTCCCTTATATTTTCCTCTAAAAAAAATTAGGGTAAAGTGCAAGAAAAATCACTCAACTATACCCGAAATTGACATTCAGTCACCGAAGTATTTTTTTATTATTT
>JAOWAN010000001.1:8624708-8636636 GCA_028566635.1 Lobelia cardinalis
AAGGGTGCATTTGTCAATATATATTACTCCTTAATAAGTGTGCACAAAACTAAAAGGTCCTCTATTGCGGGACGGAGGGAGTACCACATTACCACCACACAATCTACGCAACTTGTTTTACTTCTTCATTAGATATTAAATACCGCTACATAAGAAAATGAACAGATCTGTCTAAACCGACACACAGCCCTCCAAAGGAATGAACATTTACTTACAGGGTTAAAGCAGCAATAAGGTCTGCATTGGAGAAGCTCAATCCAGCATTTAATTTGGTGAAATTTCCTGTTTTGGTGTCAAACGAAACATCAGTCCCCAGAGCAGCAACATTGGTGCCCACAACACCAGAGAAGTTGATTATGGGGTTTGCAGTCAACCCAACGCTTGTGCTTATCCCTGCGTAGTCATGCAAGTACTGAAGTTCGATCTGTTGCATACACAAAGGAATCAGAAGCCACATAGAAGACTTGGAATCGAGAAACAGCATCAATGCCATGCAATTATGGAACATAAATCTAGCTAACACACCATACTGAAAGACCCTGGCTACGAAAATCAGAAATCATTATTACCTTGCCAGACCTTTGATCTGGAACTTTGAAGCTAAGTATTGTCTTCAACCCAGGGGCAGGTTCATCAACTGCGATTGTTGTAGAAAGCTGGTAATAAGGCAAATATTTCATTAGATGATCAGATACAAGCAATTCACAGTCAATAAACTATCAACCATAACGAGAAACAAAGCACATTTGGATTACTATTGAACTCATGTCTTATTTGAGTACGCACATATATTCAAGTCATTTGACCCATAAGTGAATGGGTCCAGAAGAAACTTGTGGGCTCAATGCTACCATCTCATTCCCAACAAGGGATATTTTGTAAAGTGAACCGTCATGACAGCCCCGCCAAAAACTTATAGAGAACTTAAAATTGGAGGAGTATAACCAGAATGGAGGTGCCGCCAAGGAGAGCGTTAACAAAGGCTTCGCACTAGAAGCCATTCATATTCATTTGCTATCCAAATAGAACAGTAACAGTTGTTCTAACAAATAAAAGCAATCACTGCATAAATTGAGCTACACTAAAAGGGACAAGACATCCTCATCTCAGCTAGTCATGCCTATGAACATAGGCGGCCAATCCTTCCAAGAGATCTAGACTTCTCTGACCCCACCTAAAAATTAAAAATATATATTAATATATATATATGATTCCTAGCCAAATAATTTATAATCCAACAACCGCAGTCATCATGAACCATAATTGGAAGTGCCTTGTTACAAACATTCCATCCCAGGAAGTGTCTCATCTAATCCTTAATCATGAACAAAAGAGAACATCTATATTAGCACATATGTCGTAGATACAATCTTTAAAGGAAAATATCAACTGATTGAAGTTAATGCCTTAGCAAAATACAAACAAAGGGGTAAGGTTGTTGTAACCCCAACCTTTGAATCTTCCCCAGGCATAGGTAAAATTTAAATGATAAGAATGTCAAAAATACAAGGTTAGGAGAGTGAAGAAGCAAAGAAACATGGTAGAATTGAAATGAAAAGTGCAACTTTGATCTTACATTGGAGTTCGTGTCCACTTTGACATCAGTTGTGATGTTCTTGTTCTTCAATTGAGTGTTAACATCAGCCAGAAATAGGTCTCCATTCTTTGTTCCAGATGATGTGATAACCTACAATGCATTATATTTCATATTTTATCCAAAACAGACTACGAAGTCGACATACATAATCTACTAAGGTATCAAATAAATCCTAATCTTCACTGTAATGACAGTTATAAGACAAGATTTCCCAATCACACATTTCCATATAAACCAACAAGAACCTTCAACAGAATGATACCAAATGGAAGACAAAGAACCAATAAAAGCAATGCAGGAAAATAGTACCAATTACCTCTAGACCAGCAAACAATAGAAGAATGCTAAACATTTACCGCTTCCGAAAGCATATACATGAAAAATTAAGTATTACTAAGGCTACAGGTTCCACAAATCATGATGAACCAAGCAGTAACAACAATTTTATTTTATTTTTCCAAAGGAAAAAGTAGATTGATTATATCAATAAAATTCACAGCATACAAGATGTGTCCGAACACAACTCCAACAGAGACCAACAAACCACAGGAACACAAGCTCCATACCAGAGAAAACAAACCCCTAGCATCTTAACAGATGAGTAAAACACAAACCAAACTGTATATATTGGCTTCACACAAAATGGCCTTCCACATCAAAATAACATTGATTTCATCATTTAAAATAAAACTCTAATATAGGCCAACATAGTGGCAACTGAACTTCTATTTACATACATTTATCTTCACACTGCATACATAGGTAAATAGCAAGCACATGAATAATCAATAAAAAATTCTACAATGTCAAGTCTAAATAACACTAAACACAGTCTACGAAATTCCTTAGAAATTAGTTAAGGAGAATAAATGTCTATACGAATAAATGCACACACAGACTTACACTTAGTAATTAGCTACAACAAAATGTTCTGCAGATCTAGTATAAGGAAATTAAACACAGGAAAAAAAAAATACTCACAACTCCGGTCGGCGAGTAGGTCGTGATAGTGAACTTCTGGTCGCTCTGATAATCCTTGTACAGAAGATCTAATTTCAAATGCACAAGATAAAATTAAAACATGAAATTCAAGTTTAACGAAACAAACAGCAAACATAAAAATCTACAGAGAGAAAACTTTCGCTAATTTTAAAATCTACACACAGAAAAACACACTAATTTTAAAATCTACACACAGAAAAACAGAAATTCACACTCACCTCTAGCACTTTTGCCGATGGCCGTGTACAGACCAGGTCCCTTGGCCATGATTTTCAACTGAAAATGGCTAAAACTCGCAAAGATTTCGAGAAAGAGAACAAACAAAGCACAGGGACTGTTCTTCAAGCACACCGATTGAGCGTCATATTTATATACCTGTAAAATGTAATTGAAATAAAAATCCCTAATTCTCAGTTGGCTTTTTTCGAACGGTGTGCTGCTACTGTTACCTTACGTGTTCCTCGGTAAATCAGGGCTGTTAGATCAGCTGAGGCGGTGATTTCGATGTGTATGAGCCGTTGATTTACGACGTGGTCGTAAATTTCATAATTTTTGTTTAGGAAGGGTTTTAGTTATTAAAATACACGTGTCGATATCTTATTGCTGGTTATTTGGTGATGCGGGATTAAGATAGGATTTTCTTTTTCTTTTCCCCAAAGACAGGGGGTGGTGAGGTTTATTGCTTTTCAAGAAATGTTATTATCAGATTATTTACAAATAATCAGTTTTATAAATTGGGCTAATATTGTTAATTAATGAGAGATGCTCTCCAAGAAATGGTGTATTGCTCTCCAAGAAAAGCTCTTTGGCGGAGTTTTATTTCTATTCGATAAGGAAATAAAACTTGGGCTGGGCCGGACTGGGCTGGGCCAGGGGACTTGTATCGTAAAAAGGCTTCTTGTTATTTATAGTTTCAAAATTTTTTATGATTGCCACTAATTTCTATAAAAATACTCTTACTATTTATCATTTCTAAATTTTTTACTTTATCTTATATATAGTTATCGTCCTTAAAATTTTTTGTATCAATTGTTTATATAGCATAATGATTTAAGAATTTACAGGCTTGATTCAATCAAGTTAACATAAAAGATGGCACATAATGTAACTGTGCACAGTTTAATATTTTTATTGGTAAATTACTATTATTACCAAAGAACTTTCATTAAGGGTCCTCAGATACCCTAAAACTTTTTGTAGGTGCCTTGTATATTTTTTTACATTTATGGAAGAAAAAAAGAAAAAGAAAAAAGAGTTTAAAAAAAGAACAATAAAATCGATTACAGAAGAATCATTCTCCTATGAATCATGTTGTTCATATCATTTTTCAGAGCATGGTTCAGTTCCATTGGTGTCATCGCCCACCACTTGAATCGATCATCTTGCCGAATAGCCATTCGAACCATCATGTCCGCAGGAGAGTTAACTTCCCGAAATATTACCTTTTACGTTACCTTAAAGTTCGGAAATCTAATGGAGGGAATCTTTGTGAACATTTGCTGAATTAACAATTCGTTTCAAAGTGTTTTTTTTTTTTTGTCAGTGTGGCTTCGTGATTTTTATTTTATTTTTTTCATAATAACTACAGCAAATTAAAAAAATATAAAATTAACAAGAGAGAAAAATCAAAACTTACCAAACTGAAACCGTGTGAAAAATTTAACCTAGCAGACAATCCCTCCATGGATTCCCTTGACTTTAATTATATAAATGGAGCTTGAGATTAAAGAATCTACAAAGTAGACTGAATAATGTCCCTCCACTTATGGTGCTTTGAAGACTTTTTGTGCTGGTCTTTGTTTATTGAAATTCTCTTTTTTTTTTTTTAAATTTAAAAAATTCTAGTTCGTAGATTTTAAAGTTAATGAAAAAAAGGCTATAGATTTGTCACGTAAAAAATTTAAGACTAATTTTATTTTATCATGTCTTTGATATTTAATTACATTGTTCATTCATATTCCATGCACCACTAAATGTTTAAATACTAGGTTTAACTTTAAATTAATTAAATTAGAAGTATATAAGTTATTAATACTAAATAATTAAATGTGTACAGTTTTTAGTACTAATTAAATCGTTATATATATAAATTAATATCGTAGACTAATACACAGTTCTCATATATACTAAAATAAAACATTAAACTAAAGCTTTAATTTTAAAACTTAAGAGTAAAGCCTTCTTCTAATAAATAAAAGGATCGAGGAGGTCAAGAGTTTTTTTAGATAATTATAATCAAGGGTCATTATATCTTTTATTCATCATCATGTAATGTAACTGATGATATTTTCTCATCTCTTCTTCACACATGCAAACCAACATCATGATCCGACTCTTACACGATTTTCATTAGGGGTCGCAATTTGTGACCCAATTAAATTTGCGGGTTTATAAAATTTGTAAAATTAACCTATTTAAGTGTGTGATAATTAATAAATTTAAACATATTTAGTAAATTAATGTCAAATAGATTCAAATTTAATGATTATAACTCACTTAAATAGATTAATTTTAAAAAATATAAACCCACAGATTTAATCGAATCACAAATTGTCACCCCTAATTCCCATGTTTCTGAACGAGCATATGTAATTAATTCGCACATAATTGCTTGCTTCATTGGCTGATCTCTATGTATGTGAATGATGCTTTTAGAACTGCCAACTGAGCACACGCCTCTACTGAGGGGGTTACAAAGTTGTTGAAGCCTTCGGTTGTTGATTTCCTTCGGCAAAAGGTTTGATTACTGCCTCATCAGTTATCATTTAGTGGCAAGTTAGTTTGGTTTTTATCATTGTATGAATATTTTTTTATTTCAAAATTCGTTTAGATGAAAAGATTTATGGTTAGGTCACTTATATAATTTTTATAAAATTTTGATATTGATTTATCAATATACTTGATCATAAATCTAATATTTATCATTGATTTTTATTGATATTTCATTCTACTTTTCATCTATGTACTCCTACTCATTATTATAATATTTATATCACATCTCATCAAATCCTATACCAATTATTATTATACTATCTTATACTTTATTTAAATTAGTGGGCCTTACTTTTTACTCATACATCACATTTACTCATATACTTTTTTTATATAATATAATATTTACATCACATCTCATCCCATCAAAACTCATTATCTCATATTTACTCATTATGTCGCATCACATTCAATCAAATCAAGGGCAATTTCGTCCTTTCATTTTAAACATAAATCAACTAATATCACAATATCAAAAGTCATCTTTTGTCCGTATCACATAACATAACTACGCCTAACAAGAGATCCGCGGGCTTATTATTCGTTCAAGTACGTACATATTAAGCACGATCACCATTCCAAAAATAATTATAGCTAGGACAATAATAATAATCAAAGGTACTACCCGTATTATTTAACCACACACAACTAATCATATAGAATCATTCTAACCTTCATGCTCGAATTGGTGAACCGAACAACAATAGATGAACTAACATTGCCCGTATCACGGAACATAACTACGCCTAATAAGAGATTCGCGGGCTTATTATTCGTCCAAGCAATGACGTACATAAGAAGCACGATCACCATTCCAAGAATAATTATAGCTAGGACAATAATAATAATAATAATCAAAGGTACTACCCACATATATTTTCTCTGAAATGTAAAAAATTAAAGAGAAAAAGAAAATAGAATGAAATAGATAATTTGAAACATCATTTGACAAGTATAACATGAATTATAAATAAAAAGTTATATGAAAAAAGGAAGTTAGTGACATATATACCTATTTTTCGAATCACATGACTCAAAAAAGTTGTACGGACATTTCTACTTCCATTTTCGATAGGGAGAGAGAGAGAGAGAGAGAGAGAGAGAGAGAGAGAGAGAGAGAGTAAACGAGGTCTTGGGGGCGGGAGGTGGTAGTTGGGGATGAATCTGGGGGTGAAAGGAAGAGCCCAAATTAGGACGAGAAGTGCAACTGTGAGAGCTGATCAAAGACTGGTCCGCAAATATAAGTAGAGAAAATATGGAATGGGCTAGATATATATAGTCGAAAAAGAGACTTTGAGAGAGAGAGAGAGAGAGAGGGAAAATGTGCATGGTATTACTTCTTCAATACATATAAAAAGGTTGAGACTGTAACTTCGGCAGTCCCCCATGACCCTACCCTGAGCCAACGTGGAGGAGGTAAATCGCAGGATATGCATCACAGGAGTCAGGGTGGAGAGCTAACAAATAGGCTCAGGGCTCTTAACCCTTAGGTCACTCCCGCTACATATAGTATATATACACTGTATTTCATGCATGCAAGCTAGCTGGGTAGATATCAGGATTAACTAATTCATTCTATTTTTGTGTGCATGTTCTTTTAAAATTTCTATATGCATGCTTGCAAAGTAATCACATACTAACTCAAAGTAAAAATTAGATTAATTATAACTGCATGTCATCCTATTGGTTAAAACTTTTGCTCCCATTATTTGTTTTAAAACAAGATTTTACTTCTAGGAGAATAATTAAGAGCTACGTACAATAACATTTTGCATGCACCCAATAATATGATTTAACCTTGGATTAATTATGGGCCACTGTTTGTTCTTTTTTTAACAATTTCGAATGGCTGCTTAATCAAGGAAATCCATATTAATCAAAAGGCTCTGACGAGACCAGCTGTGGAATCTACTACTGGTTTAAGTTTGATCATTAATGAAAGGAAATGGAAACAATTCCAACATAAACTTTTAGGCTTTTCCTGAAATATTGTCAGTAATGACCTTTTTAGTATCTAAGCTCACTTTACATTTCATGGAAGAGCCAATTCAAGGCCCACAAAATTCAATTTTCATTCTGTTTTTGCTTTCTTTAATTAATTACAATCATTTTTGATCTAGAATAATTTCTTAGGATGTGAAAAAATTAGCATTTGTTTATTTTCGAGGTCATTCCAAAATGCTCTATATATGCTCTGTTCCTACAAATGCATGGCTTGGACGTTACGGTAAAGGAAATGCGACATTTCACCTTACATTTCATTCCATAGCCAATTCAAGGCCAATTAGAGAAGTAAATAAAATTTTCTTTTTGATATGCAAATGCACAGTTATTGCACTATTGTTGCACAATTGTATTTTATAATTTGAATTATTTATGAAATAAAAGCATTACGTATTACTTAATAATATACATAACTAGGGTATGCTCGTGCCCGAGGGCACGGCGCGACATAAAATTAATGAAAAGCTAACATTTAAAATTAAAAAATTTTAATTTACAAAAGATGTACCAATTAAGTTTATAAATATTGATATTCATGAGTTAAATGTAAATATATTGGTTCATTTTAGATTTGTGCATGCTGTATATTCGTGTTCGGGGATACGGCGTATGAAAAATTATCAATCCCACTCTCATTCATTTTAGCTAACTTAAAAAATTTTATTCAAAAATTAAAATTAGTAAAGCAAATGCATTTCATTTAATTAATAAAAATTTGCATCACCTAGCTACACTTAATAAATATACTCAAATTCATACTTAAATTAGATAATAACGATAATTATTAATGATTATTTTAATTTTAGAAAGTAATATATGCTAAAATCCTAAATTAATTACAATAATTTTAATTTTTAGCTTTAATATTGGTATTTTTTTAAAGAATTAGATAATTATAACCTTAATGATTAAATTTATAATTTGAATAGAATTTTATATGTTTAATCCTAAATATTCAACTCAAGCCACTAATATGACCTAATACAATACAGCCCATCCTATAAAGTCAAGTCCAAATCTAAATTCAATTGTAAGGAAAGAAATTAAATCAAGCACAAACTTAAATCCAAACTCAAACCAAAATCAAACCCTCGCAGCCACTCCGTCCTCTTAGAAAATTAAGAAACTCAATTTACCCGTCACACGATCTAGTAACTCAGCTCCCCCACTAAAAACTCAGGCACCACTCCATCCACCACCCCGTTAGAGCTTCCCCGTCGCCGCTCACTAACACCACTGCTACACCATCAACCCCCCTCCCTTTCCTCTTCCCAAACACATATCCTCTTTTCTTGACCCCACTCCACCACAAACCTGTGCCACCGTCGTCCTCGTCGCCCACTCCATCCCCTCTTTTCACCCTTACGAAATTCCTCTCGTTCGAACTTCATCGCCGCCACTAAATTTTTTTGTGCTTACACTATGCTCTCCTTTTTTTTTTTGTTAAAATTCTTTTTGATGTTCAGTATCAATAATATTTAAAATTCTTAATGTATTTTATTTGAGTTTTAAGTTTGATTTAGATCATCGTATTTTTTTTATTTCAGTCAAATAGATTTGGTAAAAAAAAAATTTGAAGTTCAAAAAATTGAACTACTGTACAATTTTATCTTCAGCTGGAATGGAAAGGAAATAATGGAAAGGACTATGCATTTGAAAATTTTGTTTCCAATGTCCTTTCTGACAAATTTGCACAGATATATATATATATATATATATTCTGCACTTTTTACTGTTACTTGATGGAACTGAATGAACAGTTCAAAAACAGCTTGAACTTGTACTATAGATATTATTTAACCATATACAACTAATCATACAGAATCATTCTAACCTTCATGCTCGAATTGGCGAACCGAACAACAATAGATGTACTAACATTGTCCGTATCACTGGACATAACTACGCCTAACATGAGATCAGCGGACTTATTATTCGTCCAAGCAATGACGTACATAATAAGCACGATCACCATTGCAAGAATAATTATAGCTAGGGCAATAATAATAATAATCAAAGGTACTACCCATATATTTTTTTGCTGAAATGTGAAAAATTAAAGAGAAGAATAAAATATAATGAATTAGATAATTTGAAATATCATTTGACAAGTATTACATGAATAATAAATAAAAAGTTATAAAAAAAAGAAGGAAGTTAGTGACATATATACCTACTAGGTTATGCCCGTGCTCGAAGGCACGGCGCGACATAAAAGTAATGAAAAGCTAACATTTAAAGTTAAAAATTTTAATTTACAAAAGATGTACCAATTAAGTTTATAAAAATTGATTTTCATGAGTTAAATGGAAATATATTGGTTCATTTTAGATTTGTGCATGCTGTATATACGTGTTTGGGGACACGGCGTGTGAAAAATTATCAATTCCACTCTCATTCATTTTAGCTCTTAAAAAAATTACAGCTCATGGAAGAGCCAATTCAAAGCCTACAAATGTCAATTTTCTTTCTATTTTTACTTTCTTTAATTAATTACAACCATTTTTGAACTAGAGCCATTAGGATGTGAAAATATTAGCGTGTGTTTATTGTCAAGGTCATTCCAAAATGCTTTATATATGCTACGTTCCTACAAATGCATGCGTCCGACGTTACGGTAAATGAAATGCGACATTTCACCTTACATTTCATCCCATAGCCAATTCAAGGCCCATTAGATAAATAAATGAATAAATAATTTCTGATATGCAAATGTAAAATTATTGCACTATTGTTGCACAGTTGTATTTTATAATTTGAATTATTTATGCAATAAAAGCATTATGTATTATTTAATCATATAAATAATATTATTTAACCATATACAACTAATTAATCATACAGAATCATTCTAACCCTCATGCTTGAATTGGTGAACTGGACAATAATAGATGTACTAACATTGTCCGTATCACAGAACATAACCACGCCTGACATGAGATCTGCGGGCTTATTATTCGTCCAAGCAATGACGTATATAATAAGCACGATCATCATTACAAGAATATTTATAGCTAGGGCAATAATAATAATAATCAAAGGTAGTATCCATATATTTTTTTGCTGAAATGTGAAAAAATAAAGAGAAGAAGAAAATAGAATGAAATAGATAATTTGAAACATCATTTGACAAGTATTACATGAATTATAAATAAAAAGTTATATAAAAAGAAGGAAGTTAGTGACATATATACCTACTTTTCGAATCACATGACTCGAGGCATTTTTACTTTCATTTTTAATAGGGAGGGATGGAGACGGAAAGGGAGAGAGAGAAAGAAAGCGAGAGAGAGAAACAATAAATGAGGTCTTGGGGGCGGGAGGTGCAACTGTGAGAGCAGATCGAAGACTGATCGATTAGGACGAAGCTGGTTGATGATGCACGGATTTTTCTGCGATCTGGTGAGCTGCTACGATGACTGAAGGCTATGTTCAAGACTCGCGAGGAATCTATCCGTACTGACGCGGTCGAGCAATACATCCAGTCTGAAGACTACATAGCCTCGTCATCGCTCCTCACCTTGTCAAAATTCTTCACCAGCTCGTTCAGAGAATCAACCGTGCCTTGGAGATGATCGCGTTTGTCAACTGCCTCCCCCAAATCTTTCTTGGTCTCCTCAAGCTTTTTCTCCAGCTTCTCCACAGTTGATTTCAAGCCCGCCACCGAGTCTACCGCAAACTTCTTCGCCTTCTCTAGCTCCGAGGTAAGTTGGGTGACCATTTTCTTGGATCTCCTTGATTTTTCTGCCAGGGCAGTTAGGTTGGAACTCATCTGCGATAAGGAAAAAGGGCATTAGCCAAGAAGCGAAATATACAGTGGAAATGCAAAATAGCAAGACGAGGAAGAAACCTACCTCACAAATTTGGATGCCAAGCCTGCCCGCGATCTCGCTTTCAGAGTCCTCGGCCACCTTTTCCCAATGGGCTTGGTCAGCCACTCTAGCCAGAATCGAGCAACCCGGGGAAGCATCGCGACCGCGAGCATCCATGTCCATCTTAGAAATATAATGGGGAGGCTCGAGCTCTTTCATTAATCTCTTCAAGGCCGCCTCATTGCCTCGAGGATAGACAAAATCTTCGGAGAGCCACGAAGGAGCTGGAGTTGGGGATGCGACTGTCACAATAGGGACCTCAGGCTCTGAGGCCTTGTCCTTTCCTTTCTTGCTCGCTGGGGCTTGCGAGCTCTCCTCCCCAGGCCTTTTGGTCGCCGGAGCCTTGGGTTTTGGAGCAGCAGGGGCTCTGGTCGCTGTCCCTCTCCCTTCCTTTAGTGAATGCTTCTCCACCGTTGGGAGAGGGATGGGCTCTTTATTCTTCATCGCCTCTCGGCGACCAGCAGAATTCTTTGCAGCTTTGTTCTGGGCTGCCTCAATGTTAATGCGACGCACTGCAAAGAAACATAAAGCGACAATCAAACAATTATTATACGAACTTAATACAACAAATTTGGAGGTTGTAAAGATAAAATAAAAAGCTAAATGCTGAAACCTACAGCTGCTAGATTGCATTCTGTAGCGATAAGTGCAGATTTTGCCATCGCCACAGGAGGGGCATTC
>JAOWAN010000001.1:8645925-8660692 GCA_028566635.1 Lobelia cardinalis
TTTTAAATTCTTATCTAATTTCAAAAAAAGTTATAAAAACAAAGTTTTACATTAAAAAAATTATAGTAAAAAAATTTTGAATTAAAAAAAATATAAGAACAAAGTCATAGAATAAAAAGGTAATTTTAGTTGATACATATAAAACACAAATATAATCTCATATTTTTAAATTCTAAATTTCATCAATTACTCTTGATTTTACATTATTTATTTTTAAAAGATAGAAAAGTCCAAAAAGTGTTTAAGAGGTAGGTCTCAGTCATTCAGCCTTAGTTTGGAGTCTGATTTAATAATATGAATTAAGTGGTATTTAGATCTGAAAATAAAAATTTATCAAATGGTCTGAATTATCAATTGTGTTATCGAATCAGATGTAACCCTTTTTAAGAGGTTGATTAAGTGCAAATAAACACTTCTACTGCGGACCATGTATATACATCAGATTTCCACGGCTTGAGACTCTCAGCGCCTACCATTCATTATTCAGGTGCAAAACCATTGCCTCTGTCAAATTTCTTTTTTTTTTTTTTTTCTCTACATAATACAGCAAAAGTTTTTAACTGGTTTTGCTTGTTTTTCGCTAATATCATGACTGGTTATAAGATGAATTGGCGTTGTTATATAAAGGCAGCCAAGGTCAGGGAATGAAAGAAATGAACGAGAGTTGAAATAGCAATCTCTCTCCTAAACGCTTCCCTTAATTAAGCATATGAGGTGGGGGTGTCAATGTTGATAGCCTAGAGTCGATTTTGGATTTGCTTCAGTTGTGGCTGCAGGTCCGATCGGACTCTAGACCACGCGCCCCATATATAGCCATTTCTGGACCAAGGACAATCCACCCCGTAGCCAGCCCCCTACTTCTCAGCTTCTCTCGTTCCGACCAAAAAAAAAACAAAGGATGGAAGGAGCTAGGGCGAATGCATTGTTCATCTTGTTTCTCACACTTGCGGCCATGGTCCCAGCCTTGATGGCTTACGAGTAAGATCTCTTTTTTCCTTTTCGCTCATCATTCTTAGCAATGTTCGTGATTGCTAAGAATGTTATTTACCAAATTTTGTGATGTGGATTCATGAAAATGTTTTATGATCTGGTGCAGTTTTGAGGCTGTTTCCAATAGCACAAGGAGGAATCTTGGAAAGAAGTACTTCGGCCCATGCAAGGCCTACAACTCGATTGACAGGTGCTGGAGATGCCAGCCCGACTGGGCCAGCAACAGGAAGAGGCTAGCTGATTGTGCACAGGGTTTCGGCCACAACACCCATGGAGGCAAAGACGGTAAATTCTACGTGGTGACGGATCCATCGGACAATGACATGTTGAACCCGAGGCCGGGTACCCTTCGCCACGCGGTGATCCAAAGGAAACCGTTGTGGATCATCTTCTCTCGCAGCATGACCATACGGCTCAAGGAGGAGCTGATCATGGCCAGTCACAAGACCATCGATGGACGTGGTTTCAATGTCCACATCTCCGGTGGGGCTGGGATCATGATCCAGAATGTTGAGAACATCATCATTCACGACCTCCACATCCACAACATTGTCCCCACTAATGGTGGCATGATCAGATCCTCGGTAGACCATTTCGGATGGAGGGGGAAAAGTGATGGCGATGCCGTTTCCATATTCCAATCGCACGACATTTGGATCGATCATCTCTCTCTATCTAAAACCGCTGATGGGCTTATCGACATTGTCAAGCAGTCCACCGATGTCACCATATCCAACTGCCACTTTGTTAAGCATGACAAGGTAACTATACGAACAAAAATCAAGTTTGCTGTTTATAAAACATTCGTAAAAGCAGAATATACGCTAGCTTGTTTTACGGGGGTTTGCCTTTTTTGCAGGCTTTGCTGTTTGGTGCAAGCGATGTCGACCCAGCTGACAGGATAATGAGGGTAACAGTTGCATTCAATCACTTTGGGAAGAAACTAACGCAAAGAATGCCGGCTGTACGCTGGGGATTCGTTCATGTCGTTAACAACGACTACACACACTGGCAGAGTTATGCGATTGGAGGTGCAGACGGTGCGACGATCATCAGCCAGGGCAACAGATTCATTGCTCCAGATGACCTTGCCACTAAGCAAGTGACCTACAGGAAAAAAGCGCCGTATTCAGTGTGGAAGGACTGGACATGGAGATCAGAGGGAGATTTGTTGATGAATGGAGCAACTTTCATTCAATCTGGAGATCCAAACTGGGCACGGAAATACCATGGTTACAAGTTGATCAAACCAGCACCCGCTTCCAAAGTTGGGTTGCTCACCAAGTTTGCGGGAACCCTTCCCTGCAAGGTGGGGAAAGCATGCTAAGATGAAGAGAAGACGAAAAATAGAAATATAAAAGGGAATGAGATCATCAGAATATGGGAGGCAACAAGACGACGAAGAAGAAGAAGAAGAAAGAAAGAAATAGAGGGGTGATTTTGTAATGTGAGATCAAACTGTGTTCTTGGTTTGTAGTGATTAAGGAAGCCAAAAGAGAGGTGATGTAGTAGGAAATTAATTTTTGTAAGTTAATTTGTTTTCTAATTGAGTGTTCCACATTAATGTTTGATAGAAGTTAATAAGCAAACGGTTATTCCTTTTCAAAAAACATATATCTATACACTCCCCAGCCCGTAAATCAATTTAAACATTTTATATTACATTAAATCTCTCATCTTTCTTTAATTTTCTCCTCACATTCAAACATTTAACATCGTGGGGGCAATTTAACTGATATTACTGCATATGAGACTCATGATCGAATCCTAATAACTGAATGTCATTGAGAAAGAAATGTGGGAGCCGACTGTCGATAAGTATTCATCAATCGTCGGCAAATTCGAAATGATTGATTGACGGGACTTTTACCGACGGGCATCAATCGACAAATTAGAGAATCTAGCGTCCGTAGGTAAATTCTCAACTAAGCATCGTCATACTTTGAAAAACTAAGTCAACATGCTTCCCTTCTTCCCTCTCACTTTCCCGCTTTCAGAGCAACTCGATCACACACAATCTCCCTCCCGCTCTCAGTCCTCAGCGCTCAGCTCCGACGACGACCACCAGCTCCTCCTCTATGCTACTGCTGCCTCCACACTACCATCGCCGCTGCCTGTTGCCGCTGCTCATTTGGACAGCCGATCAATATGTTAGTGATTTCATTGTTAGGGTTTTGATTTTCAATTTGGTTTGATTTATAGTTGTAATTTTGTAATTAATTTAATGTTAATTATTTCTATATATCGTAAATGTGTAAAAATGCTAATTGCAATTTTGAAATTTAGGGTTTGTGAAATCACAGATTTGGCATGAAATTTATTAATTTATGCTAATTAGTTGTGTAAATATAAATCTATTTTTAATATCTATTGATTAAGCTTATTCAAACTCATCGTTTAAATAATGATCATTTTGCCCCCAGGGCATATATCACAGTGGCAAAGGGGAGGGCGGATAGGGCTCAGCGCGGTAGTGTGCAGGGTTCGATTTCCCGTAAGGCGGAATTGACTCAATTATAAGCGGGAGTGACCTAAGGGTTAAGAGCCCTGAGCCTATTCGTTAGCTCTCCACCTTGACTCCTATGATATACATCCTGCGATTTATCTCCTCCACGTTGGCTCAGGGCAGAGTCAATGGGGGATTGCCGGGGTTGCAGTATCAATTTTTTTTTTTTTAAATAATGATCATTTGATATTTATATGTAGAATTAATGATAATAATATTGTTCAAATAGTCAGATTTTCAATTAATTGATAAAAAAAATTTAAAAATGAAATAATTTTTGGGGATATGTATGATAGATATTAATTAGTGAACAAACTTAGATTTATAATATTGCAATTAATACGTTTTATATTGGGGAATGTTTAATTATTTTGATGTGTATTCGTATAGTAATATTAAACCCGCCTTAATACAGCAGAATGGTATAATATGTGGGGGCTCCAGAGTGGGTGTGGGAAGGACTGGACGCGGGCGATCAGAGGGAGATTTGTTGTTGAACTGGGCGCGCGCAGAAGTATCAGGGATGGCCGTTGATCGATCAAGCTAGAACCCGCGTCCCAAGTAGGCTGGATGCCTTCCCTGCCTGCTGCGTCGGGCAACCGTGCAGACGACTATATACTGAACTGGGCGCGCGCAGAAGTATCAGGGTTGGCCGTTGTTCGATCAGAGGGAGATATTTAACACGTTTGACACTTTCTATGCCTTGTGGACTATATCCTATTTATGCGTGATACAAATGATTCTTCAAGTGGTATTGCTCATATCTCGCATATATAAGAAAATGGCTGATTATAGATGAACTTCATTTGCTACATATAAAGCCATCCGCCTTGCATTGTCCGAGCTAATACATACCTCTCATAAACACCTCCCGAGGCCCTTATTAACTGATAAGGTGGGGGGGTCAATGTTGATTGTCTGAAATTGACTTGGGTTTGTTTCAGTTGTGGTAAGAAAAGGTCTGTTCGATCAGACCCTAGACCGCTCACCATAGCCAACTCCTCTGATTGAACGGAAGAATTCCCCTCATTGCCTGCAGCACCCCCCCTTTGCCTAGCTCCCCTCGCTGCGGTTGAAACGATGGAGAGAGTTGGGGTGAATTCACTTCTCATCTTGTTTCTCACGCTAATCGCTATGGTCCCAGCCTCGATGGCTCAAGAGTAAGCTCTTTTATTATTATGATTTTTTTTCCCGGTGTGATCAATCATGTCATGCCAGTGTTATTTCTGATGCATTGTTTGGGCTTTAGACGATGATCAAGGAACCAGGGTTCATGTGTTTTCATGTCTGCCAAAACATCTGGATTGATTAGTCATTTGCTAGTCATCAACATATGCAAAAGCAAATCAATCTGATGTGAATTGATTTTGAGCATTTTGTTGCATGCAGGATTGAGGCATTCACAAACAGCACAAGAAGGAGCCTTGGAAGGAAGTACGGTGGCCCATGCATGGCCTACAACACAATTGACAAGTGCTGGAGATGCCAACCTGATTGGGCCAGCAACAGGAAGAGGCTAGCTGATTGTGCCCAAGGATTCGGCCAAAAGGCCCGCGGAGGGAAACTCGGTGAAATCTACACCGTGACGGATTCATCGGACAATGACATGGTGAACCCGAAGCCCGGTACCCTTCGCCACGCGGTGATCCAAAAGGAACCATTGTGGATCGTCTTCGCTTCCAGCATGACCATAAGGCTGAACCAAGAACTGATCATGACAAGTCACAAGACCATCGATGGCCGTGGCGCCAATGTCGTCATTGCTGGTGGGGCCGGGCTCGTGCTACAGTGCATCGAGAACGTCATCATTAGTAACATTCACATCCGTAACATCGTCAAAGGTAATGGTGGCTTGATCAGAGACTCGGTTGATCATTTTGGAATCAGGGGACCCAGTGACGGCGATGCCATTACCATATGGCAGTCGAAAGATGTTTGGGTTGATCATGTCTCATTGTCCGAGAGTGACGATGGGCTTATTGACGTTGTCCAGCAATCCACGGATGTCACGATATCCAACTGCCACTTTATTAGACATAACCACGTAAGAACTCTGTAATTATATCATAATGAGTTCAGCATTGACAGGGATCCTCAAATAACAAATGTGATGGCGATGCATTTTTGCAGGCATTGTTGTTCGGTGCAACTGACAAAGACTCGAAAGACAAGATAATAAGGGTGACGGTCGCGTTTAACCATTTTGGAAAGAACCTAACACAGAGAATGCCTTCCATACGTTGGGGATTCGCTCATGTACTTAACAATGACTACACACACTGGCAGATGTATGCCATTGGAGGAGCGGATGGAGCCACGATCATCAGCCAGGGTAACAAGTTCAGGGCCCCAGACGACATGAATGCCAAAGAAGTGGCACACAGGAATCAGTTTGGACAAGGTGCACCAGAATCAGTGTGGAGGTCTTGGACGTGGAGGTCAGAAGGAGATTTGTTGATGAATGGAGCGACTTTCACTCAATCCGGAGATCCAAACTGGCGCAACTGGTGCAAGGGTATGCCGCTGATCAATCCAGCACCCGCATCTCAAGTTCATCTGCTCACCCAGTTTGCAGGAGCACTTACTTGCAGGGCTGGGAAGCCGTGCTAACTGCTGCACTGAGTTTGATTTAAGAAGTGAAAAGGGTGCTATGAGGTGGGAGTCAAGAAAAAGAAGAAGAAGAAGAGAAGGAATAGTGGGGTGATGTTTTTTGTAATGTGATTCAACTGAGTGCTTAGTTAGTTTGTGGTAATTTACAGATAAAGGAAGCGAAGTATGAGCTCGTGATGTGGAAGGAAATTCTTGTAAATCAAATCGAGTTTTTAGTGAGATATAAAATTTCAATGTTAATCTAGTTATACTCAACTAAATTAACTACCAAATTCAGTTATAAGAACAAAATGGTATTACCTCGGTTCCAAAATGCTAGTCCCTTTTTGTTATAGGCCATGGACAAAAGACAGTACACATTTTCGGATGGCGGAAGAAATCTATAGCAAGTTAATGGAAAAGTGAAAACTGGAACGAACTTCAACTAAGCCACGGAAATCTGGGAATCTGAACATCCTATAAACGTTGTTGTTCAAAAAGAAAAACAAGCTTTACTCTAAATCTAGTCACTGTCAGATTCATTCCCAGAATCTATATTGGTGGGCTGCTGTGAGTTCTTGTAGCCACTGATTTCATCCCTGTAACGTTTCTTGTCTGCTTCAGCCCTGGCTTCATATGGTTCTCTCTGCTCAGCTGCGAGGAAAAAAAAAGAAAACGAGCTTTAACAATCACAGAAAACATAGTCAATGGAGTTCTTTACGAGGCAAACATAAGAGATATCATACGTGTAAGGTTCTTCCATCTGTCTCCAAGAACCTTGCCGATCTCAAGGAATGATATACCAGGAATATCCTTCTTCACATTCTGGTATCAATGAAACAGTAAGACCAACCAATCCATGTGTGTTATCCAAATGGCCGTACATGATTACACAAACATATGTAAATGCAATTATCTTTTTTTTTCTTAAACAAATAAATAATGGATAAATATAAGTAAAATAAAACGAAATCTGAATCTTGCAGCCAGACATCCAGTTTGACATGATGGTAACAAACAAATACTGAACTACAAAACCACATACTGACCTCCCTTTCTTGCTGTGAGAAAAACATGAAACTACTGGTTGCCCTCTTCGGCGCATTTGGATCCTTCTTCTTCTTTGGTTTCCTCTTCTTTGAACCATCATCATCCCCACCTTTTGCTCTCTTCCTACTTGACGAAGGTTTAGAAACAGAAGGTTCTTTCTTGGATTCCTTTTTAGCAGGTTTCTGAAATATAAGTAGTTCAGATTGAAACTAATTTCCAAATAAGAAAATGTCCGACAAGAAGAAAGGAAAAGGTTAGTGGTTTACCTCTTTTTCACCTCCACTTTCACTAGCATCGGAATCATCTCCGCCAGAATCATCTGTAGGCGAACCTCCATCATCCTTGTCAGCAACAAAATCTTCATCCTGCAAAATTCACCAGGTTAAACAGCAAAATGCACACCCACACTCCATTTCGAGTCTATTAAGAATCAAGAGCACCAAAAATACTACAGCCAACGAAATCTTAATAAATACTACTTACTGTACATATATCTAAAAATATTAAGCTAAGATGTATCGTATGTAAGAAGCCAAAGCTAAGCATCTTAAGAATTGTCAACATCAGATCAAGTATCCTAATCAGGAGATATCAACGAATAGAATCATAATTAAGCTACAACTATAGCAACACAGAATGGATTTACCTCTTCATCACTCTCATCTCCACCAGCTTCATTCTTTATACGCTCGAGATGTGGGTCGACAGCATCATCCTCTTCATCCCTCAGAACAGCCGCAACACCATCTGTAGCTTGGTCACCTCCCATATTCATGATTTTCAGACCCTTTGAGCTGCATCATGTAAAGTGTGAATTTAGTTGCAAGTACCTGAAAGGGTGAAACGCTCGGAAAAACATGAAATATACTGACTTGATAAAATCAAAAAGATTATGGTATTCATTTCTCTGAATGTTTCGGAAAAGATGTTCTTGCTCAGTCTTCAGTCTGATAAGAAGATCAAAGTAGTGCATGTTTGACCCTCCGGCAGCATGCCTCTCAAACTCCACATAGTCAATCTAAAAGACAAAATGCAAAATGCCCAGTGAGCACAACAAGCAACTGAGCATAATATATCTGGCGAAATCAATATCAAGAGTACTAGAATATATGTCATGTCCCAGTGAACAACCTCATCGTGAAGAATAAGGGTTGGAGGTTTTGGTAAAAAGAAAAAGCTCTTTTCGAGTGGATAAAGGACACCATCTTCAGCTTTCAGTGACGACTTCACAGCATAACCATCCTGACAGCTACGGAACTTTCCAGGCCTAGTGAGTTTGGTACCAGATAAGCCACGCAATACCATCGAGAAAACTTCATGGATAAGCCCCTGTTTGTAAGCAATCAAGTCATACATAAACATCCTTCCATTCCCAAACATAGTATAAAAATAAAGAACAGTACTTTCAGACCCAACAAACGATTTAATTGGAGTAACATTCTCCCATAACCTGAAGTGGGTTCTCCTTCATTACCTTATATGAAGGCTCTAACTTGTCCTTGTATTTGGTATTCAACAGATCGTCGTTCAACGTCAAGGAGGTTTCCACCACATAATCAGTTTCAAACTGTGTAACAGATGGAAACCACAATTAATTCGCGAAAAGTAAAATAGTGATATCCAAAAGAATAAAGGACCAATACCTGCAGCACAATATGTGGGTACAAAGTTTGACCTTTCCGGATAGGTGGATCCAGAGTAACAACAACAAAGGTATGCGGTTGATTAGACTGCAGACGATGAGAGAAACATTATTACTTCTTCCCAGATCCAAAAACACCAGTTGCCAATTAACCAAAACTAGTAAATGAAATTCAGCTCAATAATGCATCCATATACCCGAAATTATGCAACAGAGAGAGAACAGCATTATGAACAACACAACCAATCTACTAGAGAGAGAGAGAGAGAGAGAGAGAGAGAGAGAGAGAGAGAGAGAGAGAGAGAAACCTTGGGCAGTACAAAAACACGAACTACACTACTGTACTGAATTTTGAAATCATTGGCTTGCCCTTGAAGACGCAAAAATGAAAGGTGAAGTTCAACATTGTATCGTCCCCTACAAAATAGCAATGGGTAACATGAAACGACTTGATATATCATAAAGGCCTACGATTGACACCAAAGCATGAGCTGCTGGCTAGACAAAAACACCTACCTTGGAGTAAGAATTGCAATGCCCTCAAATGTAGTAACAGCTTCCTCTCCTCCAGCACCAACATCTGCCATCGATACAATTTTATCACGAAATACCTGAGAGAACGAAACATCGTGAGCAAAGAAAAGAAACAAGGCTCTTGTCACTGAATAGAGGTAACCCCGAGCAAACTAACCTGAGCAGGGGGACGATTTTCGTCACCAACAAATTGTGTGTTGGAATTAGGTATGTGAAAACTTATCTCCATCAATGAATCTTTCTGCAATCATAAGAATAAAGCACTTAGAATTTGATTGAAAGTGCTGCGAAATGATGAGCCTAGAATAAACATACACTGGCTTACATTCAGTAGTCCACCAGTACACTCAGCATTTTTGCACCAGAAAGTTAGAATGCTATAGAGATTCTAGTCTACATCATACATAGCATGACAACTTGTAGAGTTCGTGAGAAAGAAGAAAGAGAAGTAATTATCAAGTAACCTCATTTGCACTAGTTGCGTCATCCACATGGAACTCCAAGATAACATCATTCTTTCCCTGCATTTGTGTCTGCGAGACATCTGCTAGGGATACCTCAAATGCTTGCTTTGAACCAACAAGAAAAGAGAGCATATTGCCTGAACGATTCAAGACACTAAACTTAATTGTGATTTGTGAAGGACCAAAATCAAGCAGAATCAACTATCTTCGATGCATAAAAGCTACAGGCAAGTCACATTTACAGTTCAGAATTTAAAGAACATTCAACTACTCATATGTGACAATGAAAAAGGGAACACGGAAGGAAAGGGAGTGAATGATGCCAGAAAGAAAAATTCTGCAACCACCTGGTCCACCTGAATGACTCTATTCTCTTCTCAATTATTGTCACTTGTAAGTAAGAATGAACGAATTTCCAATTTCCTTTAAAATAAATTTAAGAGACAAGTTTGAGATGGTATAACTCTAAGAACTTCTTGAAGATCTTTTCTTGGATTATTGTGCAAGATATAGAGAAATATCCCACAATGCCAACATACAAGACACTTACCATTCAAATCAACCTCTCCCCAGTTCTTCCCGCTAACAGAAAGTTGCTTCTCTTCTGTCATAATCCCACAAGAGCTCTGGAAAAAACTGGTCAGGCTCGTGACATCCTGTTGTACACAACGAGATACCATGTTAAGACAACCGAGGATTAAATTCAAAATGTAAGACCATTTAAGATAATAGGGATGAAATTGACTGAGCTCTACAAATATGTAAGCAGAAGGTTCGAATGTAACTCAAATATATATTTAACTAACTCGATCTATTTAAGGTACCACGAAGTCTTAAACAGATAAGAAAGCAAAACCAACTTCAACAGTCATAGCCTCTTAACCAAACTTCAAAACCGGCAAACCGGTCTGTTCCAGAAGGAAAAGAAGGAGGATAATAATCGTATTAACAGTATCGACAGTCCTATCAAGGTCCTCAATCAATAAATGCCATGCGACAGCGTCGACCAAAAAACTTCATGTGATGAGAAAAAAAATCCCGTAGTGCAACATAAAATTAAAGCTCTGCATCATCAGAATATTCCATTCCCTGCAGGAATAAGATAAAGAGACATCTGCTGGTTTATGACAAGGATTGGCCATGAGATAGAGGGAAATACGTCACCAGATCCACAACTAGATCTGGAAGCGAGCAGAGTGTCTTTTCTTTTGATAGAAAGGTAATAGCAGAGTAAGATTGGCCATGAGAATAGCCAACTGTCAGATCTGAGTTTGTCAGCCAGATCAGAGCAGAAGCGCAAAAAAGGAACCCTAAGGCAAAGGAGGATAGATCAGAAGGAAAGCATGCTAAATTTAATTCCAAATCCAAATGTCAGCCAGATCAGAGCAGAAGCGCAAAAAAGGAACCCTACGGCAAAGGAGGATAGATCAGAAGGAAAGCATGCTAAATTTAATTCCAAATCCAAATGAGTTGATGCATAACTGTTTATTTAGAGAAAAATGGTTCTCCGTGTAGCGTAAGTAAAGTGCGTTGATGTTGAGTCAACTGATTTGTCTCTATAGGGTCGCTTAACCAATAAGGTAGATATTTAAGTTGTCCTTTTTGTCCCTAACCATATCAGTTGCCCAATATGGTTGCTGCTCTCCTAGTTATGATTTTGGATGCACTTCCCTATGAGTAAATACCATTTAATATGAATATCCTTATGTCTCAAAAATAAGACAACTTTCCTGGGAAGCTAAACCCACGTTTTAGCGTTAGTGTTTGTAAAGTACTTTGTGTCGCAGGATAACTGACACTAACATCAGTTAGAGAATAGTAATATGCATCACCTTAAATCTGGAAAGTTAGATTATGCAAGTTTGAGTTGGTGCAACTAGCCAACTACAAAAACAAATCACACATCTGACAAGAAATTGCATTATGTAACATCTACTCCAACCCTCAAACCCTGCAAAAGATGATAAAACAAAGACCACTTCCCCATCTATCCGCAAGGAAACAAAGAAGATGTCATTCTATGATTAAAGCAAACAGAGGCTTTTTTAACGTCGAGGAACAAGAAAATTAATGGTAGTCCAGAAAAAACACACAATTAATTCATTTATGCAGGCTCTCTTCCAAACCTATAACAACTGTCAAAGTTCAACTTTTCACATATGCCCGCACCTTTGAAATCTTGGTATCACATGTAGGGTCAGTGCAGAGAGAACATCTCAATAGATTCATCAATTGAACAAATGGACAAAATCTATTAACGAGTGTGTGTTCACAGTTATAGCAAGCAAATAACTAGTAGCATCCAACTCAAACTACAATCATGTAGAACATATAAAGAGAATGAACGAGCAGAGAAAGATACCTGGTCACGGAAACCAGTAAATTTGTACTTGGAACCATCCTTACTTAGAACTGCAAGCTGATTACTTCGGGGAACTTTCATCCAGGTAAGGCCTTTAATGTGAGCCTTGTCCACCTCCACAGCCTTACCACCCCCTTGTTTCTTCCAAAATATACCTCCTGCAGTAACTCTAAGTTGTCCTGGGTTCTGCATATCCAACAAACATAATTTAACTTTCACCCCCCAAAAGAGAACACACGAATCTTTCTAAATGTAGGAGAAGGAGTTTTTGTTTTTAAATAAAAATCCGCTTAATATTCAGAAAACTGGGGTATCAAAGCATAGCCCTTATCAAAACCCTAGATCGAAAATATCAAGAAGTTTTGAGCTGCATATATGGAAATGTACTATATTATCCCAGAACTCAAACAAAGAAGTCAATCAAAAACCCTAGAAAATTATGCAAAAAAAAATAATAATAAGTGAAGTTAGAGCAGAAATTGAAGGGTTATTTTTCAATTGGGGAACATCTGTTCTGTTGTGTCGCGTTCTCGAATTAGGGTTAGGATTAGGGTTTCGAACAGAATAAAACAAGAAATGGTACGAGAGACAGGAATTAGAATCAACAAAACGATGAAAAAAGGGGGTTCTCACACCAAGCTAATCAAGGTGGTCCAAGGGGACAATTAACCAACCAAGCATGCTTAAGGGGGCACCATTGATTAAAATCTGTAGAGAGAGAGAGAGAGACTTACGGAGCCACCGCGGCCGACGAGGGAAATGTTGTTGAACTGATGACCGTCTGACATGGTGGCGACTACGAATCTGCAGCTGAAATTACAACGGTGCGAGAGCGAAGGGGTTGGGGGTGTTTATATAGATGTTTGTGTGAGGTTGCGTAGTGCGGCTACTGGGAGGAGGGATGGCACGTTTGGCGCGAAAGCTCCCAGTGTTCTTCTTCTTCACCTTGTTTTGCCGCCTTCATTGAGTTGTGTCATTTTGCAATTTGGGAGTGGGGGTGGTGGGGACGGGGTCGGGGTAGGGGTAGGGGTCGGGATTTGGCTTGGGTTCATGAAATTAATTTTTGATGGTTTAATTTGATTTTTTGTAATAATTAAAGTGAAAAATTACTATCATTTCATTGATAGTAACAATAACAACAACAAAGCCTTTATCCCAAACTACATTTCATTGATAGTAAATCTTGTGAAAATGTGTTGTTGCTGTTATAGTTTTTCATTCAGACTTTTTAATTTTTTATTATTTTTATTAATTCTATAATTTTTTTTATATTTTTTTTAATTTTATTTTAATCGTTACAAAAATTCAATATTCAAATTAAAAAAAATCACCCAGTGTTTCGATTGATTTTGAATAATTAATTATTCAAGTAGGTATTCATCATATATTTCTCGAGTTTTAAATTTTAAAATTTCAATATTTATAAAATTATTAAATAAATTATCAGTAATTTTTTTATAGCTCAGCAAGAAGTTTGAATGGGTGATTTTTTTATTTTGATTTTTATGATAGTGAAAGTAAAAAGTAGGAGAGAGAGATAGATAAAATTATTACGGAAACATTAAGAGAGAAAATTTAAAAACCAAAAAACTAAGGTGATGCTTCAATTTTCTGATTAAAAAGTAAAAAAAAAAAAAAAATTGTAAAATGTACATATAAATAAAAATCAAATTAATGTTTACTAACATTTCTTTTATTTCAAAAAGTAGCGCTCTAATTATGAAAAGATACATTATATTGGGATAAAGGCTAATTTGAGTAAATGTAAATATAATTGGAACTAAATCTGAATTGAAGCTCATATAAATAATACTAGTGTAAGACCCTCGTACTCTTACGCTTGACATAAGGTGGTCAAGAGCGCACGAATGCGTGTTCGACTATTGTGACGTGTTCGTACTCTTACGCTTGTGGCCTCGCTGCCTGTAATGATGTTGGGCAGCAAGTAATCAAGTTTGGCTCATGGTCTTCGACTAGGCAAGGGAAAAAACAGTCCGAACCGTGACGTTTGGAACTGTAGTGTGGCACTCGGGTTTGGAGGCTGTGGGGCAGGTGGCTTTGGGCAAGACCAAGGGTGCTGAAAAATTAGCTAGAGTGGGAAAACAGTTGATGAAGGCTTGATCCACGTTTTTGGGAAGTGGATGCTGTTTTTGGATGGAAAAAACTGCACAAACGTTTGGAAATCAAGAAAATAAAGGAAAGGAAAGGAAAGAAAAATGTAAGTTAGAAAAATTTTCTCACAAAAGACTGCGTTTGGTTGATACGGAAAAGTTTTATAACCGCTTTATAAAAAAATTCTGCAGGAAACACTTTCCCACTAACGTCATCCCGCAGATTTTGAGGAATTTCGTTTTCGGAAAAATTTCTGAGCATTCCCCTAATCAAACAGATACAGAAAGATTATTTTCCATTCCTTTACTTCACTTCACTTTCTTTTCTCAAAAATCATTTTTCTGTAAGATTTTCTTGCTGTTTTTCAAGTGGCTAATTTTCCTATATAGATATAGCTACTGAGAGAGAGAGAGAGAGAGAGAGAGAGAGAGAGAGAGAGAGAGAGAGAGAGAGAGAGAGAGAGACATTTTATTATTTTTTTATAAAAAAAAAAAAAAATTTGGGGGGTTTTATTTTAT
>JAOWAN010000001.1:8669270-8682400 GCA_028566635.1 Lobelia cardinalis
TTGAATCTAATAATTGTTAATAATAAAAATCTAAAATTAATAATAATAATTTGAAATGAATATTATTTTTAATCTGAAATTAATATTCATTAATAATCTGAAATTATGTAATTAATAATATGAAATTAATATTTATTTATAAGCTGAAATAATCAATATGTCTATTATCATAAATAAATTGAAATCTATTATAATTAATATTAATATTATTTTAAACTGAATATTATAAAGCCAAAAAATCTAAAATAAATAAACTGAAAGTAATATAATAGTTAAGTTTAATAATCTGAAATTTACTATATTTAAAAGGTTTTTTCTGGTAGTGTCAGAAGCACTTGCAATGTTCAAAAGGTTTAGAAATCTGGTAGAAAAAGAAACTGGAAATGCTATATGTTGTCTTAGGACCGACAGAAGTGGGGAGTTCACTTCAAAAAAATTTAATGAGTATTGTGGCACAAATGGTATTGCGAGACAGCTTACTGCAAGCTATACCCCACAGCAAAATGGGGTTGCGGAGCGAAGAAATCGAACAATTATGAATATGACTCGATGTAAGTTGACAGAGATGCTTGTTCCTAAAGAATTCTGGCCAGAGGCTGTCAATTGGACTACCTACTTACTCAACAGATGCCCTGTCTTAGCTGTGAAGGATAAAACTCCAGAGGAAGCATGGTGTGATCGCAAACCCTTTGTGAATCATCTAAGAGTGTTTGGTTGCATTGGACATGTGCATATTCCTGACAGCAAAAGATAGAAACTTGATGATAAAAGTCTCCAATGTGTTTTCTTGGGTATGAGCGAGGAATCTAAAGCTTATAGGATGTATGATCCTGTGTCAAAGAAAGTGATTATAAGCAGAGACGTTGTTTTTGAAGAAAATAAAAAATGGGAATGGAGTAAAACAGTAGGAGCATGCAACACAGATCTAGAGTGGGGTAATGATGATGAGCATCAAGAAAATGAAGAAGAAAGTGTTTGCAGAGAAGAGGAGCAGGTGGAAGTGGAGACAAATGTGTTCAACTCAACACCAAATAAGGAAGTAGACGAAAGATCTCCAAGTCCAGATCAGGGGAGGGAAAGACGAATGCCATTTTGGATGAAAGACTATGTAACTGGAGAGGGTCTATCTGATACAGAAGCTAATTTAATTATGTTTGCTGCAAAAGACCCAATATCTTTCGATGAAGCTGTGAAGATCCCAAGGTGGAGAGAAGCAATGGAGTTGGAAATTAAGTCCATTGAAAAGAATGGAACATGGGAGTTGACTTCCTTAACGGATGGAGCAAAGAAGATTGGGGGTGAAATGGATATTCAAAACTAAGCTGAATGAAGTTGAGAAATATAAAGCAAGGTTAGTTGCTTTAGGCTATGCACAACAGTTTGGAATTAATTACACTAAAATATTTGCGCCTGTAGCTCGCTGGGACACCATTCGCATGATCTTAGCTCTTGCTGCGTGTAAAGGATGGAGTGTGTATCAGCTTGATGTAAAGAGTGCCTTCTTACATGGAGAACTATTAGAAGATGTATTCATTGAACAACCTCAAGGCTATGAAGTGAAAGGAGAAGAGGACAAAGTCTATAAGCTCAAGAAGGCCTTGTACGGCCTAAAACAATCGAGCTTGGTACAGCAAACTTGAGTCTTATTTCATGAAAGAAGGTTTCGAGAGAAGTCTTAGTGAAAATACTTTGTTTAGCTGCTGGTAGTAAGTGTGTATGTCGATGATATTATCTTCACAGGAAATGATGAGGCTATGTTTGAAAGGTTCAAAAGCTCCATGAAACAGGAATTTGATATGTCTGAACTTGGAAAAATGAAATATTTTTTGGGTGTGGAAGTAGTTCAAGGGAGTAAAGGGATCTTTATAAATCAAAGAAAGTATGCAAATGAGATACTCGAAAGATTCGGCATGGAGCATTCTAATCCAGTCGGAATTCCAATTGTACCAGGTCTTAAGCTTGTGAAAGATGAAGCTGGAGTTGTTTTTAACCCAACTATTTACAAGTAAATGGTAGGTAGCCTTATGTACCTGACTGCTACCAGGCCTGACTTGGCTTATGTGGTGAGTTTGATTAGTAGATTTATGGAGAGACCAACTAATCTGCATCATCAAGCAGTAAAGAGGGTTCTTCGTTACTTAAAGGGAACCACTGAGTTTGGAATTCTTTATAAAAGGGGTGGAGAAGAAAGATTGTTAGCCTATTCTGATAGTGACTATGCCGGAGACATTGAGGATCGAAAGAGTACATCCAGATATGTGTTCCTCCTCAGTATAGGTGTCGTAGCATGGTCTTCAAAGAAGCAACCATTAGTCTCTCTCTCTCTACAACCGAAGCTGAATTTATAGCAGCTGCTTATTGTGCATGTCAAAGTGTGTGGATACGTATAATTCTTGAAAAGCTTGGTCATAAACAAAGTAAGTGTACTAATATTTTCTGTGATAATAGCTCTGCCATTAAACTATCAAAAAATCCAGTTATGCATGGTAGGAGTAAACACATCGACATCAGGTTTCATTTTCTTCGTGACTTAGCAAAAGACAGAGTTGTCAATTTGGAGCATTGCTGCTCAAGGAATCAGTTGCCATTAAGACTTGAGGAATTCGTGAGATTGAGAGGACTACTTGGAGTTTGCATAACACCAGAAGTAAACTGACTACTATCAGTTTAAGGGAGGGATTGTTAGGATTAGTTAGTCTTCAGTATGACTAAGTCTTTTTTAATAGTTGTTGGTTCTGTTATTAGTGCCTGAGTTGTAGGCTTGATCAACTTAGTTCAGATAATGTTTGAATAAGTCTTTGTTTCTGTTGCTGTAAAGCCTATAAAAGGCTTGATGTTCATTCAATAAAATCATCTTGTAGAGTTCACAACTTTCTTAAGAAAATTTCTTTTTTGAGAGACCACAACAGAAGCGGGAACGTCGGTCGGAGATTTCGGGGAGAGGGAGACGGAGACTGAGTTGCCGACATTCACGGACGAGTGCCATGTGATAGAGTACGCCAAATGGAGTGGAGGCTATGATTTCCTTTGAAATCTAAAACTGAATTTTGGGAAAATTCAGAAGGAGGATTAGATATAATGGGAAGAAGATCTTTAGAAGGAAATACAATGGTAAAAGGAGTATAATGGAGAGAAGAAAACAAGAAGAACAAGTACAGGAAGAAGATCTTTTTAAAAGGGGGTATAATCGTCTTTTAATTATGAAAAGGGTATAATCATCTTTTACTTATGAAAAAGGTATAATCGTCTTACAACTATGTTTTAATTTATCTACACTGATTTTCTTTCATTTTGGTCATTTTCTATGGACGAGAACTAACCGGATTAACGACAGGGAAGTGAAGCCTTATTAAAAATAGTATATGGGGCTCATCCCCAAAACCCGAAAATCATGCGAGGTTCCTCCAATTTTTCCCTAAAATTATCCTAAAAAATTGAGGTACTATAAAAATCACAAGCCACTTTGCTCCTCTCTTATTTGAGATAAGCCACTTCCCTTTTATTCCTTTACATCCACTGAAGTTGTTTTGAGGAACACATTCCTCATCAATTAAATGCATTTTTCCAACAAATGTTTGGCAAGTACTACATGTTATGTTTGGCGAGCACCCTGCTTTTTTCAGGATTTCGGTCTAACAAGCATATATAGGTTGGTCTTTGGAGTTCAGCTTATAATAGGCTCGAGCACCCTGCTGCAAGCTGTTTTTTCATAATCTAATATCGGTTTGAGATAAATGTACATTGTGTTTGCACGTTTAAAATCTTTATGCCATAGGTACCCTCTGGGGGGCTTCTTTCTTGTCCATTTTGATGAAAGCCCGACTGGTACCTTCGACGAGGTTGCCTATATGTTTGTATGTATACATGCGTGTATATTATCTGATCGGATCAAGTTGCATA
Source organism: Lobelia cardinalis (assembly GCA_028566635.1). NCBI lineage: Eukaryota > Viridiplantae > Streptophyta > Magnoliopsida > Asterales > Campanulaceae > Lobelia > Lobelia cardinalis. Next base: position 8,673,171 of record JAOWAN010000001.1, read on the forward strand.
AGTTTGATTAACTTCATGAACTGGCCTTCTACATTCTTCAGCTTGTGGTGATTGCCGGAACAGGAAGATGCACCCACCCAATATCTTTATCTTTGAGGTTCGGCTGCTTGTTCATTCAAATCTGTTTGGATGAATTTGGTTGTCCCCCTCCTCCTGTTTTTTATTTTCATTATTAATCAATTTTACAGGGTGTCGTCCCTGTTTTGGAAAAAAATAAATAAAGGAAGATACACACATCAAACATCTTGTGCGTATTTCTTAGAACTTTTTCGACACTTTAGTACTTAAAATCAGGATCTAAGATGGAAGGTGATGGAAGCAGCAGCAGCAGATATACCAAGAGAAAGAAGCAGTACGTACGGGGTACATGCATGATCTCCAAAGTTTAAGATGACATTCATACCAATCTGAGAGTAACTCTGTCAACCACTTAAAGTAGTAAATGCAAAGGAGAAAAATAAAGGGTGAAACTAGTAATCAACTCTACAGAAACCCATGACAGTGACTTAATCTATGTATGATCGGTCATCAGATTCATTGGTATTACCATAAAGATCATTAGCACCAAAATTTAGAAGCAATCTTGTTGCAATCCAATGTTGATATGTGATCAGTAGCTTTTTCGAAATCTCGAAAACGTACAAGACCCACTTGATATACACAACTACCGGTAACAACCTGACATCCATCTACTGCCATAGCAGAACATCCGGGGATGGCCCCGAAATCATCCACTTCTGAGCATATCAAGGAAATTGTGTGTGTACCCGTGTCAGCCTCCCAAACATTAACACATGAATCCTCCGGACCTCCCGACACTATCTTATACTGGTCCATGTATAAGTGTGTTACAGGACCAGTATGTCCATCCATCTCGGTTACTAGGCCAGCTTCTTCAGCATTGGAGCTTTTCCTAATGTCCCAAAGCATTGCTCTGCATATATTTTGCGAGTCAGAGAACTATGAACAGAGAGAAAAAAAAAAACAGTTATACACACACGCACGTTTATATAAATACTTGTACCCCCACAGTATTCAGGTCTGGGTATCAGTGACATTTAAAGTAGAAAATTCAGAAGTTCTTGAATGCACCAAATACTCCAACTGCTGGTCCTGATGAGGACTATAAGTTAAAATATAACGAGTATGAGACATAATTACACAAAGTCCCAACTTAACGAGATGCTCCGTATATGCTAAGAACATAATGTTTAGAACAACAGTCATAACGGCTGAGCAACATCCCCTCAAGAACGGTGAAGAACCAAAGAAGAAGAATGACGGTCTTAACAGGATAAAGTTCCAGAAAGAAAAAGGACAGTGATACCTTCCGGTTCCACCTGTGCATACTAAATACTTTGAGGGCATAACCTCAAATGAATATAACTTTCCCCGAGTATTTGCTATGCTGAAAACTTTGCTCATAGTCCTCAAATCAACAGCTGAAACTGAGGAACCAGCAGCTACGTATATCAACGAGTCATGGCACTTCATGCTCACAGGTGCACCAGGTACAAGAATCCTTCCAACACAGCAAGAATCACGAACAGAAGACGATACAGTTGTATCCCAAACCCTCACCTATTTTAAACTGAATTTGTTTAGTGGAGATAAGGTAACGATATCAATCACATATAAACAATTAACAGGAAAGCAAACAGGTCAGAGTTTTAACATTTAAATATTTTAACACGATTGATATGCCATAGTAAGATAAATACACTTCAGGTTACAAGACAAAAAGAAATGACCATGAAACAATAAATTTTTAAGGCAAAAAAGACTGGTTATAGAGTGAACAATAAAAATTTTATGATATGACAGGTTGCCTCACTAAGAGATATAATCTCTAGGGTAGTAATTCAGTCATGCAGACAAAACAGCAACTTTCACTTAATATAGATCAAGTTTAATATATACGTGTATATATATAGGGGGTGGCTCTATAAGGAACTCCCTTAAATTAGGAACTTAGGAACCAATTAGAACCCTTTTTTCTTAAAAACTTAACGGCCAAGATCTATTATCGCATTAAACTTAAAAACCTGCAACGTGTTCGCCTCTAGCCTAGGGGCAAAGCACAAAGAATTTCTACCCCAAGACCAGGGTTTGAAACTTGATATCATCAGGAACAACCTATTTTTCCTCCCAAATGCACTTTTATTGAATCTCAATACACTATTATGTTGAATCTCAATGCACTTTTTATTGAATCTCAATGTACTTGTGCCCTGTGTTGAATCGCGTATTTTTGTTGAATCTTAGTGCAAGTTGAATCTTAAGTTTTTTACTGAATCTCAATGCACTTTTTATTGAATCTAATGAATTTTTTGTTGGATTCAACACAAAAAATCTCCTAGTGTCAATAAAAGGTGCTTGAGATTCATAAAACGTAAGATTCAACAAAAAAACACACTAAGATTCAACACAGTGCACTAAAGATTCAATAAAAAATGCATTGAGATTAAATAAAAATGTAAGATTCAACACAAATAATACGTAGATTCAACACAAATAATACGTAGATTCAACAGAAAAATGCAATTCAACAATGATGTATCTAAACATTCAACACAGCTGCAATAAAAAATCAACGTTTTGCTTAAAAAAATCAACAAAAAAATTCGCTCAAAATATATTCATCAGGAATATTGTTTGAAAGAGAATTAAATTTCGATGAAGAATCCGCAATTAAAAATTATTTTTGAGTTAAAGATTTTGAGATATTTTCAATTTGAAATTAAAAAAGAAAAAATAAAAGTCAAATGGGGGTGTGGGGGAGGAGGTGCGAGCGAGCTGTACGAATTAGGATAGAGGTGCGGTATGGGGTGTGTGAGGGTTTTGTATTGGCTTTTTTTAAAAGGTATTATTATTTCTTTCTTAATTTTAACCTTAGTTTTAAATCTAATCTTATGACTAGGATTAGTTCATATGGTTCTCAATTAAACCAACTCATATAGAGAACTTATTCCGCTACAAACCACTTTTTCATACAAACCGTGGGAACCAATTGTATCTTAGTACATTTTTGTTATATGTTAGTTATATGTATGTATTTTGTAAAACAATGATCCAACAAAAGAAATTTTTTAAGAAAATGAACTAAGATACAACAAAAATATACTAAGATACAACAGGTTCATAAATATACAACAAAATAACTTAGATACGATAAATTAACGAAGATACAACAAAAATTTACTAAGACACAACATGTTCGCACGTTGTTACAATATTTGTGGTTTATACCTGATCACTTTCCTATATATATACATACATAGGGTTTATATAGGAAAGTGATCGGCTGAGAACCACTAAATATTTGTGAACTTGTGAATCATTGTGACCAATGAAATTCACAATTGTGAACCATGAAATTTACAAACCGTGAACACATGAAATTGATATAGTTGTGAACCATGAAATTTATAACTGTGAACCATGAAATATGTGAACAATAAAATTTTATAAGTATGAACCATAAAATTGATATAACTGTGAATCATTAAATTTATAACTGTGAATCATGAAATTTTATATCTGTGAACCATGAAAAAGTCAACGGAAGTCAATTGTAAAACATGAAAATATGTGAACCGTGAAACAATGATTTGCAAGTTCTCAAATATTTAGTGGTAGATCTGCTACCTATATATATAGGGGTGTGCTCTAGTAGGAATTTAAATATCGTAGGAATCATCGACACAGTATCGGCTGCAAATGATAAACTATAAACCATGAAGTTTGTGAATCATAAAATTTATAAGTGTGAACCATGAAATATGTGAATCATGAAATTAATAATGACAAGTCAACTAAAGTCATCTAAGAACCATGAAATATGTGAACCACGATAGTTGTTCGCAATTAAACAGCTACCCCTATATAAATAGGGGCGTGATCGGCTGCGAACCACCCCTAATTATTGAACTTATGAGCCACAATGAACCATCAAAATTTTAACTCTGAACCATGAAATTTTACAAGTGTAAACCATGAAATTGATATAGCTATAAACCATGAAATTTATAACATTGAACCATGAAATATGTGAGCTATGAAATTTATAACTGTGAACCATAAAAAAGTCAACGAAAGTCAACTGTAAAACATGAAAATATGTGAACCACGAGTGGCTCGCAAGTTCGGAAAAAGACGGTGATTCTTAGCCGATCAGCTACCTATATATAGATATATGTATATATATTATTCATGCTCCAAGTATTTTTAGTGATCGGAGGAGTTTTGGCAAAATAACCCTTTTGGTCCCTGACGTATGACCTTTTGGCCCTTTTAATCTCTATCGTTCAAAAGTATCCCAGTGCACCCTATTCAATTTTAAAATTAGACAATTTGGTCCCTCATGCCATTTTGACTCAAGAATTTTAAAATTAAATTGTTGATGTGGCATCAATGTTGAAATAAACGGAGGGGTAAATTTGGTATTTCTTTACTTCCTTACACTTTAAACAAATTAAAACAAAAATTAATATCCTCTTCATCTTCCTCCTTTCTGCCATGAGAGAGAAGAACAAATTGAAATTAATCTCTCTATCCCTCTGTCTAATCCCTATAATCGACCAAATCAGAAAGCAAGGGAAGGGGAGACCTTCGAGGAAGACATTGCCGGCAGCTAAGCTTATAAGCTGAGATGCTCAACAGATCCGGGCGAAATTTAGTGTCAATCTGTCCTGCCTCTGGTTCATGATAACTATGAAAGAAAAGAAAAATAAAAGCCATGATAGGCTCAGATATGCAAGAAGGATATGAATCACGGTGGTGGACGAAAGTGGCACAGGTGATCAATTGCTCCTAGATTTCTTAAACAACCATTTAGATCCTTCTTTTCCTATGCATTGTTTTCTTTGGATCAATACAAATACTCCTATCATAGATAAAAGAGCACAAGGGTACAGAATTGGCATCGAACAAAAATCAGATCTGGAGAGAGAGAGCAGATCTGGTGGAAGAGTGAAATTTTATCCCTAGAGCCTGTTTGATTTCATTTTTTTTTTTTTTTATCAAATCTGGTGGTGTTAAATCTGTTTGGAAGGAGGGATTTTAGGGTGGTGATGGTGGTGGGGATGGTTTGATTTTGGGTTCTTCATTTTCTTGTCTGGATTTTTGATTGGGAAAACATTGATTTTGGGTTCTTCATTTTTGGTCTGGGTTCTTGATGGCGGTGAGCCGGAGACTTGCTCGGAATTTTATTTTTTTAATAATGGAGGGCAATAGCGTCTTTTAACTATTTTTCCAAATTAATTGTCCACCTAAGCTCCAAACTGTCACGTAGGATTAATTTTGCCACATATGACAGTCAAACCAGTCAAAATAGGGTGAGGGACCAAATTGTCCAATTTTAAAATTGAATAGGGACGCACCGGGGTACTTTTGAACCATAGGGATTAAAAGGGCCACAGGTCATAGGTCAAGGAGCAAAAGGGCTATTTAGCCGAGGAATATGAGGGCTTATCACATTACAACCCTATAATTCACTCTAATCCCCTTTGACTTTTAATTGTGAAATCTTGCATTGGTTCTACATCAGTTTAAGCCTGAGGTCAGGCAAACACCATCCACTTTATTTGACTCTTCATTCCACATACGGTCCGGTAAAATCAAAAACTAAACTCAACTCAGACTAATTCCCTATCGCATGTGGATCAGCTAAATAAATTCTAAAGTAAACTGTTCATAATAAAATGTCAATACCTTCGAATCTTTGGCCAAACTGACCAATAGCGATGTGTTGTGCCTGAAGTACAGAGAGAGAGAAATGATCAAAACATTCTTCTTTTCACAAGACATAACAGTATAAGTAAAAGTATTTAAGGAGTGTTAAATGTGCAATGGACGCATAACCAAGGACTTCATATACAAAGCTGTGAAAAAAAATCAGCATGTGGTTATCTTGTGACTGCACCATGACATGAAGTCCTTAAAGTACCTTTCACCAAATTTGGTAATCCAAATTCCTCTCTGTCCCAAAATGGGTGTCTGAATTTGATATATGTTATGGAGACCATAAACCAAATTCGATACTCATTTTGGGCCAGCAGAGTTGTTCAACCAATTTCGGGAAAACTGAGGAGAACCTTGTGGTTACATTTAAAGATGACCTCCTTCTGATCCATTAACGCAGAAACACACATAGTTACTTTTGACAAGAGTACGGAAGGGATAGAAGACCATTGAGACCATGGAAAGTTTATCTGCGTAATACAGGAGAAAAGGGAGGTCATCTGCAACTATCAATTTCAGGAGAGGTCTTCCACAAATTTCCCATACATTGATACTCACATTAAGGTGTTTTGCAAGTCAGCTTCTTTTCTCACTTACTTTTATTTCCTTTCTGCAAACTATTTTTTGCTTAATCGACATTTGATGTAAGAATTTACATTTTTGTGTGAATTTCAAGAGTATGCTCAATGTGCGTATGCGTGGAGTGTAATTAATTATTGCAATATCAAATGTGCTTTTAAAATAGAATGAACATGGAGTATGTCTTTTGTAATGTTTTTAGTGCATCAGAAGGGAGAGTGTGTGACTGTGAACCGGATGTCCAACAGAAATAAATAGGTGGAAAAGATACAACGGTAAACTCTACCCAGTCAGTGATGTCATAGAATCTTACAAACCAACCCATTTCCTTAGCAATTACCGATCTCCGTATCATAGTGCATAAGCCATTAAATGAACCAAATCATATGCACAAGGACAACTTCATACCCGGCAACTGATGTCAGTACTACAGACTTCTCATGCCCATACAATGTTGCTTTTAAAGCTTGTTGGCCACGCTTTCCAGTAGAGCTCAGAGACCAAAGGCGAACAGTGCCGTCTTCACCACCACTCGCAAAGATTTTTGCAGCACCATCACCCAATAATTTGTCGGACAGGACAAGAACTGGACCATTATGACCTTTGAAACAACGCTGGCAACATCCCTGCACTCAGTATGTAATCAATGTCATGTTTTTACAATCACGATAAAACTTGGAAGAAAAACATGTTCATGCACCGATTAAATTGGGTTGATGCAGTGCAACTGTGCCAGCAACAATGTTAAATAGAAGCAGTGGCAAAGCAGACACTGAACTCTAGAGGGACCAAGGTAATTTGTGAAGGGAATAGAAAACAAGATTATTGTTTGATTTTAGTCCCAAATTGATAAGTTACAGAAGTACCTTCTTTAATTATGTCGGCATATATATAATGAAACAAATAATTTTTGTTTTATTGTAGCATGAAGGTAATCAGGATACTCATTTTGAGTTCTAATACAATCTAAGAGTTCTTATGAAATTAACCATGCAGAGAGAGAGAACACTTTGAGTTCTAATACAGTCCAAGACTACTTATGAAATCAACTATGTAAAGAGAGAGATAAGAATGAAACTTGCTGCAAATATTTAAAAATAAAGAGAAACTATAACACAAATATTGATAATATTTAAAAGGGGAAAATTGATATAACCTCAAAGGCTGGGGCGGGGGCAAGGCCACCCTTGGCCCTATAATGGCGTTGTTACTGAGTAGAAGAGTAGAGGTTCACTGCTCCATACAAACCAACTAGCTTAATTAAGGCAAAATCTCAGACAAAGTAGCGTACTTAACATAAATTTTCCAAATAAGGTAGCTCCCTCCTCTTAAAATAAATTGGGTAGCATACTGTTGGTTTGGTTTTCAATATTAAACTAATTTCGATTGCATCCAATTGACGAATCGTAGAGTGCTGTGGCAACGCCTTTTCCCTCAAAACAAAACATGTAGTCTCGTCAAGCAATCCATAATCACATGTATGAAATCTTGTTTCCCCGAATATCTAGGGAGTTTTGTTACGAAATTCATCATTGCGTGCTCCATCAGTGGTGATGAGAGGTATCACCATAAATGAATAAAAAATCTCCCTTTGCTGGTTAGAAAGGGGAGTATTCATCCAATCACTAACTACTTGTTCAATCCTCTAAATCTGTTATTAAATTTGGTCATCCATTCAAATTTCACATTCGTTTGAGTGCAACTAAAAGGGGGGAGGATTGTAATATCCTGAGCGTCATTGCATGACATATAGACATCTTAGGTTGCATTTGTGTGCTTTGTTTTTCATTGATAACTAGGGTTGCATTCATATATGCTATATGTGCTATTCTGTATGCATTATATTTGATAAGGTGTGCTATGATAATAAAATCGATATTGAATATTATAATATAATAATAATAATAACTATGATAAAAGTTATAAATAAAGTTAAGAAAATTGGGAAAAATACATGAAAACTAAGATATATATATTGTATTACCTTTTATTAATATTTTGAATTATATTGGGATGAAATGAAATAATTTATAAATCTATAGTTGGGACAAAATTGGTATTGTCAAAGTTCTTTGAAAATAAAGTGGTGATTGAAAATGAGATGGGCATAATTTACTATTAATTATAAAAATATGTATTTGTCAATTTGACGAAAAAATTAGACAATGTGTCAATAATGGGAATGAAAACTTAATGTCTTAAAAATATGTGGAGATAAAAATAAAGTCATAGTAAAGGTTAGAATAACTAACTTTACATTCTGGAATACACGAATTAAAAACTAGGTCAAATAATTTGAAACCGTAAATAGTCAATTATAAATTTTAAAGAAAAAGAAAAATATTAAAAATATATATATACACGTTACTTACCTTTTCTCCTTCCTTACCTGGAGAGTACGAGCGCCGCCTAAGGGAATAAAAAGGAAGGTAGCAGCAACAGTAGGTGAAAAGTCAGGAAATATCTTCAAAAAATTTCAGAAAATTCACGGATATTCCTAATTCAAAATAGGTAATTTTTCTACTGTTTATTTTTCTTCGTGAACGTTTTGATATAACTTTTATAATATTTGGAAATAGAAATTTTGGAACCCTATTTCTACAAATCACGCCAAAGTTAGCTTTGAAGTCCTAATAGCATTTATTGCAGCCGTAGGATACTGTAAAAATCAGTTTGGGATCAACTGGGATGACATTTGAATTGTTAGGAATATAGAAAATATCTTGATTCTAGAAATGGTTGAATTTTAGGATGGAAGTTAATAAATTCCTATTTTTATAACCTATAAATTAGCCCTATTAAACGTCAAAAGTTGAGACGACGATAATTTAATCGTTTTAATCCGATTGAAATGATTCAAAAGCCTATTTTGAATAGTTTTTCGTATAGAATCTAAAAATGACGAAATC
>JAOWAN010000001.1:8688966-8704376 GCA_028566635.1 Lobelia cardinalis
TTTGAAATGATTAAGGAGGTTAGAGGAGAGAGCATTTTCAATTAATTACAGAAATGCCACTGGTTTTTTGCAAATATGTATAGCTTTGGAGAATTAAATTTTATTAAAATTTAATATTGTATTCTAAAAATTATTCTTTGTATCCTAGTGGTTCTTAAAGTTCTTAAAATAAGATGGTTCTTAACGATATAAGCCCCTAAATATATATATATATATATATATATATATATATATATAAGGGCGAAACCGAACATAGGGAGTTTTGGAAAGCTTAGCTTTTAAAACAAAACCCTCGAAGTGGAACATCTCAAAATAGATCGTGGGGATTCTCTAAGTGGAGGGCTCGAAAGTTCGTGATAAAACAAGGAGTCAGAGAAATTGCATGACAAAACAAGACCAAAATGCGAATTGGTAAACAAGAAAGTTATGCTCACCATCTTTAGGCGATATTAAAGCCTTGTTGCTTTTGTTTCCTCCTTTTCCATTTGCTTGTGCCGGTTTCTGAACTCGGGGTGATGGCAAGCTCAATTTGCCATTGTTGGTAGAGGATGGCAGAGAATGTCGCCGGGTGAAGCCATTTTCAGCTGTATCTTCAGCAGTTCTAGGGGTAGATCCTTGTGCTCTAAGCTTGGCTTTTGCAGACTCAGTTGCTGCCATATAACTTGGCAACGAAGGTGTTTTCGGTGAGACACTCTCAGGATGAAACTCCTGTTTGACAGGAAAAGATTTTCTCCTCCTCGATCTCGAATTTTCCTTGTTAGTTTGATCTTCCTTGCAGTTTGACTCTTCATTCGCTGGGGGAGTATTTTCACCATTCCCAATCATTTCTGCCTCAACAACAGGCTGGTCATTATGGAGAACATCAAGTGGTTTATCCTCTGAAGCTGGAACTGGAGGTACTTCTGGCTCTGCCAATTTGGACGGCAGGACAACGGGATCCGTTACATGCTCAGGAGTGTGATCTGTCCCTTCCTGCACAGAAGGATCGGGAGTAGGGACACGCAACCCTTTCTCCAAAACAGGTTGTGGCTTCTCCGCTACAGCCTCTGACTTTTCAGAAGCAATGATTGTGGACTGAGAGATTTTTCTTAGATTACGTTTAACCTTCTCAAGTTCATTATGAGGCTGCTCCTGCACTGGTTCTGCTTGCTGGCTCAAAACTTTCCTGGCGTTGCGCTTTGTTTTCTCAGTTTCTGAGGAATGCGACTGGTTGTTATCACCGTTTACTCTCCTGACAGTTCGTTTCGACTTCCCAGCATCTGTTTCTTCAGTTTGCAATCTCGATGATTTTCTTTTAGGCTTTACATCAGGCATCTTTTTTGGTCGCTCAAGTGGTTCCCAGAAGCAGGAAGAAGACCAACGCTCAAGCCAGTTCCAAGCTGAATTTGGATCTTCTGGATCATGATGAAGGCTTAAAGGTGTAGAAGAGGAAGATGAAGAAACCAGCTACAAGAAGCAACCAAAGGCATCATCAACTACTCTTCAACTTCAGCAATAACAACAGCACATAAATATATAAAATTTCAGATACCTTGGCAGCAAATGCATTTCGTGAGAGCTTCTCCGTTTGAAGAGATACTTCGAGCAAGTCTCCACTTTTGACACCCTGAAAAAACAAGGAGAAAACAGAAATAGTTTAAAACACAATCCCATTCTCACACCAGGATACTGGAAAGCAACACATGGTCCTCCATAAATTATCATCAGAATCAAGCTTTACAAATGGGTGAGGGTTGTCATGGATAGACAGTGAACAGGATACCAAGTTTGAGGAAACAGAATTTTCAACTAAGTGAGAACCAATGACTTGAGTAACAGGAATTTGATTTTTATTTCTCTAAGCTCCAAGGGGATTGCAAGGAGAAGGGGCAACAGGAACTGCTGGAGTTTATGCTGAAGCCATTAACAATTAAAATATAAAGTAAGACACGGAGTGTTAACTGGTGTTACTGCAAGAAAATGGGTCCAAATGAAGACATTGGGGGGAAAATGAAATTGGTTTGAATTCAAAGAGAGTTCTCAAAAATGAATGAATGCATAAACGCAAACTGAAACGCAAGTATATTTTGCTTGCTGCCTCAGGAAAATATGGTATTACAGCGGATTAAGGTATTTCGATGAAAATACAGGAATGATAAAGCTCTAAATATACAATGATGAAGAAGCAGCAAATCACAAGCATTACCAGAAGCTTTGCTGATGTGAAGACTTCAAGCACCTGCTGCCCAGTACCAGAAAGTCTGACCCTTCGACCACGAACCAGCGCCTGGAACTCGATAATTGCACGCATACAGCGTAAAGTAGCAACAGCCTGTCTTCTAATCAAATGCCCACGAACAAGTGCTTGCAGCCTTATGATGCCCTTGAGGGCCCGAAATGCCCGTCGAGCCTTCACGTACAAGTATTTACATTATTACAGATACCATAACAATGAATAAAATAAATGAATAGCTCAAACAAAAACATAAGATCCTGAAAGCATCTTCTCAAGTAGGGAAAATAACACCAGCTTTTGTGCTTGATACTAAACTTAAACAGATTATGGCCCTTACATTTAGCTATTGTCAGCAGAAAATAAATGAAATTAACACAGAAAAGGGAGCTCTGTGGCTGAAGAATCTAAGGAGGGTTGAATCTCTACACAATCTTTCCCCCAGGTCACAATATATAGAAGCTTTACACTCGCATGAGGCTCTAATAAGTACCTTGAGGCAGAATTTCATGTATATATTGTCAGTTCCATGTGATTGTTGAGAATAAGTACATTAGATCAGGATTGAATAAGCACATCATGTCAGAAATCACAACTGGACTATCAGAAGGATAAGACTTATCAATACTTTGTAAATGTGTGAGTGAACGTCGAACAACATTACACAGAAAATATGATCGTCGATCCATCACAACAAGTATATAATAGTAATTCGATGTTCTTAGTCTTTCAAAATGCATGTTTAGTTAATAGAGGAATAGCACAGGAACACATAAACAGCCAAAGCAAAGTTGAAGGAAAAGGGCGGGGGAGTGAATAGAAAAGGAATCAAATTCAGAGTGGTTGTTTGGGCATAAAAATGGCAGACAAGTGAGGAAATAACAGAAAAAGTCAACTGATTTAGAGGGGAACAGTTTCAAAGAACCCTCTCGCTTGTAGAAGGCTGTGTAGGATTTAAAAAAATGATATCCTGTAATGAACACCTAGTCCAAGCCTATATTAGAGCTACAATAAAAAATAAATAAGAAGAAGTGGAGATAGCCAAAAGCCTTTATCAGTGGAAAAAGTAAATTCATCAAATTGCACAGCGACCAATAAGAGTAGAATATACGCCCAATCCAGCATTTTCCATTTGAGTATAATTATCACTTACACTTGATGGCAGAATTTAGAAAGAAGATAAATTAATCGTAAAAGCAGGCAAATAAACAAACAAAACCTCAAAGATTCTGATACGAGTAGAGATAAGAAAAGTATACCTACGCACCTCGAGTTTCGTAATGGAATATGAAAAGTTGCCCTACAACTATATTCTATATAGTGCAGAGATGGCCATAAGGTAATATTATAAGCCAAGCGCATAATAAGTAGAGAATGAACCAGCTTACCAAGTAGCCTCTAAATGCTGCCTGCGCCTTCGTAGCAGCTTCCTCCAGCTTGGCTTGCTCGGCATCATTTTCTGCATTAAAACCGGTGGTACCTCTTCCATCTGCAACCACGTCACTCAGTAAGTTGGCAGATGACCCCTTCTCTGATAATGTTTCTCCACTTGTATCAATAGCCTGAGGGAGTGGATCTGATATCACCAACGAATCCATAGCCAAATCCCCAGATGGTGCCTTGGCTGCTATTGATGCTTTTCTCTCCGTGGTAACATGCTTCAAATGGAACAGTAATGTATGAGAACTACTGGGGACTTGAGATATTTTAAGAAGATTATCAGAACAGAACACTGAAAAACTATAGCCCAATCTGATATAACAAAGAGGCGAAAGGTGTAAAGTCTCAACCCAGGGCTGTAGGTAAGCCGAGCCGGCTCGAGCTCTAGCCGAATCGAGCCAGGGAGGTTGTCGATTCGCACCGAGCACCATGATTTGAGCCGAATTATGGAAAAGGATGAAATACTCAGCTCATGATGAGTCTCGAGCTGCTCACGAGCCCTCGCGAGCTGGAGCCAAAAGTCTCGAGTCGAGTCATGTTGAGTAATGACCGTAAAATGGACTCCTTTAATATTCAAATGTCAAGTTTATTTAGTGATCATTTTAAGAAATGTCAAAAATCTACAGCCAAATTGAAAAAATATGTAAGTTTGGAGACCAAAATAAATGTTAATTCAAGTTTATATAGTTAAATGAAAATATAGCTCGAGTTGAGCTGAGTCGAGCGAATTTGAAAACGAGTGGAATTTTAATCCAACTCGCGAGTAATCGAGTCGAGCAGAGCCTGGTCGCAAAAATTTACACGAGCCCGATAATGGTACTTGTTCTGGCTCATTTACCCCTTGCGAGTCGAGACGAGCTCTCAATCTCACTCGACTCACCTACAGCCTTATTTCTAACAATCAAGTATCAAGTGTTGAAGACTTGACATTTCAAACTAACTAATCTGAAACATTGGCAATCTATGTTCCCTGGCTACGAGGATCATACATGGTACAGATTCATTCTACACCAAATGTAGTGTACAGCAGACGCAACCATACCCACCCCCACACCCATCTTGTGCAAACATAGGTACTATGGGAAACGTCAAGGGTCGAGGTAACATAGGTTTTGAACTTTGAACTGTGTACGATGCAATCGAATTAGACAATGCATTGTGACGGTTGTCTGTAAGCACAATCAAACAGGTTGGTCAAGCTTTACATTAGACACACCATGTATGATAAGATTCAAGTAATAATTAACTAAACAGACCCCATCCCCCACCCACCTCATTTAAAGACAAACAAGCCACAGATATTTTGGAGGGAACTTCATTTGAGTGAATGGAGTGATAGAGAAAAAGAATCTTGAAATGAAATGACATGAAGCATTAAATGACAATGAACGGTATACACCAATTCTTACTTTTGAGAGATTGGATTTTGATGATTTCTTCCCGAAAAGCACAGTCTTAATCCACTTTCCTGGAGATTTCCCCATCTTGAGAGATGTCCTTTTGTCCCTGCAGGGTCCCAAAATGAGGTCTAAAGTCTCAAACACTGTTGCAGAACTTGCAGGGTGAGGAACACGAAAAACTTAAGACAATTACATAATCAATATATAATAGGCATGTAACCTTATCACTCCCTCTCCCCCCCTCCAAACCCCACCTTAAAAAAAAAAAAACAGTCTTACTTTGTGTTTTAGTTTGTCTCAAAGAAAAGTCCCATTTCTATAATTTTAGCTATATATATATATATATATATTTATATATATATGGTATAATTTTAAGTGCTTTCTTTCTTCCAGCAACGTTAGTATATATTTCTTATGCGTCAAACACAAAGAATAGTTATATAGAAATACTACATTTTCAGTGCAAGTTGAAGGAAAATACAGAAACATAAAAGTGCACTTAAAAATGCACTGCGCAAACTTAAGAAGTTTTGTTTCTCAAATGAGACATTTGGAACGAAAGGAATACTATATAACTTTTAAAAAGCTAATTAAATAAAAATATTAGTTTTATGCTTCCAATTGTTTCCTTCTCAATAATTGAAACCTCGTCACAAATCCGGATCTTCTGTCCCATTTGGTGTTACACTCCTTATCCCATCTTTCTAAAACCTCATCTCAACCGTTTAAATGATAACACCAAAATTTTAAACTGTAAATTTTGGGATATGTGTCAATTTTTAAAAGCACGGCAGGAGATGGGACACCAATTGGGACAGAAATCCCAATTCCCTCGTCACCCTTCAATGAACTTATAATAAATGGACTGACAGTGGCTAGTTTAAACACCTCTGCCCAATCAGATTAAATAACAAAACAGAAAACTGGAGGCTTCACACTTGCGGGAAAAAGGAAAGGACAATTTGATCAGAGTCACTGATACTTAAGCCTGTCAATTTGGGTCAAATGGGTTAACAGGTTGTAATGGGTCAAATGGGTTAACAGGTTGTAATGGGTCAAATAATAATTAACAGGTTGTAATGGATTCAACCTATTATAACCCATTTAATCAATCGATCAACTCAATTGTATAATAAATGGGTTAAGTTAAATTCAAATTAACATTTGAATACTCTTTTGCACAAAAAAATATTTTTTATACATTCTAATACTTAAAATTTTAATTAAATGGTTTGTATCGGGTCAAGCTGTTTCGCAGGTTAAAGCAGGTTAGAATGGGTTAATGGGTAGTAAATTGACAGGTCTACTAATACTATGGTAAAAAAGGAATAATGCAGAGGAAATCTAAGCATTTGCATGATAAAGCACATTCGAATCTAACTGCAGCACTTACATTACACGAAAATTAACCATGTAACGAACCCAAAAATAATAATCCGGGAAAGAAAAAGAAACAAAATAGTAAAAGCAAACAGGATAAATTTTAAAGCCAAAAAATGACCATTATAAATCCAACCCTTCATAAATTGCAGCACAGAGAAGCAAAAATAAAATTCAAAATCAGGCATTGTCTATAAATGGGTAGTAAAGCTACAAATCAGTCGAGATCTGCGCTAGACAAAATCTAAATAACACCTACCGCCAAAAAGAAAGCGGAAAAACGGGCTGCTTCAATTCTTTGTTCTTGAACTGAATTCTTACTTGTCAAAAAGAAAAAGAAAAAGACTGATACAAACACAACACCACATTTAAAAAACGAGGGTTTTGAAGCAAATGTTGTACAGATCTGGCAATGTACCTTAGAATTGAAGGGTTTCTAATACCCTAAAATTACCATTCCTGAAGAAAAGCCGACAATTCAATCAGTCAATACAACATGAAAACAAAAATAAATTGAAATTTCACGAAATGGGTAATGTTAAATGTGAAATCCCTTGAAGATTAAGCAAGCGATTGGGTAAGATTTGGGAGTGAAAATCAAAAGGGTGCTGCATACCGTGAATTTGCTTCGCCACCAGCTGCTTCTCTCTCCTCTCTCTCTCTCTCTCTCTCTCTCTCTCGCTCTCGCTCTCTCTGGGCTGTCTTTCTCTCACTACATCAAATACACTTCGTAGTTACAGAGTCGCTTTTAGTAAAGGTGTCTCTTGTTGTTCGATGAATTCTTTATTTTATTTTTTTCAGTAAAACCATTTTTCATTTTTTTGAAAATTGGGAGACTGCTTCACCTTCGAACGACAGCGTTTTTGTACCTTTTTGCTCTTTTTCAAAGTAGAGATGGGCCCTGGTCAACCTCGTCAAATCTGGACACGTCGCCGTTGGGTTCTTCTATCAACTTCAAGCATTTGATGCCATTGGGAAGGGACCGTAACGTAACTAACACTCGGGGGTTGTGTGATTTGGTTTAATGAAGTTAGAAGCAACAAGTCTTGTAACATTGGAAAAGTAATCAACTATCTCAACTCAATTCAATTTTATTTTCAATTTTATTTGGGTTCAATTACATGCATTTTTTTAACATTTAATATTGTAAAATACTACAAAATTATTACATGCATTTGCACTTATTCATATTGTTTTTTATTATAAATATATATATGTTAGTTTTGATCTACTCTTACCTCAAATTTGATTAAGGTTGTTATTACAGCAATAGACTGTTCGAAAAAATATCTAGTCCATCTCATCAGTTTAACTAATTTTTTTTTGTCTAATCTTTCGATTTTTTCATTCATTATCTATGGAGTATACTAAAACATTGACACCGTATGTGTCTGAACCACGTTCAATGAGAGCATCTCATTTATCTTTTTCAAGTTTTCACATATCCATATTATTTGTTAACATGTATATTCTTCAATTCTTAATGATCCAACACTAGTGCTATTTGATAGGGAGAAAATTGATTGAATAGAATGCTGAATTTCGCATAATTTCTTTCTTTTGTTACCTCTTTTGATGGAATTCAAATTTCAAATGAATTACATAAATTCACCATTCCTTCGCAAGTTGGAAAGAGTGTTGAATTTCATCAAACCCATCCCAATGAAATTCATAAAAATGACCATATTAACTTTGCTAAAATAATGTTACGACAAAATTAACCTTTACAATAATAATAATAATTTCTACTTACTATGAAATAATATAATAATAAATCATTTAATTAAATTAATAAAAAAAATTAAATTTTTATATTGAAATAAATAATAATAACTTAAATAGACAAATAATTATTATTTCAGCTACATTATTTTTATTATTAACAATATCATAATAATAATAGTAATTAGTGATAAACTAGTAATTTAATAAAAGAAAAATAATTATAAATTTAAATTTAAATGATACTAATAACCAACTATCATAACTATACAATAATAATAATTTAATAATAATAGTAAAATTAATTCATTATTTATATATCTTTTTCTTATTTTTACTTGTACAAAAAGTGAAGAAATGATAGTTTAAACACTAAATAATATGTTCTTTTCATTTCTGTGGGTGTATTCTCAACCAAACATGAATTATATATCAAGTAATCAAATGATAATTCTATTCTGATCCCTTCATACCAAATGCATGAGTTGACGACGTTCAATCTCATTCCAATTTTTTAAGGAATAATTTATTTTGATTATTTCATTCCTTCACAAAATTTTCAATAAAACGGCAGGTTCCATAAAATAGCTTGTTTGATAATTAGTTTATAAAATATGCGTTTTGACTTGAGCTAATTTTCTACCATCATGTAAACGGGATTTACGTAATCTCATATATATGTATCTTGAAGATTACATATCAATCTCACATTGTACTTTTTGCCAATTTTAATAATAGATCAGTCTGATGAGTAGCTAAACCATACAATTGGTAAATAAGTGAAATAATGTTCTTCAAGTTAATATTTTATCACCTAAATTAAACATGATGGAAACATCTTTTGCTTTTACTTTAGTTTTATTCAATATTAATGCTTAAAAGTAGAAAATGAGCAATTTGTCAAAACTGATGGAATATTGGTGATGTAAAAT
Organism: Lobelia cardinalis; assembly: GCA_028566635.1. Taxonomy (NCBI): domain Eukaryota; kingdom Viridiplantae; phylum Streptophyta; class Magnoliopsida; order Asterales; family Campanulaceae; genus Lobelia; species Lobelia cardinalis. The sequence goes on from JAOWAN010000001.1 coordinate 8,698,053, forward strand.
ACACAAAAAAGCAAGCATGCCAAACTAATCAGAGCCTGTCACGTCATACACACGTGCGCAAGCACACTTACACATTTATATATATAATTTCATCAAATAAAATTAATAATATTGTTGAGTATTTTTAAAAAACTTATAAGTTATAGTAAAACTAAATAAATAATACAAACGGTTTATCATAGTTTCTAACGTCTTTACTCTTGGGTAAATCATATATAACGATTCATATTATTAAATAAGTCATATAATTTATCAATTTTTATGCAATATATACCTGAAGGGACAAACTTGGATTAAGATCTAATCATCCCAACATGCTCTAAGTCTAATGCGCAAGCTCATACCTACACAGGAGATCCCTCTTAAGCTCAACGACCTAAATCAATAAGGGATGATTTGACTTGATCGTCTTTTCTAAACGTCATTCCCGGGTCGCTTGGTCTAGACCGTCCATTATACTTATCCACAAGCATTAATGGCGATCCGGTAGGCTAAGGGGTAACCTACCCATACTTAGGCAATTTCACCAGGAAAGGCTCCTCTACGTGTCCCACTTGATCTGGGGTCAGTAACAACCATTGTTGGCGTGACCCGCAATCTCCTTCGATGGATAAACACCGATCAACATCTGCCCTTATCTCAGGAGCCGTTACACCATGCGTGCAACAGTTCTCCGGCCACTCCTCCACATTCTCCACTTCACATCCACTGACCATGGCTATAAATGCATTTCAACATCTATATTACATAGGTTAATCTCTAATCACAACTTACATCTCAGCACTAATGCAATTCTCTTGTCTTCTCTATTAGAGTTCACATACAAGCACTCAATACTACCAAATTGCACATGTGAGCAATATTCAATTGGTTCTTCGGGAGAGATTTTCATACTCCGCAGCTTTTTTTAACGAGAAAACTTACTCGTATGTTGGAACATTTGAGCAAGATGCAAACATTGCTTTTCACTTTAAATGTTTCCTATCTATTTCAGGTTCGGGGTTTTAACACGCATTCTATTGCCATTATTCTGGATGACTAGAGTCACTAATCTCAAGTCACACGAAAATCATCCAATTTCGTAACGATTAACCCTATAATATATTTTTTTTTTTTTGTGATTACAGATATGTTGTTCTCATTATTTACATTTTTTCAGAATTTGATCTTAGGTTGTTCTTTACTTTCCTATAATTCCATCACCGCATAATCATTACTAGCTTCCTTTTTCTTTCTTCTTAAACTCAATAGTAAATAGTCACATGGTATATGGAGCACCTAGATACTTATTGCTAGGAGCACCCGCAAGCGAGTTCACTCTTCCACTTTCATTAAGAATCGAAAAATGAATATTGATTAAAGTGAACATATATCGTTGAATTAAAAAATAAAATAATACCGTTGAATTAAATAAACAATAAAATTATGTAAATGAGCATAATGTTCAACTAAATGGACATTATAATAAAATAGTGAATCAACAATAACAGTAAAAACATTGTAAATAAATATTTAGTTATAGAAAATGAACATATATCATAATAAAAATGAACATTGATTTATAATTGATTCCTAAAATTATGAAATCAGTTATAACCAATTTCGTAAATTATAGAATCCTCCCATTCACTTGTCTAATGTGTGTGTCTTACTTGATTAAATGAATGCTTCTTATTAGAGCATCTAGGAGCTCCATATAATTTCTAGTCAATAGTACGAGTTTTAATCAATGTGATTGTAATGCACAATCTGATTTGATTAGTATATATTCATTATTCAAACCCAAAAACTGTAATATATATATATATATGGATAATAATGCTCCATGAATCTAACAAATCAATTGCATAATTCACTGCGTGCCTTAAGTACTTATATCTTAATTCTTAGCTCAAAGATATAAATAAGTATTAAGTATTTAATATACGCGGTGTATTATGAATCTGGAACTCAGGCTTATGTCTTTTGATTTTTTGTGCTTCGTATAGTTCGGATGGTTGTCAAATGTATTGGACGATCAACATCAACCTTTGATAGTAAGGTGATGTGGGAAGTGACACGTTTGCCTTCATCCGGCTTGGCTTCGCTATCGCTTTTATGTATTGGCCGACTTTACAAGCAGGCTTAGAAATAGATGCCTCGATCTAGTACATAATTTCGCATACTTACCTACATCAGCAATTTTTTCTACCAGCAACAATCTTTGACTGTTGATCGTCCAATCCACATGACGCTTATCCAATGCTTACGGAACACGGAAGTATCGAAAGGCACGGAGCCTGGTTCCAAATTCGGTGTATTATATATGCGGTCAATTTATGTAGCGCAATTCAAAACGAGAAAATTTTGATTGATCAATTTAAATGGTAGTGTAAAAATTATTTAAATACTTAGGCTTGAATCACAAGTATGATTTCATATGATTTTTGATTTTTAATAGGTCTCACAATTTTTTCTCTATCTCTCTTTTATTTTTTCACTTTAATAATTATAAAAAAAACACCAAAAATTGTTACAAATCAAACTTATAATCCAACTATTAAATATAAAGTAAGCAAAGTGTATTCAAGAGAAATGATTGTGTTCTTTTCTTTCACTTTCTGTCATTATTTTCATCAACTAAACAAATTGAAGGAAGAAAAATAATAATAATATGATAGTACTAGTAGGAAAAAAAAAAAGATGGACAAATAAAAAAAGAAAAGGAAAAAAGAGAAATATATTTATTAGTGGTAGTTATGAAGTGACCGAGCAACAATAAGCAATGAGCAGCATGAAAGAGAGGAGAGGGTTGAAGAAAAAGTGGCAAGTTATAATGTACCATAATACCATGATAAGATTAGTTGGTAAATGAAGGAAGCGCCACCCCATTTCTTAATCTCATGATTAGATGCCAGCCTTTTTCTAGACCCATTTCACTTAAATTTCTACTTTCCATTATTGTGCTAGTTAAAGCCATGCCAATAATTCGAGTCTGGATTGTTGAATTCATTTGATATTTCATTTTTTTTAAAAAAAAATTAAAATTTAATTTCAATAATTTAAAAAATAATCTAAAAATTTTAAAATTTAAATTTTTAAATAAAATAAAACAAAAGATAAAATATCAAATAAGATCGAAAGTTCTAACAACTTGACAAATTATGAAGCCACCGTTCCTTACCCCACGGTCACTTACAAAAAGAAACAAATGTTAGCGCAAACAATTCCCGAGCATTACAATAATTATTGAACATACTTAACTCCTTCCTAAATGCGCTATTGATCATTCCATTAGCTCATCAACACTCATATTAAGAGTCAGAAAGATCCTTATATGCAGAGACTTACAAAGAGAAAGAATTCTTTTCTTCTCATCCTCACCAAGAAAACTTAGGCACCGGGGGCTCAGAACCACAATTTTCCGTAACAGAGTTGCCCAATAAAGATTCGAGATGACTGAGCCCAGCCGGCGATTGAGGCGGGGCTTTTTCTTCTAAATCTCTTTTGCGCGTTTTTTTGAAGTTACTTTCGTTCATCGTTGGTCATATATCGAAAGTTGGATCATTTCAAAGATGTAATGAGAGTACTTAAACCTTAAAAGTTTTACCTCCAAATTAACAACCCCTAATTTATGTATTGTTAATGTGTCTGTATCTGAGAACATGTAATCAAAATTAAATAATATATCATATATAAATTAAATAATAAAAATTTTTATAATGAAAAAAATAATTTAATTTATTAAATATATTAAATAATCTAAATAATTTATAGAGAAACTATAAAGAGAAAAAAGGGAAAAAAATTTCTCCGCCCCCCAAGGTATCCCTCATAACCCAGTCCGCCCCCCAGCCCAATACTTGATCCAATTCGCCCCCCAGTTAAAATACTTAACCCAATCCGCCCCTAGATCAAATTTCTATACCAAATTCGATATTTCATGATTTTTTTGTAAATTTGGATGGGCAAAATGGTCTTATAGCCTTTTGATATAAACAAAATCTGAAATTCTTCAACAATTGTGCCTCCTCCTAGCTCTGGCGACGATGACTCCCACCTCACCACCCCGTACCCTACTCCTCCAAACCTCGGCGAAGTCTGCCTCACCATCCACCCCGCCGGCGACCTCATCTACACCGGCCTTCTCGACGCCCTAGGAGTCGGCTGCAGCAAGTATGAATCTGAGGAAAAAACATGGAAAAAACATGAATTCGGACGTTTCCTTCTCCCTCTCTCCACCGTCGTCGCGCCTCTCCTTCATTTACCTTTGCGTACGCTTAAACCCTAATTCTCTATCTCCTTCAGATCTTTGTATTGGGTGTGTTTTAAGGGTTTGCCTGGAGTTTTTAGGGTTTGGGGATTGAATGTGGGGTCGATTGCTTCCTTGGAATGGTTGAAGATTGATTTTGGATAATGGTTTTGATTCAGGCTTTCTCAATTCTCTCGGGTTCTCTCTCTTTTCTCTTCCTATTTTTCAATTTCAAATCTGGGTTTGTTTAGTTCTTGATAAATCGGAGATTGTTGAAGTGATACTTTGAGCATCAACATGGAATTAAATGAACTTGGGATTTTCCTATCTAGTTTATTTCCGGTTAAATGAAGGAAGGTGGGGCCAGCCCAATAAGTTGATCGGAATGTTTCCTTGGGTCTTGGGTTTTGGGTTGAAGCTTGGGATCCATTTCGATCGAGGCTGTTGTCCAACTCGCGTTCGGATGACGTTTTTCAAGAAGCATGAAGGGCTTTTTTCCGTTCATCACTCTTTCGTCCTCCGATTTACAGCTCGAGTGGTAAGTCTTTCTCCCGAACAAACACCTTCTCCTTCAGTCTTGCTCCACCGCCGCCGCACCTTCTCCTTCAGTCTTGCTCGAGTGGTAAGTCACATTCTGATTTTTCAGAATGGTTGAAGATCAATTTCTCTTTGGCATTTTTTGGGTTTGATTCTTCATTTTCTGGGTTTGCTTTTGAATTTTCTGGATTTGTAATGTTAATCAATGTAATTAATCCTGAGTTTTGTTACGAAAATAATAAATAGGATATATTGGCTAAAATACCCTGTAATGTGTAAGTCACGTGCTTGTTTTTTTATCCAAAATTTGGTTCGGAGGATTAATTGGGTTGAGGTTTTTAATTGGGGGGCAGACTGGATTATGAGGGATACCTTGGGGGACGGAGAATTTTTTTTTTCAGAAAAAGGGGAGTGATGTGTGAATGAGGGTGAGGGAGATTCAGAACCCATAGTGCAATGGAGCACACGAATGCTCGCTTCCTAACAATTACTTAAGCTCCAACGGTCAAGATCCCGCAAATCATAAAATAACTATTTTATCCCCTTTAGCATTTGAGACCAAAAGTAATGGAGCATCAAACGGTGCGCTGGCCTGGGTTTCAAGTTGGGGGTGGTGGGACGAGGGGTTTGGGGAGTAAGGGAAGCGAGGAGGTGTAGAGAGAATAAACTACTATTGTGAGTGTCTCATTGAGAAATTATAGAGTCTGTCATGTTTTATAATAGAGATGAATGAGTCATAATGAGTTCACCAAATAATTTATAGTATAAATAGGTTCAGCCCATATATAGTAAAATTTTAAAATCAATCTCAGCCCTTTATTAGAAATGATCTCGCCAATTAATCTTACAGTTCAAGTCAAAATTAAAATTATTATGTGAATCATTAATTTCTTTAACAATTCAAGTGAAAAATACATCTCATTCATTCATTTTTCCTTAAATTTTTACTTTCATCAGATATTTTCCCCTTCTCTATTTTTAAATTTCAAGTAAAAACAAATAAACTACTCACATACTGTACCCTCTAACACAAACATATACCGGTGTTTAGTGTTTTTATATATGTGGGCACTGTGAAGAGTGCAAAACAGGTGCCTGTGTGGCCGTACATGTCCCCTCTACTTCTTCATGTATTGATGCACCCCTAATTTGGGGTGGAAATTGGAATGAAAAATTTCAATTTTATTTGATTTCGATTCGAAAGTTTTCAATTTTGAAATCAAATTTTTTTATCCGATTTCCGAATTTTCGATTTTTTCGAAATTGTTTGGATTGGAATTGAAATTTGTTTTAAAAAGTTTGAAAACTCCGAAATTCGATCCAAAATATTTCCGAAATTATAATTTTGGAATTCCGATCCAATTTCCGATTTCTGAAAATAAAAAAAAAATATATATATATATATATAGAGAGAGAGAGAGAGAGAGAGAAAATTGAACTCATTATCTATTACACTCAAAACAAGATACAACCACTAGACCAATAATTTAAGTTATAAATCATTCATACATATTATTAATAGACTAAAGAAAATATAACATCATTTGTTGATTTTA
>JAOWAN010000001.1:8704476-8719142 GCA_028566635.1 Lobelia cardinalis
TTCCAAGAGCTTCAAAGGCCCGACTAGCACATCCTTTGACCTCTTCTTCACTGCCCCAAAGAACATCATTCCACGGATAGCTTCAAAATCGATACTACTCTCCCTCCTCTTCTCAACTGAGCAATCAAACCCCCAAAAATCCCGTTTGATTTTCCCCCATTTGTCCCTCCGCAGCCGCTCCAAAAAGGATGATAGATATGGGTTAGTGAGAATTTTTGGGTTGAAGAACAAGTGATAGCGGCCGTCTCTGGGTTAATCATACAGAAACCCACCATCTAGCTTGGGTCGATTCGTTGTAGTTGTTGTCGTTCTCCTGCAGGTGAGTGCGAAAATTGAGGATGATGGGGGAACAAGGTGGTTGGCATCTCCAAAAGGTGACTATGGTGGTGGGTGGTTGAATTGGGTGTAGGTGAGGGTGGTGATGTTTGTTCGATGGTGGTGATGGTGGTTCGATGGTGAAATCTTTAAATTTGGATTAGAAATTTGCAGAATGGGTGGTGATGTTTGTAATGAAGTTGGATCTGCAGAGGAAGCAGAAGGGAAAATTACAGAAAGGTGGAGGGTTCAACCCCTTCGTCCTTTTATTTTTCCTTTTTCTTTAGTGGGGGCAATTTGGTATTTATGAATAAAATCGTTAGAAAATATGAATGAAAACTAACAAGATTTAAGTTGGGGAGGTGAAGCCTACTAAAAAAAGTATATGGGGCTCATCTCCAAAACACGAAAACCACATGGGGTTTCCTCCAATTTCCTCCCCCCCCCCCCTTTTTTTTTTGTAAAAGCTTGAAAAAAAAAAACACACTATTGAAAGGGATGGCACATGTACTATAGATAGACTCTGTACAACAGCAAAGGTGGATAATGTATTTGGCGGTCCATCCTCCCATTCCTCCTCCAACCTCACATTTCTGGTTAAGTGTGATTTTGATTTTTGAACTTCTTTCAATAACTTGTTTCTTTTTCCTACTATTTACTTTTCGGCGTAAAGTAACAAGCAAAATGGTGTAAAATACGTGCAAAATATAACGAGACAAATTTAATTTTGGGGATAAAATGAGTATTTAATTTACAAGGGAACCTAAGGGATGGCTCAGTGATAGAGCTGAACTTTACAATATGTAAGATCTCAAGTTCGATCCCCCATGCGGCCATGCCCCAGGGGCCCCAATTTTTTTTTTTGAATATTTAATTTACAAGTTACTGATTTTCAGAAGATGGACCACTGAGTAGGCGCGCTCTTGATATCTTCCTTCTAGTGTTGAAATACAGTTTGTGCTCTTTTTTACGAGTCAGAGCTGTTCGTTAAAAGAGAACACTTTTGGAATATATAACAAAGTTTCCGTTTCGGACTAAAATGGCACATGGGGCTAGTGATTAGAGAGGAAACTACTAGCTAGCATCAATCATAAACGATGTGCAGTTTGATTGGTTGAATAAGGCAAGAAGAGAATATGGTGAGTTGTAACAACAGAGGATTCAAGGGCAATTTTATAATCCATTTTATGTCCCCCACTTGCATAATAATAAACACCAAATATCAAAAGAAAGAATACAAAAAGATATGGAGATAATTTCTGAAGGCTGGGCTGCATAGACTGCAAGCAAAGCAAGCAGAGCACAAAGGGTCCTCACTGAATCATTTCTGTCAGGCAAGAAATATGATTCCTATGATACTATCATCTTATCAAGAGCTCTCCCCATAATCCACATCAAAAACTTTATCTCAACTGAGAATTCAACTAAATGTTTAGAGAAGATGATCAGCTACAAGCCTACAACGACCTTAGACTTTCGTGGTTCAATCCACACCCCGAAATACCCACAATATGCATATGACTACAGATAGGCTGAACTGTGCAAGGAACTCGGAGCTCTTGGATCAAAAGGTTTTTAAAATCTTCAACAAACATGATTCATAGTCTAGCAGACTCTAGCAGAATGTAATTACTACTTTGCACTTGCAACATTCTTGCTCCTTAGTAAAAGCGGAGGGGATGACAATTGAAAACCAACATGCCATTGCTTCTTTGCAAAGTTCGTTCCTTGCAAACTCAAGTGAAGGAGTAGCCTTACCCACGACCACAATCACTATCGGAATACAACCACCTGGGAAGCCAAAACCTCTAAAAAAATTTGTAAAGGATACTTCTAGTATCATTTTCCCTTCGGCTAGAAAATATCCTGTGGACCAAAAGGAGCTCAAACAAACTAAAGCTGCAAAGGGATAGAAGGACTTTTTTAAAGGTTACAAAGCATCAGCTATTCATAACTCAATCTACAAAATAAATATAACTTCCGCTCTGTCCCAAAATCAAGAGTCTCACCTTTCCCTTGTCTCTCAAAGAACTAGTATCATCTCCAAACATAAAAAAATATAAAAACTAAAACTTTCGCATAGTTTAGAGATTGTACAAACATGCATTGTTGTACCCTTTAGAAGTGTGTAGTTTCTCGGGATGGAGGGAGTATTATGTCAAGATGGGTAGTCCGTTGGAAGAGGGGGGGGGGGATATATTATTGAAGACATTGAAATTTTACACCCAAAAAATCTCGATAATATTAGGCAAGAAAATTCCAAGTATTTTAAAGTGATGCAAGAATGAGGAAAACAATATGTACATGAATTCCAATCTACAAGCAACACAACAGCAGAAAGATTTGTCCCTAGAACTGAAGTTATATCAAACTTTTAAGTACCAAAGTTTTCTAGAACATATTGTTATTATCGTATGAATGATACTCAAACAAGCATTTCATAGTGATACAGAACACCCTACCAGGAGAAGAGCAAAGTAATCGATTTGGCCAACTAACTGAATGCCTGCATAATACACCATAAGATGGGCCTTAGTCAGCTGTCCAGCTCTGCTCTACAATCTCACGCACTTTTCTGTTGTACTCGCGCTTGTTCTCACTAAACATCCGTGCTGCTTCAGAATTGGCCGGGGAGTTTGGGTTTGGATCACACAGCAACGACTTCCATGCAAAGATGGACGTCAAACATAAACTCTAGGCAAGTATAACCAGATATAATAGTGTAAAGATATGAAACGATGCTATTCACGAATAAGAATGGTTTAGAACGCCATAGCATGAAATGTGATAAAACACAATTCTATTTCATTCACTTCCTGGAAGATTTTGAACACATTCCACATATGATACTGGAAGATTATAATCTAACTGACTATTGAGTCCCACCAAATGACGAATCTTAGCAGGCTGTCTTGAGGTACGTGAGGAAGGTTTTATGAGGAAAACAAAACCTACCACATGCTGAGTGGAATATGAGACTCAAGAATGTTAGGCTTCACTGAAAGGCCTTGGTCTTCCAGGCTTTCATGGTAAGAGTGTTTGAGGAGGAAATCAAACCCAGACAGGTGTTGGGGCAGAGGGGATTGTTCCTTTCATCCTGACCAAAGATTAGGTTCTTCAATTACAAGATAGGTGTATGTGGAACGCAGCCTGCAACGTTGACGTTGGAATATGCTAAATTTCCCAAATTTGAACTTTTTCACTTGTGGTTCGAACTATTTGGGTTGTGCTTTGAACTATTCGACTTATTGGAACTTTTTCACTTATTGAATTTAATTTAATAAGTACAAAAGTTCAAACAAGTGATACAGTTCAGAAACAAGTGAAAAGGTTAACTTTCAGGAACTTCAACGGGGGGGTTCAAATTCAGTGTTGCCAGACCCATGTGGAACAATCATTCACAAATGCCAAGCCCAACCTTAACAACATGTGATTTCCACAGGTTTATGCAGGTCAGAGTAGGTTCAGGGAGGGAAATGAAATCAAGACAAGTCCACGTTGAAATTCAGAATGAAGCTCTCATCCACCCTTAACCCCAGGACTTAACGTTGTTACCACTCGCATTCGGACGAGTTTAGCCTTTTCAAACTTGAGCTAGGAAATAGTTATTCGAGTTTGAGGTTTTACATTTCACTAGGCTTGTCCGAACTCGACTCAAGTTCGATCTTGAGTTGTTCGCGAGTGGCTCAAGTTTGACCCAAAAATATCCAATTTCTAGCCTAGACTAGTTTGAGTTGCTCAGCAATACATGTATATACTACTATTCCCTCCTTCAAGTGGGTTACACTTCCTTTTTCAGTCGTCCCAGTTGAAGAGTAACGTAACATTTCTTTTTTGGGCCATCTCACTTGACCAAATTACCCTACTTTATGCAAGGATAAATATGGGCCACAATCAAGTAGGGTAATTTCGTCGGGTGAGATAGCCCAAAAAAGAAGTAGATATATTATAAAATATTCGACCTCTTATGAAACAATCAAGTTGAACTAGATATATTATAAAATATTCGAGCTTTTATGTGTATCCCTTCAAGTGGGTTACCCATTTATTACTTTTCGTGCCTAGTCAAAATGTACCCCTACAAGTCAGACGGAAAAAGTACTAGATATATTATAAAATATTCGAGCTCTTATGAAACAATCAAGTTGAACTCGTTTCGAACTGATTGCAAACGAAACTCGTCAAGCAAACGAGTCAAAACACGAACAACTCGAAATAAACAAGCAAAATATCAAGCTCAAACTCGATTCTTCTCGAACATCAAGCTCCTTCGAGTTCTAGCAATATAGAGTCGGGCTCGCATTGGCTCGAACTGTTTGACATACTTAGCCCAGGTTACATATTTTCCCTCCTAATGAGTTATCAGCATTCTCCTTAACATAATCACATGAATTTCAAAGGTTTTATAGGAGTAAGGGCTCGTTCAGATTTCAGCCAACCAAAAACCTAGACAGTTTCAAAGCAAGAGTCATTATGAGGCTTCCTACTCCAACTGGACCTCCAGTGTTGTTTATTACTTGAGCCGCATCCCACTAGCACAAATGTGGTTGCTTATTTATACTTCCTTGTCACTTTGCCTAAAGACAAGTGACAACCTCATCCTCACACCTTAGCTTTTGGCCCTCCAACCCCCTCCTCGATTCTATTCTATCCTTTTCATCCTCCTTATGGCGCAGCAATACACAGAATTTTATCAAGTACTTTACTAAGCATTAGTGGTGTTCTATTCTAAGTTACAAAACTTCCAAACATGGACTTTCCATTTAATTAAACAGTAGTACAAACCTATATGAATTGATTTGCTCAATAGTATTACACAGTGAAGACTAGTAATTTGCTTAGTATTAGATTGCACCATGCAACTCTAGCCCTATATACAATAATGCCTAAACCTAGGAATAATCCCCAACATATGCTCCCTCTTTCTATCTATATTTTCTCTTCACTTTTGAACCAGCAATTAATTCTTCGTAAAAGTCCAACACCTAACAAGCAGCCCAAAAAAACTGCCAATTTGTGTGTACTGTTCATGGTACAAATAATGAGTTAAAAGATATGGCCTCTCTTTGCTAACTGAACTCTAACCCCATTAGAAGTTGAGCACAAGATTATAGCACAAAGCTCTAGCCCTAAAAAACCGTTCCAGCAAGTCAGCTTCTATAAATCTTGTCATGCTGCAACACTGTTCACATCAAAGCTCTTTAGGAGTGTATCCTAGACTTATCCTACTCGACAAACTTGATTCAGTAATAAGTGAAAACTCCACAGCACAAATAGGTTGATGAACAACGGAGAACAAATCTGAAGATATTGCAGCACAGTAAACAGTCCTTTCACAATGTCCAATTCAAAACACTACATCCCTTGGCTCCCCCTTCATAAAATAGAGACTCCAATTCACTCTGAACCATAGTAATCAAAGGCGCGCCTAGGTGCAGGCGGTAGCAGGTATTGCGCCTTCGGAGGGCTAGGAGCTAGGCGGGGCGCTGTTCATGAGGCGAGGGCCTAGGCGTGAGCCTTGGTTTTGTGCGCTTAGGCTCCTGGCGCAATTTAGGACTTAAAGTTACGTCGTTTAGGGTCTTAGGTTAAATCTGACGCACAGCGACCCACAGGTGACCTTCTAGCACCGGCGACCTCAGGTCAGTACTCTACTTTTTCTTTTTTTCGTTTCGTGCCTTCTCTTCTTCTGACTTCTACCCTTCTATTCTCTTCTTCTACCCCTCTCTGTTCTCCCGTTCCTTACTTCTTTTTTTGGTTCTGCCCTGCTCCCTTCTATTCTACCATTCTCTTCTTTTCTTCTACCCCTTTATGTTCTCTTCTTCACCCCTCTCCGTTCTCCCGTTAGTTTTTTTTTTTGGCTCTGCCCATCTTTTTTATGTTTTTGCCCTTTTGATGGATGTATTTGATGACGAGAATTGAAATTTAGAGCCCTTTTGATTGACTTTGACTTCTATTTATGCTTGTTAAACTTGTTTAGATTGGTCATTTTGTGATTGGTTACATGTTTTGAATATCTTTTTCTATTAATAGTGTTGTTTGATTCACTACTTGCCTTTAATTTATTGCTTAGGGAAAAATTGAAGGAAACTCCCCGTGGTTATCGGGTTTTTAGGGGGAGCTCCATATACTTCATTTCGTGAGGGTCAACCTCCCTGACGTTAACTCGGTTAGTCTCCATCCATTGTAAAAGACCAAAGTGAAAGAAAATTTGTGAAATAAAAAATAAAACATATTGATAAGACTATTATGCCCTTTTTTTAAAAGACATTTACGCGCTCTGATGAAAAGTTTTATAATAAAAAAAATTAAAAATTAAAATTAATAAAGAAAATAAATATATTTAAGAAAAAAGATATAATATTATGCAAATTTTATTTATGAAGAAACAAAAAAAAATCATTAAAAAATACACACATAATATTATTACTTAATGCAATAAACAAAATACAATAATTAATGCAAATTAGCATTAAGCTAGAATCATTACACTTGTTTACAAATAAATAAGATCATTTCAATGCAATAAACAAAATACAATAATTAATGCAAATTAACATTAAGCTAGAATCATTACACTTATTTACAAATAAATAAGATCACTTCAAACAAATAAAATGAATTAAAGAAAAACAAGAAAAAACAAATATGAATTAAAGAAAAAACAAGATAAAACAAACAAAATTGTTCCCGGATTAGATCCCATTCCAAGTAACTGATTACCACCTTAAGAGTCAAAACCTATCTCTACATATCTTCAATCAATCTCACGAGCAGCAAGAGGTGGAGAAAACACTGAACAAGCTGGAACAATTTTGTTCTTGGATGAAATTCAGACCTACTTCTCATCCCTATCCCACACATGTGAAAACTTCCTCTTCTTCTTCTTAGGAGGCATCGAGGCCCCATCCTCAAACATCGAAATTTTCCTTAGCACAATTGAAAGACCAATTTCACTTCGACCGGCCACCATCTTCTTCCTCCGGCATCGTCACTATTTCACAATTTTCTTCCAAGCCATGAATTACCATCCCAAAAGTTTCCATTCTCAGATCTTCTCGTCTTCCTCTTACCCTAAATCAAAACCCTAACTTTTTTCCCCTAAACAGATTGCTACCCCTTTCAGCTTCTTCAAATTCCACCACTAAATCACTCTCCACAATAACAGAAACATCACAAACAACCTCAAGCCATCCAACCCGGTCCAAGCTGAGCGAAGGGTCGACCGAGTGAAAGAGACAGAGAGAGAGAGGTATGTGTCGATCGGATTTGCAGTAGCGAAAGACTCGCCTGAGTTGGCTCAAACTCGCTGCTACACCGCAGCCCAAGCCGGTCGCAGAGAAAGAGAGGCTGCAGGACTCGAACAAACGCCTCGTCGGAACTGGGCGGTTGATTCAAAACAGCAAACGGGACGATCGGGGCAACTTGCTATCAAATCCCGATCTGTAATTTGTTGACTCACCAACCAAAATGTCAAATTGTCAACCCTCTTCATTCATACTGCTGGGCGATTCGGTTGTGCTCGAGCACCGTTGTACTCAAGATTCAATTTTGCCGTAGCAGAAGGATGAAGGAGATGGGGGTTTGGATCTGGAAAACATTCTCTTAGGATTTTTAATAGAGAAAAGAGGAAGGAGATCTCTTACTGGGTCGGACAGAGATGTTAATTATGACTTTAAATAAGGGTAAGTATGTCCTTTTACTCTCCATCGTTAAAAAAATTAGATGGCCTCTAACGATTTTTAAGCCAGGGAGGTTAAATCTCATCAAATGAAGTACATGGGGCTCCTTCTAAAACCTCGATAACCCCGGGAGGTTCCTACAAAATTTCCCTATTGCTTATGTTGATGTTGTATATGACTATACTATATTTTTAGTAATTTCTAAGCATTTTTGTGCGCCTCGTCGCTCGGGCGCGCGCCCGCCTTGCGCCTAGACCCCGGGCACACCTTTTGCGCCTTTAATAACTATGCTCCGGAACTTGTATGCCTCTATAAACCATGACCATCAGAGTCCCACAAAATTGCTGCAGTGGAGCCATAGCCATATATATATCAATTATATTTTATTTTTAAATTATATATATTTACTAAGGGTTGGATCAGAAGTTCGATTTTGGTTTTATTTTGTAATGACTAAAGTAAAAATGTAGGAGAGACATAGAGAGGAAATGGTGGAACCTATCAAAAATTATAGGAAAGTAGCCTTGTGATCCAAGCCTAAGAACAATTAATAATTTTAACACACACATGAAATAAAACTTTATTAAAAGAAAACAAATGTAAATAAAACAAAATAATTTAAATAAAACTAACACACAATAAGATAAATAACTTTGGAGAATTGAGGAAGAATACTTACGACCATCATTTCCCATTAATTTGAATAATCGATAATCTTTACAATCTTCTATCCAAGTTTATAGTAAACTTTGGATTGAATTCTCTCAAATAAAAAGCTCACAACTATGAACTACCCATTACAAAGAAAACTTTGGAGTGATGTTTTTTCCGAATGATTTCTTCCTCTTGATGGAAGAATGAATTTATAGACTTGAAAAGTCTATCAATAATGGGGTGCTCACATCATCTTTGTATAGTGGCATCCTTGTATAAAGGAGCATTATTGAGAGTAGTTGGATTTCTCCTGGATAACAATTCATCAATAATATTTGCTCGTGTCATGCTTGCTTCATGGTGAATGATTGATCTTTAGGTAATCATTTCTTCTTATACCCTTTTGCCTTCTCTTTAGCCAAAATTTGTGACCACTGACTTAGCACCATTTGGGTATCTTTGTAGTCTTCTTATATCTAACTTCATAGGGATCTTGGGCATTGAAGAACATTCTCCTTGAGATGATTGCTTTACCAATGTAGAATTTTTTTTTGATTAAAAAAAAAAGAAAATCGTTGAATAGAGAAAGAGGATACGAAGAAGGCAGACAAGAAGTCCTCCAAAAAAATAACGGAAAAGCAAAAAAAAAAAAACACATATTAAAGAGAAGATACTCTCCGATCTCACAAATCTCCCAATGAAAAACCCGGGAAAGCGCCAAAAGTTCGAGCCCAACAAGAAGCTTAGACAGTGATCTTCTCCCACAAAAATGACAACAATGTTTCTCGATTTCTAAAAATAAAGCTTTACCATTGTAGCTAAAGATAATTATATCAATGAGAATGTTCTTCAGGCAAGTCTAAATCTATTGATGATCCCATGAAAGATGCCCAAGATCCCTACGATGATGAGATATTAGAAGACCACACAGATACCCAAGTGGTGCTAAGTCGTCAAATTCCGGCTAAAGAGAAGGCAAAGAGGTACAAGAAGAAATGATTTCCTAAAGACCAATCATTCACCATGACGCAAGCAAGCATTATTGATGAATTGCTATCCGGGAGGAATCCAACTACTCCGAATAATGCTCCTTTAGACAAGAATACCACTACGCAATATAATGCTCCACTATGCAAAGATGATGAGCACTCCATTATTGATAGACTTTTCAAGTTTATAAATTCATTCTTCATGAAGAACCATCCAAAAAAACACAACTCCAAAGTTTTCTTTGTAATAGGTAGTTCATAGTTGTGAGCTTCTTATTTGAGAGAATTCAATCCAAAGTTTACTATAAACTTGGATAGAAGATTGTAAAGATTGTCAATTATTCAAATTAATGGAAGATGGTGATTGTAAGTATTATTCCTCAATCCTCCAAAGTTTTTTATCTTAGTGTGTATTAGTTTTATTTAAATTATTCAATTTTATTATTATTTCTTTTCTTTTAATAAAGTTCTATTTATGTATGTGTTAAAATTTATTAATTGTTCTTAGTAAATAAATAAATATATATAATTAGAAAATAAAATATAATTAAAATCCAAACCCTATCAAAAGGGTCTCAAACAATAAATATCCAACCCCTTCATGGATGTTTGAATAACATAACCCAACATCTAGAACTAGCTTAAACAAAGAGGCTAAAGAATCCAACACTACATCAGTTGTTCTATCAAGGCGAAAGACCTCATAGTGGTTATTTAATAGAGGCAAACACAAAATGTTGATGATTGGAAGCTCATCTTGTAAATAAAACTTAATATAATGGAAAGAAACTTATTTAACGTAAGAATCCTTCTAAACCATTCATTTGAGTATTTCTGGTCAAAGTTTTCCATTTCAATGTATTTATATCAAAATGACATTAGAAGTCCAAATGCTGGCGATACAGATCCTACAAGTATGGATATTGCTACTTGCCATTAATTGAGCTTGCCAAACTTTAGCCTAGCTCTGGGATAGCATTCATATAATTACATCGTCTTTAGTAGAATAGGCATCCTAAAACATCTCAATTGCATGTTATACAACTGCATTTAATTAAGCAGAACAACTTCAGTTTCACTTCATTACAGCAAAAACTTTTACTCATAGTACACAGAAATGTGACTTTTCCTTTTTCATACTCAAACATAGTAGAATCAGTAGTCAAATTAAAGCTAATATACCTGGATCGATGTAAGAATAGCAGCCACATCATAAATTGGGCTCCACTGATTCTGCAGAATGTCCAAGCATATGCTTCCATCTGCATAAACTAGTCAACAGAAAAATAAAAACATTAGGCAAGTAAGCTCAACTCCTACTACTGGCAGAAAAAACAACAAAGCTTTTTGCCTACTTGTTTAAGTAGTCATTCATATCCTTTAGATTACTTCGACCTAAAAAGCTTTAGAGAGTCCATAGCAATAACTCTATTAGAAGTTTGAAGTTTCAAGGACAGCACAACCATAAGACATCACATATCCAAATGATAAAAGATAAAGGATATCACATATTCGTGTACAGAAGCAAAGAACATGCCAGATGTTAATGAACCAAAAGGAATCAAATAATCATCTACCAGTCAAGACAATGCTACATTAAGTATGTACATAAGAGGTGATGGTAAGTAGGTTTAGATACCATGGGCGCTTGCACCAAAAAACAAAGAGTCATTAGGAAAGCAAGTTGGACACTTGTGCCATCTGCCGAATCATTTAGGTTATCTTTGACTTATACCAAAACACCATATTTATACATATGATTTGGGGGCCTCTGCAACTTATGAAAGAATTGTGATGTCAGACACACGCATCTACATACATGGATGAACAAAATTAGGTTTCTAGGAAGACAGTAATTTCTTGCTGAATGGGTAGGGCAATCAATTCACAAACTACCTCAATGGTTCGGTTTGATATCATTGTGGGAGAAGTTGATCGTTAAAATGATAAGTGATACAACAGAGGTACAAGCTACCAGTCCTTCCAGATTGGACTTCTTACAAAAGGTCTATCATCTGTGGGATCATATGGATGTTTGTCACTATTTCTACTCCGGCAATAGGAATCACAATAGACCATCTAGGAAGATTATAACTCGACTCAAAAGAGTCAAGGTTATACAAGTTTAAAGTAGGAACGTCACCATAAAAAATGTATATAAATAGAAAAGAAAAAGGATAATATATTAACTGATTAAAGAGTCCAAAATTATGATTGAAAAAAGGAAAGGAAATAAAAAACATGGACATCAAAGACGTATAATTATAAAGGAAAAGGATTGGACAATAAAGAATCCAACTGAAATACCATAAACCCAAAAAGAAAGGAAGGGGGTGGGAAGGAAAGAAAATCTGGACATCAAGGAGTCTATGTTGCATAGGACAAAAGAAAAAGTTAGAAAACGGGGTTAAAAATGCAAATTGTAGGGAAAAGGCTGGAAATAAAAGAGTCCAAGCTAATAGGCATTATTGGAATTTTCAAATCGAGCATTGAAGGGTAACCTTGGCACCCGAAAAGATAAAACACTTCCCTCAATATTTGCCGAGTGAGAAAAAAGAAGAGGGGAACCGTGGTGGTGTGTATAGTATATGTTATAACCATTTTAAAATTCCAATGTGGCTATCTGCGAAGACAATTTACTTATTTTTAATATGAATTGGATATATCAATAATTAGGACCAAGGTTCTGTGCTCAAGTGACGAGACTTTCAACATATAAAGTTGAAGCAACTCGTTCACCAATTAAAACCAGCACCCCAGCACACATTAGAACCTACTCTTCTTCAATGAATCAGATGTCAATACTATGATTTACATATTACACAAAAATCTTTCAATTTGTAAAATGAGTAAAAGAATAAATCCATATCTCATGTTCCATATGAAAGGGTAGTTATTATGTTCCGAGTTGGAAAACCTTTTTTAAACTTACTATTTGGATGAAACATTCTGGAGATGAATCGCACTGTGGGAGGCTTATTTGGATAATCCTCTGAAAACTGAAGCGTTAGCTTGAACGTACCTGGACAGTACCAACATATAATGTCATGGAAAACCGTACATATACACTAATGGAAAGTACTACCATATGAAGAAAGCATTAAACTTAATGAAATCATTATTAATTCTCATCATCGTCAATGAAATGCTGAATTCTGCGATTCTCACTCACCTCCGTCCCAAGGAGTGTCATCAGGACTGCAACACAAACAAGTGAACATTCAATCACAAGCAGAACGTAAATTCATTCACATTTCACACGACCTTTCACATGAAAATTTGATCATAAGCATAAAACGCATCAATTCATATGAATTTGCAAAAAAAAAAAAAAAAAAACTGTTGGCGTACCCGAATATAACAGCATTCCAGAGCATGATGTTATTGTCATATGGAGCACCACTGATGCCAGCAGGAGGGTCCTGCTGCAACCTCTTAAAATCCCTCATCAACCTCTTCCTTGCCGGTGTCGACATCCTCGCTGCCTAAACCACCTCCAATTAGAAACAAATTAATCCCTATTCAGTACCAATATCCCACCCTCCAACACATCATTTCAAAACAATCATACAAATTTACGATTCAATTTTCCAATTCATCAAGCATTAAACGATAATTTATCAAATATTAAACGCGACAAATAACTAGCCCAATCAAGTTTTGCAAAACCGTAATACTTGATGTCTCTAGGGTTTGTATGAAAACAAACAAAAGCGTGGATATATGGATATATATATATATACATGTGGAGACAATAGTACGAATAAACATACGAGAGGGAGAGAGGGTTGCCTTATAGGTGTGAAGCAGCGAGAATCCGGTGGTGGCGCTGACGGGAATTGGATTTGATTCGAGAAATTGGTCTCGCCGTGCGTGCGTGGCCCTTTGCGCCTTTTTAATCAGAGAGAGAGAGAGAGAGAGAGAGAGAGAGAGTTGTGGAGTCTGCGTCACATGTAAGCTGGTTTGACATGTCATGCGTATGTGTACGCGTCGAAGCTGGTTGCTGTCGTTTTTTTTTTTTACTAGAAAATATTAGTATTTTTATTAAATAAAATAATAAAATAAAACAAGAAAATGTTAGTGCTCCGAAGTGGAGGTTAAAAAAAATTTAAAAAATATATTTTTAAGAGGTATAAAAGAAAAATATGACTAATTTTTAGTTTTTACGTAGAAAGGTAAAATAATATTTATTTTATTTTTTAAAATTAAAACAAACTTAATTTAAAATAAAAGTAGTAAGAATTTCAAATATAATTAATGTTTTGTAAAAATAAATTTATTATCTTTTTTGTTGATTTATTGTACAAATAATGTTAGAAGTAAGAAAAAGTCCTTATGAGCACAAAAAGTATTGATATACAGTGATTGATTATTTTAATGAGCCTACAAACTAAATAATTATTTAATATATTTTAAATATTTTTTATTCAAATAATTTGCTGCTTTTTCTTTTCCTTATGCGGGAACTGTTTACTAAATATCAAAAATACCGTGCCATTTTAACTCCCAAAATACTCTTTATCTAGATTTTTATTCAAATTTTTTAATTTTTAATTTTTTTCAGTCTCATAAATTTTTTTATTTATTTATCACCCTTTTTACTTTAATCATTAAAAAATTCAAAAATTAAATGATAAAATCACCCAAATAACGGCATAATACCCCATAATACCCCTAACGTTTAACCCAGAATCCCAAAATACCCCTAACATTTAAAAGTACCTTCATCAGTCCCTAAACAATTTTAAGAAAATCCCAATTGGTCACTAGCCCTAATTTGGTCAGCACTTATCCTACATGGCGTCTACGTGGCGTCTACGTGTACATTGTTTTGGGGAAAAAGAGAGTAAATGACAATATTACCCTTAACCTCAGCCTCCAGCAGCCACCACCACCATCAACCTCAGCAGCCACCACCACCATCAGCCTCCAGCAGCCACCACCACCACCAACCTCCAGCAGCCACCACCACCACCAACCTCCACCCACCACCTGCACCTCCATCGCTACCACCCCCAACAACCAGTTC
>JAOWAN010000001.1:8727597-8741623 GCA_028566635.1 Lobelia cardinalis
AGAGAGAGAGAGAGAGAGAGAGAGAGAGAGAGAGAGAGAGAGAGAGAGAGAGAGAGAACAGAGAAAGAGAGAGAACAAAGATGAGAACAGAGAGAGAGAGAGAGAGAGAGAACAGAGAAAGAGAGAGAACAGAGATGAGAACAGAGAGAGAGAGAACAGAGATGAGAGGGATACCTATGGAGGGCCGCCGGCGTTCTTCAGATCTTAGAGAAGAGAGAGGGGCGGGAGGGGGGGGGGTTGTGAACGAGAGGATGGAGCAGAAGAGAGGGAGGCAGAGGGGATGGAATGGAAGAGAGGGGGAGGCTGTCGCCGGTGATGGAATGGAAGAGAGAGGGGCGTCTTTACGGGAGAAGAAGAAAAGAGGGGTAGTTGGGATTTAGGGTTATGCCATTTTACTATTTTACCCTCAAAACAATTCCACATCAGCCTCTTTTTATCCAGTCAGCTCATTAAATTAGGTCAAATTAGGGCAAAGGATTATTTGGGATTTTCTTAAAATTATTTAGGGACTGATTAAGGTACTTTTAAACGTTAAGGGTATTTTGGGATTCTGGGTTAAACGTTAGGGGTATTATGGGGTATTATGCCCCCAAATAACATACCCACCAATGTCCCCGTTCACCCTTTCGGCCTCTTATATTCCCTCCCCCTAAACTTACCAATTTCTCCCGCGTCTCCGGTATGCCGGGGAAGCAAAACCCTAAATCTCAGTTTATCCAGTAAACCCACTTAAAATGGGATGTATCAACCGAGCATTTTCAAAATCGATCAAAATTGGCAGATACTACTGTATCTCCCACAAATTTAACACATTTTCTGATGCCTATAGGAGATTAGGTTTACCCAATTTGGGTCTGTTAAGCGGACACGGATTTTGTTCTCATTCTCAATATAACGAAGACATTATCGTAGATTTGACCCAATATCCAACCGATAAGATTAGGAACTTTTCAATTATTGCTCATGTTGATCACGGCAAGTCCACGCTGGCCGACCGGCTTCTTGAGCTCACTGGTACCATCAGAAGAGGTCATAACATTCCTCAGTATCTTGATAAGTTGCAGGTATACTATTTATTTGGTACTTGCAATATCTAAGGGCATATATAGCCTCTATTTTTTGTTTTTGTTGCATCTCAATGGCGAAATTGATGTCATACTTCACATGTCTGAGAATTTGTGATGTGCATTGCCATTGGGGCCGTGGATGACAAAGGATCGGTTGTGAAAATATTTCGAGTTTATTTGTCCGATTGCATGATCAATTCATTATTTTCATTGGCTCTAAAAAAATGAAAAATTTCAGTAGAAATATAGGAAAAGACAAATGTGCTACAAGAATGATTGTTATTTGTGAGGAAACTTTTATCATAGCGTGCGAGGATAACATGCAATGGCCTTGTTATTGAGCTGGATTTGGTACAGGATTGGTTCCAAATTGGCAGGTTTTGAAAAAATTGTTCCTAGCCTGTTCCATTAGATGTGGGTCATTCCAGGTTTGGTGCAGGTACAGGTTTTTTGCCATTCCTAATTACCAAGATAGCGATGGCAATCAGTCAGGTTGGTGATAGTCGTACTTTCGCAAATCCTCTCCCAGTCTGGACCCCCATTTCCAATGCACCCTCTCTGCCAGAACTCAAGCCAGTTTTTGCCCCATGAACCCTCGAAACCCGACCAATTCATCGTTCTATTGGCTTAAAGAAATGAAATGATCCAGTAAAAGCATAGAAATATAATGTACCTGATGCGTTTTAAAAAGTGCTCCATATTATTTTTAAACCTTTGGCATTAGGAGTTCATTCTCGCTTAGGGATGGGTTAGATTTCCCCTCCACTCCTAACGAGGCATTATGTTGTTATTCAATACACATTGGCCCCAGCATTCATCTCAGAATCACACCAAAAGATGATTTAAGGTGTGCATATTTTTAGGTAGAGCGGGAAAGGGGAATAACCGTTAAAGCGCAGACAGCTACTATGTTCCATAGCAACAACTTTCAAGGGAGTGATACAAGTTATCTACTGAACTTGATTGATACTCCTGGTCATGTGGATTTCAGCTATGAAGTATCAAGATCACTGGCAGCTTGCCAGGGTGCTCTTCTGGTCGTTGATGCCGCCCAAGGTGTACAGGCGCAGACAGTCGCAAATTTTTATCTTGCTTTTGAATCTGACCTGAAAATTATCCCCATTATAAACAAAATTGACCAGCCAACTGCTGATCCAGATCGGGTTAAAGCACAGTTAAAGTCCATGTTTGATCTTGACCCCAGCGATGTACTTTTGACATCTGCAAAAACTGGTCAAGGTCTTGATCAGGTCCTTCCCGCAGTCATAGAGCGGATTCCTCCTCCCCCAGGGAAGAGTAATTCAGATCTTCGCATGCTTCTGTTGGATTCTTATTATGATGAATACAAAGGAGTGATATGCCACGTGGCAATTGTTGATGGTGCTCTGCGTAAGGGGGAGAAGATAACATCTGCAGCAACTGGCCAATCTTACGACGTGGTAGATGTTGGGATCATGCATCCTGTACCCAGGAAAACTGGAATCCTTTTAACCGGACAAGTGGGATACATTGTTAGTGGCATGCGCTCTACCAAAGAAGCACGCGTGGGAGATACTTTGTATCATAGTCGAACCACTGTGGAGCCTCTTCCAGGTAGCCTCAGACGCTTTCTGGTTTTTATGGTTGTTCTTCTTCTAGATTGATATATCATTGGTGAATTAAATATGTAGCTTAACTTTAGGATAATTGTTGAACGGAAAGCTTTTGTATATATTACATCGTTCCTGTTCGCTAATTTTTTATTTGATAGAAGTAGAATCAGTTGGATTTTAGATATGGACAAAAGAAAACAAAAAATGGACCGGAGAAGATAATAGTGCAAGACATGTCGACCAGCTTTCAGTTTTCACATCCACTGCACACATGCAGACCCGCTCATCCATGGCATTAGCATTTATGCAGAGAATTCCAATCATAATATTAAGATCTATTAAAGGCATGACTTAATTTTGTATAATTCGTCTTGCAGCATAATAAGTATAAATTCCAAAGCTCGTCTATGTCAAGTTACGCTAGGTTAGTTCAGCGATTACTGATTACTGTTAATTATTCAATAATCGTTAAGAAACTTCTCATAAAGGGGTTCTTTAAATGCCCTCATGGCACAGAACATGGAGCAACTAAATGCATTTTCATAAAATGAATGTAACTGAAATGAGAATGTTAGGATTAATGTGTTGTTTGGCAAACATGATAGAGAAAATTAGAAACAAATACATCCATAAGACGATAAAGTAGCCAGGCTAGGAGATCAAATGAGGTCTTCATTTAGAATGGATTGGAAATTGGACATATACGACCAGTAAAATGCACCAGTCAGAAAAGTGATTTTATCATTATCAACAGCAAGTCCAGAGGTAGGAGAAGACCAAAACTATTATGTATGGCTATAGTTAAAAATGATAGGAATCATATGATTAATTCTGGTGTAAATCTTCTTTTAGAATCAAGGAATTGCCCCCAAATCACAACGTTGTAACAGAGACCGAAATGAGTTGATTCTAGCTAATATATTTTGGTGATACAGTTGATACTTGCCAATCTATATATAAACCACTGGACATGCTTTATATAACACCTTCAGTATGTTAAAACAATTGTTTTGGCCGAGCACGAGGGTTTATTTCAAAATTCTTAATGGAAATTAAGAGAGTTGACACATAAGCAATATTAGTGGCAGATGTACATAATCACTGTGGGTGGTACTACTATAACATTGCAAGTGAATGTTGAGTAACGAAGGTGAATTTAGTAACTTTATTAGAAGATGGATACTCAGTTCGTAGTTTGGGAGGGAAGGAGTATTATTTTTTCTGAATAAAGAAAATGCTTGTGCACAATTTAACTGTTATTATTATTATTTATCCTGTTTCTTAAACAAAGATAGGGTCTGTTTGGATTCAGGATTTTGATATTATTTACAGATTTTTTTTCCTCCACTCTCTTTCTTTGGTCCCACCAATTTTCTTTTTCTCGACCTTTTTTATGCCACATCAATCAAATATGACAACTCACATTTTCTATCTCATTTCGCCCTGAAACTCCAACAAGGACTTTCGGTCCAAATGGACCCAACGTTTGTGCATGGCTTGACCGAACCTATTTACATTAATTTTATGGGCCTTCAATGTTATTCTGGCATTAAGCTTCCTCATGTTTCCTAGGTTTGTTCACTCTGATGTGTAAATCGTAGGTTTCAAGCCTGCAAAGCATATGGTATTCTCTGGTCTTTATCCAGCAGATGGTTCTGATTTTGAAGCACTCAGCCATGCAATTGAGAGGCTAACATGTAATGATGCTAGTGTCGCCGTTGCTAAAGAGAGCAGTACCGCACTTGGTCTTGGTTTCAGGTGTGTATCTACTACTTTATCTATGAAGCCCAACCCGGTGGATTCATTTCATTTTGTTTTTATTACAGGTGTGGTTTCTTAGGCTTACTTCACATGGATGTATTTCATCAGCGGCTTGAGCAGGTTTTCTTCTCCTTTCTTCGTTATAGAATTGATATGGAATTACTACACAGGGTTACTACTCTGATGATAGTTGAAAGTAAAAGTTGCTATGTTGTATTTAAGGTGAAAATATGGGTGGCAGGCATAATGCATCTCACGAGCAAGGTAGTTAGATTAAATTTGGGTATAAAGTCTAGTTGTGTGGCATTTCAAATTAACATGTCTGCACTCCTGCTCTGTAAGCTGGTGGGTATGCCCCTATGGCGTCTCGGACATTCGGTTGGTTTCTTTGAGCATATAGGAAAGGTTAGACCATGAAAGATTGGAGACTTTAACATATCAACGCATCTCGAAATCTGTAAGGCATTAAATCATTGTTAGCGGAAAGTTGAATTGTTTGCAGCATAGCTATAGTATCTTGTGTTAAACTACACTTTCTATGATTGATATAGAAAATGAAGGAAACAAAGTGATACATGTAGAATAATATAAGAAACATACGCAACAATTTTTTTTCATTGTTTAAAGAATAATGGCACTTTTGTTTGTCAACAAACTGGGCAAATAAATGTGTTGTGGACCTTTAAGGACTAATCACTTTTTTCCCTCAAGAGATTCGGCGGTTAATGATATGAATAATTGCTTTGCGGCTTAACCTAGAAATGCCGCGGCTACACCATAGAAGTTGCCATCGTTACGATTTTCTTATTTTGTTTGATTTTTTTTCTTAAAATCACTACAAATTTAGATGTTAGTCATGATATTATTAATATTCCTAGATAGATATTTGGAGAAGTATTCTATGATGTGGATTATATACCCAATACGTGTTATGAAGATGGGGTTTTGGAAGGATTGAAATATGAGACTCACTGTTGGATGATGCCTCAAAATGCAAGAATTGTCATTATGTTGCCACATGGAAGTTGCAGTTGATTGGTTCAAGTTGTGGAATGGAATTCTGGTCAGGATTTTTTTTCCTGATTTGTCCCTGGGAAGATCTGAAATTGTTGTAATGTTCAGCTGACGAAAAGTCGAAAACAATTTCACATGCTTGCTTAACCAAACAAAATAAAAAGGTACCAGAGGAGGTGCAACCCAATGGTTTTCTACATACTAAGAAACAGAGTTTTTAAAAATTAACCATTTTTTTTCAGTTTCTTATTTTGATTTACTGCGAGTTATCCTTGTCTTTTAAAATAAAATCTCTGGCTATCTCAAATGTGAAAACAAGTATTTCCTTGATCCCAAAAGGAATATAGCTTTCCTCTTTAGTTTGTTCCAGAAAAAGAGGCATGCATGTTAAATGTTTTCCTCTAAGGATTTAGAAAAGAAGCAAACTGACTTAAAATGCCCTATTGGCTTGTGGATTAGCTTAAACAAGTAAAATCGAATAAATCACATTGACGATTGTGGCCACAATGACGTGAGTCTTTTTAGGGCATAGGGATTTTCAACCATTTTTCTGATTTGCACAATAAGTCAAAAATCTATATCTTCTATGAGTCATGCTAACAAGTGCCCTAGACTAGCACTAGCTAAACATCTAAAAATGGCAATGTATTGCATTGGAAACTAGCATTGAAGCATTGAAGGATGCCATTGATCACAATTTTGTTCGTTTCCAATATAAAGCATTTTTACTTTTAAATGCTTATCTAGTGCCCTTAGGGCACTTAATAGCATCTCCCATCTTCTATTGGGACGGAGGAAGTGACAGCTACTCTGGTATTGATTAAATGCTGTAACTTTTTGACCATGCCATCTTGGATTAAGTTCGCTCAGACCTGTAATAGACATTCTCTTTCTTCTCACAAATCATGAAGGATGAAGTAGAAAATACGATTTTCTATAAAGGGCAAATGTGGAATGTCAACCTACAATAAAAGCAATCCTTGTATTTACATTTGGTCAAAAAGTGATTGATAATAATGGAGGGAGTATGACTCTAACGGTTTGCATGCTTGCCTACTGATCAGGAACATGGAGCTCATGTTATTTCTACTGTTCCAACTGTACCATACATGTTCGAGTATTCAGATGGGAGGTACGTTGCAACGGTGTTTGATGTTTTATAAAGGACTGGTTTTCAATTGTTTGACCTAGTAATGCGTTCTATGTTTTCAGTAAATTGCAAGTCCAGAATCCTGCTGCGCTGCCATCAAGTCCCAAAAACAAAGTTACAGGTTGTTGGGAACCAACAGTACTAGCTACAATTATCATTCCTAGTGAGTAAGCTCTCATGCCCCTTTTCATTTATCCCTACTCTGTCATTTTTGAGGGTTTAGAGCTTAAGGAAAGAAAGTATAATATTGACATCTACCCTTTAATTGCGATATTTGAAGGCATGTGGGTGCTGTTATAACTCTTTGCTCTGAAAGGAGAGGGGAACAGTTGGAGTATTCATATATTGATAGGTAAATCAATATTTTGCAAATGTGCGATATGATTAATATATGTACTTGCCAGATGAGTTTATCTTATTAATATTCTATTTTAAAAGATCTTTGTTTTCCTTCACAAACAAAGATTAGTGCAGCTTTACTGAGTCTCGTAAGCTTTCTTAATGCAGTCAACGGGCCTTCATGAAGTACCGATTACCTCTAAGAGAAATTGTTGTTGACTTTTACAATGAACTAAAGAGTATTACGTCAGGTTATGCATCATTTGATTACGAGGAATCAGAGTAAGTTTGTCCTAATCCCTCTTAAGTTTTACCACCCCCCCTCCCCCACACACATTCACCAAATATCTTCGCACTCCAGAGCCACACATACACCTAAACTATGCTCTGTAAAGCTGCTCTGTTTCATGAAGCACTGTAGTTTTCTTGACAATTTTGAGATTGATTCCTGGGTTTCTCAATTGGCCTTCTCTGCAGGTATATTGCTTCTGATCTGGTGAAACTTGATATCCTCTTGAATGGACAACCGGTTGATGCAATGGCAACCATTGTTCACCAATTGAAGGCACAACGTGTTGGTCGTGAACTTGTGGATAAGCTGAAAAAGCATATTGACAGGTCTGTCCAGTTTGAATTTTGACTGTTAGTTTCTGTTAACTTTTGTTTTTGTTATTTGGAAATTGCTTATGTGTTGCTATATTTGGACAGGCAAATGTTTGAGATTACAATACAAGCTGCTATTGGAACGAAGGTCGTTGCCAGGGAGACGTAAGTCAATGTTTTTTATTGTTTAACGAAGTTTGCATAGCCCATGGAAAAACATAAGTTTCTTTCTTGTGGTGGCCAGGCATGGAAGTCATTTTAAGAGTCATTGGCAGACTTGAGATTCATATAGATTCCTTGCTTGAATGCTTAAATAATTTCGTAATTACATCGTGTTACATTGGAAGTTACGGATACATGTAAACTAAATTGATTTATTCCTCTAGTTCAGGAAATTTTAATGATCAGAGTCATTGGCAGACTTGAGATGCATATAGATTCCTTGCTTGAATGCTTAAATAATTTCGTAATTACATCGTGTTACATTGGGAGTTATGGATACATGTAAACTAAATTGATTTATTCCTCTAGTTCAGGAAATTTTAATGATCAGAAGAACATCATCCCAATTTAAGCAAGTAATGTTTCAATTGATTTAGCATCACCCTTGTCTTTTCCAGGATCTCGGCTATGAGGAAGAATGTTCTCGCGAAGTGTTACGGTGGCGATGTTACGAGGAAGAGAAAGTTGTTGGATAAGCAAAAAGAAGGAAAGAAGCGAATGAAGCGCGTTGGCTCTGTTGATATACCTCAGGAGGCTTTTCATGAGCTATTGAAGGTTTCATAGGGAAGGTGCTTCAAGTAGTTGGTAGTATTTTAATGAAACACATTTTTTCTCTTGACATTTTATCTGTAATATATAAATAACTTGGTACCTGTAAGGGCATCAATTTTGGCATTATATGCTTAGAACAGTTGAAGACAATGAAAATATATCATTTAGAAAAAGAGATTGACAATGTTACATGTTCTGAAAATTCTTTCTAGCTCCCTCTACAAACCAAGTCTAGTACAAAACAGTTATCTACATTTGTATTTATTTTGCATGGGGCTTTCTAAGTTCTTGCCTTTGCTTTTAAACGACTAAAGGTACGATTAAGTTAATATATTTAGCAAGATCTCTCTTTCGATTAGAGTAGACATGTGCCAAATTAATGGAAACCAGCAGTAGGTTGGAATGAAAAACATAAGTGTTTCTATGAACTGCGTACTATGAGGACAAAAAACATTAAAACAGTAATATCAGTCCATTCAATCTTTTACTGGAAGGTGGGTTTTTGATGTGTTTGTATGTGTGCTGTATCTTTTGTATTATTATACTACTTTCATGTTTCATCCCAAAATGAGTGTCACAATTTGTTCATGACTGAGCAAGTAGCAACTCAATTTTGGATATGGAGGGAGTAACAAGTATAGAGGTGTTGGGTTGGTGGAGGATTTGAATAAAACTTGTTACTGCTTGCACTTGTCAACTCAGCTCTTGGGCATAGCATCCTGGCAATTGTTCGAATAGGTTTCTTATGGTATCAAGTTGATCAATGATGTTTACGCTGAAAAATTGTTCTTGTACCCGTGATGTGCAATCGAATGCAGTATTGAAGGCTGGGTGATGAAACAATGCAAATCTCTTTCACTATCCTGTGGGGGAATATCATCTTCCTTGGGATCTGATTCTTCCCATTCTAGGTTGAAGATCATCCTGAAGACTGTATTCAGAGGTACAGATATGCTGTGCTGCCAAAAGAACCACCTGTCTGTTTGCCAATATTCAGATTTCAGCTTGATAGAATGGAATGCTAATGTAAGAGGTAGGTTTACTTCAACTCTTCAAAGCAAAATAATGAAATGAGAAGATTTTGTTTAGTGATATGTGCATAAATCTTATCCGATTTTTATTGGTTCCACTATGTCTCTGTTTATAATTTTGTCGATGCAACAATTATGATTACATCAAGAAGAATGGCACGTACACTCCAAAAGATTATCACTGTAGATTGGTTTTAGAACTTAGCCTGGTCCCTAATTCTGTAACAGATGTGGATGTAGTTCTTGAAATAGAAAAGGGTGATGAGGTTTGTGGAATGGCTATTGAATTTCCACTCCGTGAATTTGAAGTGGATGACTGGCTCAAGTAGCTGGGAGCAAAACCATTCCCATTCAGGGCCTGTGGTTTTGAAGGGACTGTCTCTGTGGCCTCACCCCACTTCAAGCTCTTGTCAAAGCTCTCTCCTCCACTGTGGATTACTTGGGTCGCACCATTGACGCCAACCATGGATGAAATTGCAGCCGCTATCACTGATCGGAAGCTAGGGTCTGATGTTATGGCCTTGGTCAAGGTATCAGTCAAAGGCTGTTGGGAAGAAACCTGGTGGTTCTTTTCAACGTATGGTTGATAAGAGTGTTCTTGGTATGGGCTTACAAGGTTCCCAAAACTGTTGTATCCTTGGCTCCATATTGTTGGTATACCGTTTGATTCTGACGAAGAAAAGTTGAGGTTTCTTGAAGGGAATCTTGGGTTTGGCTGGAAATTTGAAGAAAGCATGTTGAAATGAGAGGCTGGGCCACTGGCGGTGAGGTCCAGCGTGATAGTTGGGAACCCAGGTGAGGGAGTGGTTGGCAAGTAAAATGGTTTTATTCTTCCAGTATCAGGTAGATTGGCATTCAACCCATGGAGGTTAGCAGTTTGACTGGTAGTAGCCGATGATCCATCGTCTGATTGGGTGGTAGAAGCACCTGATAATAGCATGGAAGCTGCTGCAGCAGTAGTAGATGCCATTGCTGTGGCTGTAATTGAAAGTGGATGATTATGGGTTCCTTCATAGGTAGTGATCAAGATAGACATGTCCTCTGCACATCTTTGCACCTGATACAAATAGAGATTGCAAAGAACATTACTTATGCACCCAAATGTAACGAATTGAAACAGTCTTTCGTGGGTTGCAGGTCCAGGGATAAAACTTCCCCATTAAAACCTTTCTGAACCTCGCAGAATTGGGAGGTAGTGCACTTGCCATCCTTTGCTCATGTTAAAGATAGAAAAAACTGTCTTTTGCTAGGAGTGGCAAAAATTACCCATGAACTTTCTTATTGTACCAGAGTATCACTTAATGGTTGATTCCTGATGGTGCTGAGGGGAAAATGTGTTGTGTGTGTGTGGGGGGGGGGGGGAGGGATTACAAACTTGCTAGCTAAATGGGGATAGGGTGATACCTGTTTTCTTACTGGGCATGCGGTTGCAACCGTGCAACGATAGTATGCCCTTGGGCAAGGATTTCCCTTGGAGATTTTCTGGCCATATTTCCTCCATTGGCATCCATCATTCATCTGTTGAGAAAAAAAAAATTTCAACCTTAACATATATAACATCAAACATTGCTGTATCCGGTTCCACACACTAATTTTTATAAGCTGGTACTTGACATATATACTCACTGTTGGGGTATCACATCGTGCCCTAACGGAAACCCGGGCTCTTTTCACAGTGGATGGCTGTGAAATTTCGTCATCTTCGCTTCTTAATGTCTTTGAAACTTTGCTAGGTGGCTGTGCCTCTCCTTGCTCGTCTTTCCTTGTTTCTTCTGAGCTATTTTCAGGAGTTTCAGACTTTAGGTTCACCAGATCAGATTTTGTCCGTCCAATGTTATAGTCCAATCCAAGATTTAGATCATCCTTGAACTGTTCACGTTCTTTAGTCTTGCTGCAGATGCTAGCCTTCTCATCTTTCTTTGGTTCACTTGGACTTCTTCCGAGTCGGAGAGATACAAATTCAGGTTCCTCAATGGTTTCATGTATGTTTGCTGGATTGCTATTGTTCTTGGCTTCTTGTTGAGATATCTCTCTAAAGCGCTTTTTGAGAGATTTATATTCCTTTTCTATTTTCTCTAACACCATCTTTAGTCTTGCATTTTCTTCTCGTACTTCACTCATTTCAGCTTTAGCGGAGTCAAGCTCATCATCCTGGATCGGAAGAAATGTGTATTGGAATTTTGAAAGAAACTTAACATTTAGCATATGTATGCATGCATCTATAATACTGGAACTGGCATGTTATTTTGCCCTCTCAAGCTTTAGCAAACTAAATAAGGAGGGAAATACTTTAAATAATACTTTTGTTATGGATCAAACGAGCATGAGCAGGAATTATCATATCTTTGATTTTACTACAGCTCGCTTACTTTGTTATGATATTGCATGATGAGCCGAAAGCCCAGCTTAAATTTTCATGGCTAGTGTGAACTTTGTAATTTGTCATTTTTATTATTTAACCCTAGGGGTCAACCATGAAGTCCAGCTGATGGTTTTTACTTGATGGTAATTCAGCAGATCAAGATTGGGGGAATGACTAATGGTCTGTCAAAGGCAGGAGCAATTATTTCAACTTCATAGGTACATATAGGTAAGGTCAACTATGGACTTGTTTATTATGTTCATCAATTAACAATTCATAAGTGAGTTTGTCTGTTTGACATATTTTGCTGCTGTATTCAATATAATGCCTTGATAAGATGGAGAGAAGTGAACCCCTAGATCATTAACTCATATACTCTAATACACTTTTGCTGAAGATGACGCGTCTGATCTAAGATTATCGTTTAATGTTTTCTTTGGGAGAAGTTGCATTTTCTCTAAATATCCAGGCTTGGTGAAACTCCCCACCATCGGCAGGATGTGCCTAGGAGTTTGTCTCACAGGGGAAAATCTGTACATGTTCAATTTATTGAAACTTCATGAACATTTAACAGAAACTAGGAGATCATATTTTCCATTACATATGAAAATGTCTGTTACCACCCTAAATATGATAATTTAGGCATAAAGAAAGAAGATTAATATATTGTTAGTTTCTTAAAACACATCCTCACCTTCAACCCTACCAATGGCAAATCTACAGAAAGTAGGATTTATTCATTGGAAATGTTTAGTTATAGGATATACGTATAGTTAGGTATATAGAGAAGTCTCTCTGGTCCACCACATAGAACAGCCACATCACAAAACGAAAAAAGGGAAAGAAATATGGCGGTTGTTGGTATAGGAGGATTTTGGTTAATCAAGAACTAGGGTTTCTTGGCAAATCTTGAATACTGAACATACTGTCATACCTTTAATTGTTGACCCTTACGGAAAAAATATTACACAAGTTATGAGATGAGAACAAAGTAGAATGGAGCAGAAAATCTTGTAAAGAAGATATATATATATATATATATATATATGCTTACTCTTGAAGCTTCTCTTCTGCAACTGTCTTCACGGCCAACAGAATTGTCACTCTTTTCCTCTTTATGTGCACCTCCAGAGTTGGACATGCTTAACCTCGTCTCCATTCCTTTCTTGTCTTTGCTCTTGATCTTCTAACAGATTTTTGTGTCATTAGCTCTATTTAGCACTTCTTCTTATACATATTAACGACCTACTCCTTTATCGGCTTAATTTTTTAAGCAAATTCAAATCTAAGCCCTTGTTGTTAGCCATTACACACTTAAAAATGTCAACTGCTCAACCACACACATGTAAGCTGGTTATATTTTACTCATGTACACACAGTTGAATAAAGAAGAATTCAACTTCAACGTTTATGACAGTTGAGCTTTAGACTTTTTAGAACCCACCCGTATTATACTTGCCAGCCATCTGATAAATTACTACTATTATCCTTCTTAATTACATATGAAGGAAGTTTCATATTAAGAAAATGTCACATGGAGCAACCGTTTTAGGTCTCTCTTGGCCGGTAGCCGGTAGCCGGTCAATACGCTACTTCGACGCGAGGTAAACACTGCTGTCTTCCCTTTGACCTTCTTCCTTTCAGTAGATCTATCGCAAACTGTCGTATGTAGATAGATCAACATGAATTTCTTATCTTCTGCCCTTCAAATGCTTTATACTCTTTACAGTCCATGTAGATGTCCATTTATTTGTATGTAAACTGAACCATGCTCTTTTTTCAGTTTTTCTTTTTCTTTTTTTTTTTAAAATTTTAATTTTTCATATAGAAAAGTTGCAAAATATGCATCCATTCAGAGTTAAATCTTGTTCTATTTGTTCTGAAACATGACCCTCTTATGGGTTTGCTTTGCTTCCAAGTTTGAAATCCTGCTGTTGGGTCAAATAGTCTTGGGATCAGCGTATTTATTAGATTATATTAAGGGGCTGTAATTAATCAAATACTGGACTAATCTCATCTGTTGTAGAATATTTAGTATGTACAGCATTTATGAAACAGTCATTAACAACTATTGACAAAAACTGCATTTTTAGGTCTTTAAAATGCTCTCTTCTCTGACTTTTTGAAGTTAGTAGTATTTGTTTAGTACAGTTGAGGTGACCTTCTGGGATATTACCCTAATAAGAGATAAGATATTCTGTTGCCACCCTCTCTGTCTATCTCTTTCAACTCTTAACAGTTATCTAATATTGGATCACTAGTTAATGCCCG
Source organism: Lobelia cardinalis (assembly GCA_028566635.1). Classification (NCBI taxonomy): domain Eukaryota; kingdom Viridiplantae; phylum Streptophyta; class Magnoliopsida; order Asterales; family Campanulaceae; genus Lobelia; species Lobelia cardinalis. The sequence continues at coordinate 8,741,562 of JAOWAN010000001.1, forward strand.
TGCCCGAGGGCACGGATGGTATTTTCGAAATTTTTAAGTAGTAATGCCCGTGTCCGAGCTCG
>JAOWAN010000001.1:8758481-8773902 GCA_028566635.1 Lobelia cardinalis
ATATTTTTTCGAACCGTAACCGAACCGTTGTCGGCCGAAACCAAACCAAACTCGTCGGTTTGGTTTGGTTTGGTTCGGTCGTCGGTCTGGAGTTACACAAAAAGGGAATAAAGTGAGAAGGGAAAATCATAAATTATTCCTAACACCAAGTGACAAAATTCACAAAAATCATGGCCGAAATATCTTTTAGGACATCCAAACAAATATATTTTAGGAATCAGTTCTATCTTCACCAGCCATGCATCAACTTATCCCAACTAGAAGGAGAAATATGCACTATTTGCGCCTCATATGATGGACAATGGTGAAATATATCAGAAGTTTTTCCATATCCTCTCTCTCTTGGTCTTTCGTATAATCTCCTTACTACATAGTGTTTTGTTTTAAGTTCTTACCGGTCTTCTAGAGATCGGCCATAAACCCCCTCTTTCAGAATTATTCTTTGTACACCAGTTCTATCTTCTGTGAAGTGTGAAGCACATGCATCAGCTTTTAGTGATGAAGAATACATGTCTCCACATATGTATTGCAAGATTTATACTTAAAAAGTAATCAACCAATATGACATTTAATTTGGTTGAACTTGGTGAATTCATACTATTTTCAACATAACGCTTTCGTGCCTATTTAAGAAATCAAAGAAGAAAGAAAACCGTTAAGAGAAAAAAAAATAAAGCGTCAAACAAGCAAATAATTTTCACTTGACATTTTGGTAAATGCTGGGCTAAGCAGATACACCACTAAATTACATATATTAATGGGTAAGGTTGTCAGATTTGATTTAATAATAGTCTTTAATGATGTCTAGCCTTCTCTCATTCTCAGTATGTTACTGATTACTCCAACTGAATACTTACTGCATTGACTCGAAAAGGCCTGCTAGAAATGTACTTTGACTCTAAGCATTCGGAGTGAACGAGAAATAGTCCTCTAGCAAAGGATCCAACCTGCAAAACAATATTACTAAAGTAAGTATGAAGGCTGTATTGGAGGGCAACTATGAATCAAGAGAGACCACAAAATTGCAGCCAGAACACAAGGTTAATACCAGAAGACCTTCACCGGGTTGCATGAGGCTGCATAGGTCCACACAAACTCTATCACCCATTCCAGTCACTTGAACACGAGTAATAGTGGCCTTGGTCAAGCCCAGTAGACTGCCTATTTCACTTCTTCTGTCAAAATAGTCCTGATAATATCAACTATAATAAGAAGCAATGTTCATTAAGGAAGCAACCATACTCTTTGAAGCTCTACCTTCAGCTCAAAGACAGTATTAACATCCTCAACTTTCAAAACTACTCCTCCCAACCCCAGCTCCAATGCCTGGAAAGAAAGAGAATCATGGAACTGAACAGGGTAGATTTACATAGGAAAAAGTCACAATAAAGTGCAAGCGATATGTCAAACATAGTCGCATCCTCTAGTTGGAGCACAACTTTTTAGTATTTAAGCTGTTACCTCAAGGAAAGTTTGAGCTTCAGCGGATGTTTTGGAGATGGCAAGCACTGTCTTATGAGTGCCTTGAACTGCTGCAACAATATTCTCTGCAGGTATCACCTAAACAAAAACATAATAAATAACCAATGCTGAGAAGAACTTAGCTATAGTTACTTCATATATTAGACCACAATTATTGATCAAAAAAGAATTAGTTCACATGTAAGCAAAGAAACAATCACAGTAGGCGCTTGATGAGAGGGCTGCATACAGAGTAGATCTTTTTTAAGAAAAATGCATAACAAGATTGGCCGACTCTTTACCATGATAAAGTGAATACTTTATATCACACAACATCCTTGTAACTCTCATTATCTTGAGCAAGCTGCCACACTTGCAATGTATAAGGAAGGGGAACAAAGAAAAAACTCAGACCTATTTTTCATGAGTTAATGATAGGAAAAATGCATCCTTGTTAATCAAAAGTAATTCCAATACCCATCATATGAACTCAATTGAATAATTAAGCAACATTAGCTCTAGTACCCACATCAACACACAAATAATAGCCCATGACCTTATAAAGCTATAAAATAATTCCAGAAGTTAAGTCCGTAGTTCAATTACGAGCCACATTATAAAGTGTTTACACTAAAAATAACGGTTGATCTATGCAACCTTAGGACTCTACGATCACACAGGCCCATGCATAAGGAAAAATTGCAAAACAGATTATGAACACTTTGCTGTTACATTCTCTAGATCATACCTGCCAATCTAGTAGATCTATAACGATATTCTCGGGCAGCTCGTCTGATGGTTGGAGTTGCTCCAACTGTTGGGGAGAAGATATATCTGAGATTGTGGCAATTCTGTTGTTCTCTCCATCCAAAACCGCTCCTTCTTCCACAAAGAAAGGATGGATCAATGCAATTGCTGCAAATAGTGTTGGAATTTTATAAAATAGATGATAATGTTTAAGGAAGAAATGAATTCATAACTATCAATTAGGATCAATATCCTATATTGAGGATTAAAGTAATGTCGAAAAACGTCGCGTCGATTCCTGACAGACCGCTATGGCCCTTTTAGAGCGCTATAGCGAAGTTTATCTGAGAGTTGGAACGATTTTGACGCTGGAATTTAGCTAATAGCGGAAATTTTCGCAGAAATTTTCGCTATAGCGAAGTCGACAACGGTCACATATTTTAAAATCAAAAGGCATGACGTTTAAACTTTAAAGGATTTCCCTATAGCGAAATCTGGTTCGCTATATCGGTCTCGGAGTGCTATAGCGAAATTTTCTGAAAAACTCAAACTTCAATGGTTGCGTCCTTTGATTGTGACCATTAGGAAGGGGTATGTCAGGGCCACATAAGGAGGATTCCAGCAGTGTTTTCAGACACTTGAACTCACTCATTTCTACTCTCTCTCACTCTACAACTCTTTTCAATTCTTAAGGAAGAATTCCGATAATTGCTGATCCATCATTCTTCGGGTGCAATCTAATCTTAGAAGGGGAACGCCAATAACCTTGCAGCAAATAGTGGGGGCGTTTATCACTTTAAGAACAATGATTACTCACGAGATTCGCACATATTTTCCATCTTCAATTCCCTTGTTCGATACCGCTTTTATAGCAAATAGCACAACCAAACATAAAAGATGAGTGTTAGGTTTGTGCATTAAGGATCCATAACTAGGAATTTGCTGCCAGCCAAGCCAAGCAAATAAAAAGCTCAAAGAAATCAGATATATTCAGCAGTCCTACACAATCTATTTTGGATTCAGAAAGAGCAAGCCGAAGAAAAACCATAACCGAAACTTTTTAATTATTATTATTTTTCTAAAAGAAATTCATTCAACTTTTTAATTTTCCATTTCCCATTTTCTTTCCTAGAACTAAAATAAGGCAGGCAAGGCTGCACGTTACTAATTTTGGTAACGCGTTTCACTTCCTTAATTTTAACAAAACACTCAAAATTTGTTGGGATATAAACTCCAATCTCAAGTAGACCCAGTAAAGAGTGAAGTGAACCGATTCGACAATACCCAGGAAAGATCACAATTACCTCCTAGACAGTATTACCATTCCTCATAAAATCAAAGTTAAATTGGAAGGGACACACGTGGTCCTACTTAAAACCCGACTTTTCTTAGAAATTACGAGCATGGTGTATTTATCTCAACTTTATTCGCAGCGAAAAATCTCCAATCGTAAATGACTGAAACTTGACTTGTTGACTCCACCAGAATGATAACCATGGTAAAATTAATTAATACCGTAAATGCCAAAAAATAGAGACACCAAGATTACGTGGAAAACCCTCTAAAATAAATAGAGGGAAAAATCACGGGACCCAGCTGTAAAATTTTTGCTATATGTGGAGAAATGATTACAACACTCAAATTTCTCACCCAGTAGAATATGATCACAATTCTAATAACTCTCAAATTTTACCCCTCTATATGTCCTCACACCTCTCTGTGGATGTGCCCCAAAATACAATACTCACTCACTTACTCAAGGAGCTATTTGAAGAAGCTCAGCTCTTCTTTACATTCTCTTTTTCTCGTGAGCTTTTGTTTTGCTTTGTGTGTTTTTGGTGTGTCTTGCAATTGAACCATGCAAGCCTATTTATAGGCAAGAACCTGCAAAAAGAAACAAACTCACCATTAAATGCTTGGCTAAAATTTCTTCCTGCTATAGCCACCCTAAGAGAGATCTCCAATATCTTCCATAGCCTCACAACAATTTTCTTCCCTTCCTTTTTGACTTTGTGGCTGGACCCATCAATTCTCCCCCTCCAGCCCAAACCATCATATACTGGAGGAGGTTTTTAACCGGCACTCATCAGACGCCCATCCCTGCGAGTTTGACACAAAACTCAAACTTCTCCTCGGGAACAACTTTCGTCAGCATGTCTGCAGTATTTTTATCTGTGTGAGCCTTCTGCAACTGGAATGCTTTCTCCTCCACGGCAAGTCTGAGCCAATGATACCTGACATCGATGTGCTTCGTCCGTGCATGGTACATAGTGTTCTTGCTTAAGTTTTAAGTTTAAAGTGCTTTGACTATCACAATAAACTATGTACTCTTCTTGCTGCACACCCAATTCTTGAAAGAATCTTTTCAACCAAAGCATTTCCTTCACTGCTTCAGTTGCTGCAGCGTACTCTGCTTCTGTAGTTGATAATGAAACACATTCCTGCAATCTTGACTGATGAGATAGCTCCTCCTGAGAATGTAAACAGATAACCGGATGTTGATTTTCTTTCATCAAGATCTCTGGCCATGTTTGCATCTGTGTGGCCAATAAGTGCAGACTGAAACCCTCCAGAAGTCAAACATAACTTTGAGGTTCCTCTCAGGTATTTGAAGATCAACTTCACTGCTTCTCAATGTATCTTTCTGGGATTTGACAGAAATCGGCTCACAACGCCAACTGCATGAGCAATATCTGGTTTCGTACACACCATTGCGTACATCAAACTTCCAACCACCGAAGAATATGGAACATTTGACACATCTCCTCTTTCCTTTTCTGTTGATGGACTGGATTTGTAACTTAAAATGAGTCCAATGATTAGCATATCATCAACATAAAAGAGGAGAATGATAAATTTACCGTCAGGATATCTTTGGACATATACACAAGGATCTGCATCCGTCCTTTTGTATCCTTGATTCACCACGAAAGAATCAAACTTCTTATATCATTGTCGCGGAGCTTGTTTCAGTCCGTACAAGCTTTTCTTTAAGCGACAAACCATGTCATCTTTTCCCTTGACCTTGAAACCTTCTGGTTGTTCCATGTAAATTTCTTCCTCTAGATCTTCATGCAAGAATGCGGTCTTTACATCAACCTGCTCTAACTCAAGATTCAAGCTGACTACAAGACCTAGCACAACGCGAATAGAACTCATTTTCACAATGGGTGAAAAAATCTCGTCAAAGTCAATGCCTTTCTTCTGAGTGAAGCCTTTAACGACCAATCGAGCCTTGTATTTGACTAGGTTTCCATCATCTTTCTTCAGCTTGTACATCCATTTGTTCTTGAGCGTTCTCTTCCCTTTTGGAAGTTTTACCAGCTCGTATGTGTCATTCTTCTTCAAAGAATTCATCTCCTCTTGCATGGCCTTCATCCAACAATCTTTGCTCTGCAAGATTGCACATCTTGGAAGCTCTCTGGCTCCCCCTCATTAGTAATCAAAATATAATCAGAACTAGGGTACCTCATAGATAGTTGGCGTTCTCTAGTTGACCTTCTTGCTTGAGGTCCAATTTCTTCTGATGGAATGGGGTTCTCTGGGTCCCCCTGCTCAACACCCTCTTTATTGTTATCATCTACAATCGTCTCTCGATCCCCCACGGCCGGCTCTTCATCTTCACGTTCTGATTCTTGCACTCCTCCCATTGGAATGCTCTCCAATATAATTTCACTATCAATTGTGAATTTTGTATCTCCCACGATCTCATTCTCGTGGAACACTACGTCTCGGCTTCGGACAACTTTCTTCTTCACCGGATCCCATAACCTGTAGCCAAATTCTTCATCTCCATAACCACTGAAAGTGCAAGGAATTGACTTATCATCAAGTTTCAATCTCTGCTCCTTTGGAACATGCATAAACGCTTTGCAGCTAAATACCCTCAGGTGAGAGTATGAAATATTTCTACCTGTCCAGACCTTCTCCGAGACATCAAAGTTCAATGGTACTGAAGGTAGTCGATTGATTAGGTAGACAGCAGTGCTAATGGCTTCTCCCCAAAATGACTTAGATAGATTAGCTATTTTGAGCATGGATCTAACTCTCTCAACAATGGTGCGATTCATCCGTTTAGCAATGTCGTTGTGCTAAGGCGTACCAGGAACCGTCTTCTCATGCCCGATACCGTGATTGCTGCAGTAATCTCTAAATTCCTTAGAGATATATGCACCTCCATTGTCAGGGCGCAGACACTTCAATGACATTCCGGTCTCTCTTACCACCATTGCGTGAAATATCTTGAAGTGTTGGAATACCTGGTCCTTCGTGCGCAACAAATATATCCATGTTTTCCGAGAGAAATCATCAATGAAAGTAAGAAAATATTTATTACCTCCAAGAGATTCCACTTCAGTGAGACCACATACATCAGAGTGTACCAACTCCAATTCGTTGTCTCTTCGTCTCGAGCTTTTCTGAAATGAAATGCGATGTTGCTTTCCAAATAAACAATAATCACAAGGCTTTATTTTCCTTTTGGCTAATGGTATGAGGGACTTCTTAGCCAACATATTCAACCCTTTCTCGCTTACATGAGCCAACCAGCCGCCTGTGCCACAAATTTGGTGAAGCTTCATCTTCTATAGCATTCATATCTCCCGCACATATCACCGCGTGCATCTTATACAACGAGCAACATAATTTTCCTCTTGCTACCACCAATGATCCTTTGGTGAGTTTCCAGTTACTATCACCCATGTGATGGTGATAACCTTTCTTGTCCAGTACACTACCAGAAATGAGGTTCAGTCGAAGATCGAGAATATGCTGCACATCTTTGAGTGTTAATGTGCACCCGACACTTGTCTTCACGCAGACTCCCCACTATTTGAGAGACACTATAATTTCTCATTCTAATAGTGCCAAAATTTCCTTCTTTATAAGTGGAGAAGTATTCCCTCTTTGGAACACAATGGTAGGAAGCACCAGAATCTACTATCCACTCGGCATCTATATCTGCAACATGATAACAATCTGCTTCGTGAGAAACTAAAGTTACCTCACCATCTTCTCCCGAGACTGTAGCAGTTGTATTTTTGTCACCATCCTCCTTCTGGTTTGAATTCCCCTGTTTAAGAAGATAACAATTCATCTTGAGATGGCCTATCTTGCCACTATGATAACATTGTCTCTTCTCCCTAGACTGGGATCTATCCCTGAACCTACCACGACTCCGAGCTCTGCTCCTATTCCAGCCCCTATTCTCCGTGACAAGGGCTTGTGAACTGATACTAGCACCGTCCCTTCTGCGTAGTTCTTCGTTGAGCAGTCTATTCTTTACCATAGACATCGATACTACACCGTCTAGAGCCGAGTTGCTCAATGATACAACAAGTGTGTCCCAACTATCGGGTAGAGATCCCAACAGCAGGCAAGCTTGCATCTCGTCATCCAAGGACATGCCACTAACTGCTAACTCAGTTATGTGTCTTTCAAAATCGTTCAGGTGTTGTGTAACTGATCGTCCCTCTGACAGCTTCAAGTTTATGACTTTACGAATCATGAACACTTTTCCTTGAGCATTCGTAGCCTCGTACATACCCTCTAATTTCTTCCAGAGAACTTGGGGAATTTTTTCATTCCTTACATGATTGTGCAGACTTGCATCAATCCATTGGCGTATCATACCCAATGTTTGCTTCTTTAACTTGTCTCATTGCATATCCTTCATATCTTCTGGCTTTGCATCATCACCATCAATTGGATCGTATAGATCTTTGCAATTGAGGTCATCCTCCATTCTGGATTTCCACGTCGAATAATTCGAATCCGTCAACTTGATCATTGCCCCTTCGTTCGCCATATCGAACTCCTTGATCAGACTAACCAAAAGCTCTGATACCAGTTGTTGAGATATAAACTCCAATCCCGAGTAGGCCCAGTAAAGAGTGAAGTGAACCGATTCGACAATATCTAGGAAAGATCACAATGACCTCCTAGACAGTATTACCATTCCTCATAAAATCAAAGTTAAATCGGAGGGGTCACACGCGGTCCCACTTAAAACCCAACTTTTCTTAGAAATTACGAGCACAGTGTATTTATCTCAACTTCATTCGCAGCGGAAAATCTCCAATCGTAAATGACTGAAATTTCACCTGTTGACTCCACCAGAATAATAAACACAATAAAATTAATTAATACCGTAAATGCCAAAAAATAAAAACATCAAGATTTACGTGGAAACCCCCCTAAAATAAATAGAGGGAAAAACCACGAGACCCAGCCAGTAAAATTTTCACTATACGTGGAGAAATGATTACAACACTCAAATTTCTCACCCAGTAGAATATGATCACAATTCTACTAACTCTCAAATTTTACATATCTCTGTGGATGTACCCCAAAATACAATACTCGCTTACTCAAGGAGCTATTTGAAGAAGCTCAGCTCTTTTCTACACTCTCTTTCTCTCGTGAGCTTGTGTTTTGCTTTTGGTGTGTTTTTGGTGTGTCTTGCAATTGAACCATGCAAGCCTATTTATAGGCAAGAACCTACAGAAAGAAACAAACTCACCATTAAATGCTCGGCTAAAATTTCCTCCTGCTATAGCCACCCTAAGAGAGATCTCCAAGATCTTCCATAGCCTCACAACAATTTTCTTCCCTTCCTTTTTGACTTTGTGGCCGGACCCATCAGAATTGACACTCATTTTCGGATGGCGAAAGCAAATAAAGAGAAGTTATAGAAGGAAGGGGCGTACGTACATGACCAGTCATCGGCGAGTTGACGACGATGAGACGAAAAGAGGAAAGTAGTCCAGCCGCTCTCGACGGCAGCCGTCATAACTTGCTGATTCTCCGTCCATATCCACACTTTCTTCTTCTCTGAAGAAGAAAAGGCGCACATTGTTGTCGTAACCCTAATTACACTTGTTTTGCAGCTGCTCCTTTTCAGACCATGACCATGATTGATCAATCCAGCAGCAGGTCTTTTCAATTTTCCAACTACACATTCCCGAAAAACAACATTCACATTTGATTAATCAATGAAAATTTGATTCACAAATGAACTACTACTGCACCATACCTACGGAGGACGGTGAAGGCAACGACAGTAAAGCCATTTTTCTTTTTTTACTGCATTTGGTGCGCCACGGTCTCTCTAAACGACTAAACGGGTGGGTCTTGTCTTGATCCGGCCATCGTGCGGACCCCACTTGATCGTATTTCTTAACCAATCAAATCTTTCAAACAGGAAGACACTCGTCTGTACGTATGATAGTGACATATTATGAGGTAAAAACTTCATTTTTATGAACTAGTAATTTTGAAACGGAAAGAGTATTATATCTCCCCCAGCTCCCCAGATGTACTCACTATTCTCCTAGAAGTATTTTTAATCAATTTGTACACTATTCTCCTGGAACTTGGAAGTTTATGCAAATACAAAGCCATGTAAATGAAAATACAAGATTATTATTTATTGTCTTACTGTTCAAGAATACATTTTGAGAAATGGAACGGATGAGACGTATTAGTCCCTCTGATTCAAAATAGAACTGACAAATTTTCTCTCTCTCTTTTTTTTTTTTTTCTTTTTTCAGTTTTCTTAATATATATTTTCCTCGTAATTATTATCCAAATACCTATCCTTTCCATATTAGATGTGAGACAACCCTTAACAATAGAATCGAAATATTGAATGGTATTACCCTTGCTCAAGAAAGATATGGTGCATGTGTACTAGCTTAGGCAAAAAGTTGCAGAAGTTCTTGAGCTGGAGATTCAATGTCAATAATACAATCTTGTTATTTTGCAACCTCTACACAAATTCCAGAATCAAGATGTATGTGGTACACACATTTGTGGAAATTAGAGAATGTGAGGGGTGAAAAAAAAAAAAGACTAAAATTATTTTGTCGAAAACTCAAACAGCATGTAATGCTTGTAAGTCTTTCCGGGAGTAATAATCTGTGAAGGGAAATTCGGGTGATTAACAGAGTCGGGAAATCCTTGAGTCTCTAAACACAAGGCAGCATGAGGTTGATAAACATACCCACCTTTCCCTTTCACATCCTTCACATAGTTTGCGGTATAAAACTGCACACCAGGTTGGTTTGTTGACAGTTTCATCACTCTACCGGACTTCTTATCATGCACAACAGCTGCTTGTTTCATAATTTCCTCCTTTCCTCCATCGAGGGCATAATTAATATCGTAACCATTGGGAAGCCCGCTAATTTTGCTCTTTATAGTATGGGGTTCAAGGAAATCATAAGGTGTACCCTTCACAGTAACTATTTTTCCTGTGGGGATAAGCTGTTCATCGACAGGCGTTATGTGGGATGCGAATATCTGGATCACATTGGAGAGGATATCGCCACTGTTGTGACCACCAAGGTTCCAGTAGGTGTGTTGTGCTAGATTCACAGGAGTAGCCTTGTTTAGAGCTTTGGCTTGCATTTTAACTCTCAGTTTGTACTTGTCAGCTAGCTTGTAGGTCACAGCTACGCGAAGATCTCCAGGAAATCCTGTTTCATAGCAAATTGAAATTGAAATTTGAATATCCAGTTTTATGACTATATAAGACAAGATGCTGCATGAATACCAAGCAAAGTACAAGACTTCAAATACTTCTGCAATCACCTTCTTCGCCATCTATGCTGTGATAGGTGAAAGTAATGAAAGGAGATCGACAAGAAGTCTTGATCTTCTTCACCTTCCAAACAACATCACTGAATCCTCTGTGTCCACCTAGTAATTGTGAGATAAAATTGTAGATCAATCATCTCTTCCCCCTCCCCCGGGTAGTCTTTATTAAGCAAAGAAAGAAAATGAACAAAAACAGTTAAAAGATCACATACCGTGAAGCATATTTTTCTTTTCATTAGCATCTAGCTTGTAATGAGTTCCATTTAAGGTGAATTGAGCTCCTCCAATCCGATTAGCAACCCGTCCAACAATAGCACCAAAGTAGGTTGAATCATTCTACATATAGTTTCATGAATATGCACAATTCGTTCATCAATATTCACAACTCTTATTTATTCAAGATATAAACAAATTTAAAGTTAAAATGGAGCAGGAAACTTTTTTTTTTTTAATGGTAAAGTAATTTCGAGACGTAATTTCCTTGTCTGCTGGGACACTGGCAATATAGGAACATAATGATAGTAGTTTCTTTCTTTCCATTTCCTTTTTCCCTTTTTGGCTGCTCCCAGACAATTCCCTAATGGTCATGAGGTATGATCAATGCATTAGCAGTAACTAAATCAAACTAAACTGTCTTGGATGTCCATCCCTGATCCAACATAAACTAAATTTTCATATTTTTTTGATCTGCCAAGCATATAGTTATTAAGTTGATGACAACAGCTGATCAGCTATACTAGTAAATTAAAGATGCTGTGGAGTGTGGAACATGTGTCAAGTGTCAACAGACACAACACAGTTTTTCTTGGCTAATAATCAGAATGAAAGTTAAGGTAGAAAAAGGATTTTTTTTTTTTTTTTTAAAAACAAACAATTGTGAACTGTTTTATCTAACAAATACAAAACCCCATGTTACTTTCAAGTAATGCATTATTATAGTGACCGGCTGGACTTATCAAGTCAACAAAGAAGGCTTCAAGTCTTAATAGGATCAGATTATAACATATTTTAAATTTCTAATACAAGTTGTTTCTTGGCATTATCTTTCGTTCTTAACAAGAAGAGATTTTAAAGATTGCAGAAAACCCAAAACCAGATTCGGGGGGTTTTTCTTTTTTTACATGAGATTCGTTTGGAAGGGCAAAAGAATATCATACGTGTACTACATTATAGCACAAATTTCAAGTTGGGTGGCAATCCTTTGATTTGAGTATAGTAAGATCCTATCTTGACCCAATGGAATAAAAAAATCAATATTGGAATTAAAAAATTCTCCTAAAAGATAAGTGGTGAATTTGCCTCAAATTTATCTTTAAAATTTTGGCATTGGGTGAAATAGAATGGGAAATCCAGACAACATATATCACTTCAGTTGTGAATCCATAAGAGGAGGTATTTTGCTTTTCTTAATGTGAATTTAATAGAGCTATTGATATTGAGACACTATCCCACATTGGGAATAAATTAGCCATACAATCACTTAATAGAGATCCAGGACTATTCCTCTTATTGCCAATTGATTTTGAGATGGAACTCCGGACTTTAACATGCTATCAGAACACCCACATTGGGAATAAACTAGCCACACAATCACTTAATTGAGATGAAACCCCAAACTTTAACGATTGAGACATGGAACACCCTTGGTGCAATTGGTTCTGACTTCTGAGATAAAACCAGCTCTAATAGAGCACTAGCTGCACTTGTTAGCAATTTTCTTTTCTTCTCTTTTTGGTCTAATTTTGAGCTACAAAGGGACCAATGCAATGTCAGCAATTCCCAAAATTTCCCTTATATACTATTGCATTAAAGAATCCAAAGATAACATTTCAATTTTCAAGTTTGGCTAAAAACTGGTCATTAATGTATCCTAGACTTCATTCATTGTTGGTTAAAGCTAGCTATTTATGAATTCCTAGACTTCATTAAGAGTAGCAACTCAACTTGATCAATGAAATTGAACGCATGGGTCACCATATCTGAAATTTATTTTAATTTCGTACATTCCTAGTGCAAGTGTATCTCATTCTTCAACTCTTCCTACTCTCACCCATTAATTCCAATCAATCCCTAAAATTAAGGGATTGATTGAAATTAAAAAATCAAATTTATTAACAATCATTCCATATTATAAGGGAGTTATTTTAGGAATCTGTATAATTAGATATTCTTTATAATAAGCAATTTCATATTACAAAGAATTTCATATAATTAGGAATTAAAATTATCGATTAAATAATTAACATTGATTCAAATTGTTCTATTTATTTTATAATTAAAATATGTTCATTGAATATATAAACATGATGTGTTATGTTAGAAGCAGACTATCAGAATGATTTGTTCATTCTATAAAATGTTATGTTCATTGATATTGTATTTTGTATTCATTAGCTGTATTTATTTTATTATATTCATGTTCATTAGCTTACATTCTTCATGTTCGTTATATTCATTGTTTATGTTCATTAAATCCATTGTTCATGTTCATTAAATGGAGTAATCGCAGAAATATAAATTTACATTCATGTTATAAGTATGTTCTGTTCATTTTATAATTAAGATATGTTCATTGTATATATAAATGTGATATATTATATTACAAGCAGACTATCAGAATGTTGTGTTCATTTTATAGATTGTTATGTTTATTAGAAATGTTTTGTGTATTCATTAGTTATATTTATTTTATTCTATTCATATTCATTAGTTTACATTTTTCATGTTCGTTATATTCATTAATTATGTTCATTAAATCCATTATTCATGTTTATTAGATGGAGTAATCGTAAAAAATATTTTGATGCATTTATTATAGAATAAAAATAAAATAAATTGTAATATACTCTGATAATAGCAAGTGAGTGAATGAGAAAAGATATCACTCCTTCAAATTAAGAAATTTTTCCAAAAATAAAATTAATAAGTCTCATTTTCTCTCCCTTATCTCTCTACCATCTCTGCATTTCTCTCTCTTCCCCTCTACTCCCTCCATAGCCACCATCTCTCTTCAAATTAAACTCCATAGCCACAATCTCTCTCAATCTCTATTAGCCGACAGTAATCTCCATCCACCACATATACTTCGTCCAACCAGCCGAAATCCACCATCTACGACTCACCACCTCTCTCAATCGCCATCATCAACGACCTCTCTCAATCGCCACAAACTACAAACCACCACCAAGCAATCAAAATCCACCACCCTCGACATCCTTTATATGGAAAAGATCGAAAGATGGAGTGGGTAGAGATGGCAGTTGGACAGTGATTCGACGGTGGAGCTTGAATGAGGGTGGTTATGGTTGACGGAAGGTGGTGAGGATTCGGTTGGAATTGAAGATGTTCATTTCGTCGGTATATATGTTTATTTACTTCAACGTCTGTATTCATTGATCATAATATGATGTTCATTTTTAACTATGATATGTTATAAACTGCTTTATTGAATGTTACAAATGTTCATTTCGTTATTGTTTAATGTTCTTTTCGTCAATGCTTACGTTTATTCGTCAGTGTTTATATTTATTTACTTATCTATTTTTTTGTATTAAAATTTAAATTCTTATTAATTTTAGAAATTATGACACGAGTTATTTTAGGCATTAATTATGGAGTTTATATAAATTTTATTTTTTTTGTTTTAAATCGATCCCTAAAATTTAGGAATTGATTAAGATTAATAGGTGAGGGTGGAGGAGAGTGAGAGAGTAAATCCACTTGCAAGTGTACCATGCTAGGTACACCTATGCGCTTAAAATACCAATTGCACCATATCCCAAATCAGATAAGATATTCTGTGATGTGAATAAACAGTAATTCTAACACACACACACACCCCCAAAAAAAACATATATATCTCTTCTGTACCCCTCAAGAAAGAAAGAAACGGAAGAATGTGTTTGCATCACTGGAACAAATCAGTAAACAAGAAATCAAGAGAGAAGAACCAACAATATAGGCAAAGAATTAAAATCGAACCTTGTAGACATCAACCGAATCATACCCAAGAACAATATCTGCCAACTCTCCTGAAAGAGAGAGATAAAAGAAGAATTGTAACATAAGAGGGACAAACAGATTCTTGAAAATGAAACAAAAAAAATTGAAGGGGTAAAAAAACAAACAAACCATTCTTGTCAGGAAGAACAAGGGAGATGAGGGTTGCCCCCCAGTTTGTAAACTTGGCAGAGAAATTCCCTTTCTTCAGCTCATAGATCCCAACCTCTCCTTCCTGTCCATAACCCTTCACCCCCGCAACACACACAAGAGTGATCAGAGAGAAGAGGAGAGAAAAGTTCAACCTCATTTCTTGAACTGTTTTATGAGAAATTCAAACTAAGAGTTATTATGAAGAGGAGGATGGAGCTACTTTTCCAGCTCTCAGAAGAAGTGGCAAAAATTAGCTTTTTAAAGCCTTTTAGACCAAGTGTGTGAAATACACACACAAATCTACGTTATACATAAAAGGGCAGAACGGTAGATAATAAATAGGGGATGATGATATTCTTATCTAGGGCTGAAAATCGGATGGATCGGATCGGAAATAGGGGGTTTCGGAAAAATTCCAAAAATTTTCGGAATAGAAAAGTCTATTCCAATTTCCATCCAAAAA
>JAOWAN010000001.1:8776134-8802291 GCA_028566635.1 Lobelia cardinalis
AGTGTTAAATATAGTGTTTGTTTTTAATTTTTTGTTATAAATCTTATGTTATATTTAGTTATTTGTAAAAATTTCTATACCGATAAACCGAACCGCGGTTTATCGGTTCGGTTTTTTAGTTTGACGGTTCGATTTAGGTTTGAAATTCTTCAAACCGATTGGGTACGGTTCGACTTGCGGTTTATACCCCAAACCGAATCGTTGCACCCCTCTAGACTCGAACTATAAAAAGGTTCTTTAGTCTTGTAATGAAGGTTGAATTACTGTTATCACCAGAAGCAGAGACTTTCTCTGGTTGATTCTAAATTTCACTTCCTAACTTTCAAGGTTTTTCGACAAGCTCTTTGCACCTCTCTCTGCTTTGCAAGTTCCGACTTGATAGAGCGTTAGGGGTATAGAAAACGACTACCCTTAACCATTTTCCTTCCTTCTATGTTTATTGTCCCGATGGATGATAAGCATCACGGTTGATTCCCAACTGATGTCACACACTCGACAGATTGTGTAAAACTTACTATAACTAAAATTACTGGATCTATTTAAAGTTACGACTCCCCTCCAGTTAAGGAATTATAATTTGTATTCCGTCTGTCTAAAGAGGTGGATTATCTCTATGGAAAAACAGTTGTATGGAGCTTTTTGCCTCCTTCCTCTTTCCGCACCTTTATTACCTTGGCCTCCAATAATACTGGTGTTCTGTTCACAGGGGCCAGTTCATGCATATGTTGCTGTTCCTGGTGGGAAAACTAGTTACCTCTCAGAGTTGAAAGCAGGAAAAGAGGTAATAGTGGTTGATCAAAATGGCAAGCTGAGGACAGCAATAGTTGGTCGTGTGAAGATTGAGACTAGACCATTAGTCATTGTTGAGGCAAAGGTTTGTATAAGCTCATTTGTTCCTGCAACAATCAACCAAGGCCCTCTACATGTTGGATTCACAAATTCTTTATTCACCTGACAACCCAAGTTGCTGACTCCATTCAAATACAATCAAACTATTCTGGCCTACATGTGCTTACTTTGACTTCCTGGTTCTTCTCAGTTAACAAGTATATCTGAAAGCCAAATTAAATACCTGTGATTAACTTCCAGGAATTAGTGCATTAACTTAAGATAGACTGATAATATTGAAGTCTTGCACCAAGTTTCTTCCCATGAAGGTCCAGTTCATAACTATTCTTTTTGGATGTTTTATTGTCATCAATCTCCTTAGGAACATATATTAGAGGTTCAAGTATGGAAAATATTCCATGGAGTGGCATTAGTTGAAATGCATGCGACTGATTGTCTGTAGAAGGTTTTTTAGGCCTACAGCATAATTTATTGTTATGAAGTGAGTGCAAGTAATTGTCCGACACCAATTTTCTTGACATGCTCGACAAATCAGAGTGGCCAGCTGAAGTACAAGTAGTTTCACAAAGAACAAGTCATGTGTAATCTCGAGGCTTCCACGTTTGGTTGAATGAACTTGATAAAGTTTATCAGTTTCAGATTTGACCTCTCTAGAATTCCCTTAAAGACATCTGATGATAGTTGGTTCAATTTTAATATTTAATGAAACTTGTGAACAGGTAGATACTAATAATGGCACCTGTTATAGCATTCTTCTGCAAAATGCGGAAACAGTCGCCTTAATCTCTCCCCATCAAGGTATTATTTTCACTAACCTTAGCATTCTTTTAATTGTTTTCTAGCTTTACTGGATCTGGGTGATTTAATCTTTCAGGGGAAGGAAACCAGAAGGCAGCAATTCCAGTGACCTCACTTAAAGTTGGGGATGAAGTTCTGCTGAGAATACAGGGTGGTGCTCGGCATACAGGGATAGAAATTCAAGAATTTATTGTAGAAAGATGAATTGGTTTGTGATATGTTGCCGTGCTGAACAGTCTATAAATCACACTCCTGATTTTGGCATGTGTTTTTCGAGTTTTAGCTTGTATGTTTAGTTCTGTTTCTTTTCTTGTTTTTGGCATTTGATCTACTTCTTGTTCATAGCTAGTGTCTTGATACAGGGTGCGAGATATTAGTGCGTTGAGATTAGGTGGTTGTGATTTGGGGTATGCCGGTGGTTGTAGATTGATGCATCTGTTTCCTTTAGGCCTTGTAAAATGTTACTCATTAATTCACTCTAATCCTGTTTAATCTATTTAATAGCTCAACCCAATTAAATCCATTTAATTACAAATTTGTGTATTGAAATGTAAAAAAAAAATTAAAGCGAAAGAGTATCAAATATGTTAATTCGAGTTTAACTTAACTGATTTATTACATAATTGAGTTGATCCGCTAATAAAATGTATTATATTAGATTGAATCCATCAAAACATGTTATTTATTAACCCAATTCATTTCAGCTCATTTAACCCAAATTGCTTAGCTTAGATGCAATATATGCGTTCCTGGACAATTTTCATAGCAAGGTTTGCTAAACCATATTGAAAAAGCAGCAAAAAGACAATCTGCAAGACTGCAAGCAGCTAAAACAGGCTGCCAAAAGTGAGAAAGACCACCAACTAGAGAAAGCCAATACTAACACCATATGAGGGAATGGGAGGCAAGAGGGCCAAGACTCCCCACGGAGATACTACTATGACTAGCATGTTCTTAGATACAATGCACCTTAACACAAACCATGAGCTAGAAACTACAAGCAGCTGTTGCAAAAAATTGTAATAAACTGGCTGTATTCAATCTACTTCCCTGGAATCTGACAATAGCCCACTGTTGGAAAATGAACAAGAGCAAAGGCAAGAGATCCTTGAGAGCAAAATCATGGATCTCATCAGCTGACGAAAACATTTGACTCTTTCTCAATTTTCACCCCCAACCCCCCCTCCCCCACGCCCCCAACAACCCATAATTGTTCATGCTAGTAGTGGGAGCGAGGGAATGAGAGAGCTATGGTAGCTAAAGATGTCATAAAGAATCTCCTTTAGTTAACTATTCGAAGATAGACTACAATCATACCACTTATAAGGTATACAACATTATGGTTCAAGGAGATTTCTCTTTCAAAAATATGCAGCCTAGAAAGTAAAATTTCCATTTCTTAAGAGTTGACAGGAATGCATTTAAGACAAAATGCTCCAATTATCTGATAGGCTTCGGAGACCTTTGAGGATAGTTTTGATGATATGGAGAGGCAAAGGGTCCATTTGGTATTGAGAGGCTCCTGATTGATTGCCCATTTTTTTGCAATCCTGCCTGTGCTCTTACTCCATTTCTAGCACTAGCGTTAATACCTGCACCAGCACGCTCAGCTTGCATGGCTTGGAAGTAGGATGAAGAACAAGCCATATCCTTGAGATTGGGCAGAGGCTCCAGGGCTTCAACAACTTCACTCATAAGAGGTCTGGCCTTAGGGTCACGGCTAAGGCAATGGGCTGCCAGCTGAGCAGCCTTCTGTGCCCCACGAATGGAGAAGCGACCTTCTAGGCGAGGATCTATTAGCCGGTAGAACCTACGCCTCTCTCCCAGATACTGTCTCGCCCATTCTACCAAGTTATGCTCCCCATTGGGCCGGTTTTTGTCCATGGATCTTCGCCCCGATAACATTTCTAGTAAAACCACCCCAAAGCTATAAACATCACTCTTGGATGTTAGATGTCCTGCAATAAATAGATCAAATCAGATAAAGATGCTTAGCTGTCTTACATACCTAATAGTAGAATCATTTTCCCATCTTCTGCTTATGACATAAGCATCATAAATTAGTGTTCAAGGATTTTCACTTTTCCAGTCTTTAAAATCAAAATAAAATAATCATATTTCATTCATTTACGCCAAGTCATACATAAGTTTTTAAGGATTCTTTTTAAATAGACTAATAATGTGATTTTCGTCATGCATGTTTTTTATTTTCTACTCACTGAAAGAAATCATAGGAAGCAGAACAATGGGAGGAGCATTGCACACTTCATATGAGGATCTGTTCTTGGGTATGATAGATACTTGCTGGTTTTACATTATATGAGAACATGAACTGATGTGTTTGGTTGAAAAATTGATATATAATGTCTGTAGGTATCAGGGTGCCGACCACATGAGCACCAAATTGAGTCTATAAGGAGATGGGATCAAATAACAGGGAGTAAATATACCATCGTATCTTTAAAAGTTATATCTTACTTCTACACAAGTAACAAGTCACTATATACTCCACAAAATAGAAGTGAGGCAATCAAATACAACAGACCCCAAAATAAAAGTAAAACGGTCAATGCGATATGGAGAGAGTGCATGTTCAGTTCTTATATATAATACACTTTGAAGTCAGTAACTGAATGAAAAACTAAACTCGGATTGATAAAGTTTAGGATTTTAAAATATAGTCAATGTTATGCTTAATCTCAATAGAAATTTGATGAAACATATAAACTAGAATGCAAAACTGTATCTTTGATATATACATACATATATATATATATATATATATATCTCAGTATACAAAGAGTCAGTAGGACCCACTCCCAATGACCAGTGTTTTTTTCTTTTAATCCTAATCATTCATCACACTTTGATCTAATGACTTAAATAAATAGAAGAAAAAAAACGACAAACACACTTACTTTTCACTTTTTCCCCTTAAATAAATAGAAGAAAAAAAAAGACAAACACTTTGATCTAATGACTTAAAAGGAGGACCGAACTGAACGTGGGTAACCCCTCCCCTCCCCTCATCCTCACACGCCCCCACCCCTCCCCCCATCCTCTCACGTCCCCACCCCTCTTATTTTTCACTTTTTCCCCTTTTTTAACAATTAAACCCTTCCTCTATCCATCTTTTTTACACACACCCACAAACTTCTTTTTTAATTTAAATTTTTTCATAAATAATTTTTTATTATATTATTTTAATATGAATCATTTTTTGTTTAATTAAAAAAATTAAACCACGTATCCTCGAACACGGATTTACACTTAGTATAGTATACATGAAGGTTGTTGATGTGACACTATCTGCACTAACACCAACTTTTAATCCCAACCCTTAAACGTGTTCAACCTCAACATTTTATTCTAGACATCATTTCTTTTATTTTTCAATTCTCATTCCCTTCATTTTTTATTCAATTTTTTTCAAATATAACCAACTTTTATACAAACAAGCTTTAGTAAATCTAATAATAACATCTCATTATTATAAACTTAATTATGATATTTAACTTTTATATTAATTTTCAAACGCCAGCACGGAAACTACTATATATATATATAGACATATTCCCCTAAGAACCTAAATAATCTAAAAACCTAAGAACCTCTACCAACCATTAGATCTAAAAACCTCTCTTCTCGATCAAAGTCCCTCAACACACTCACAATGTCCCTCAGCTCTAGCCCGCACATTCCTTCCTGCTGCTATCTCTTTGCCTCTCCTGATCTGCCGTCTGCGTCGCCTCCTCTCCGATTCTGATCTCCACTCACCTCTATGATCCCAATCTCGCAAACACTCCGTCAATTTAATTTCGATCTCGCAAATCGAGTCAAAATCGCGATCCTTCGGCTATTTAATTTCGTCGGCACAACTTCGGCGATTAATCCTCCTCTTCATCGGCAAAATTCCTCTCATCTCCATTAGATCTGCAAAACTCCTCTTATCGACAAAACTCAGCTCATCTTCATTAGTCAAGTGTTTCTTCCAGAAACAACACAATCTACAGAATTTATGCAGTAGGTTACTCAGATGGATCTATTCGTATATGGAATGCCACTTCACCGGTCTTACACCTTTCTCGGTGTATACATGGCGTGGTAAAAAGACAGCTGGAATTCTAGATTTTTTCCCTTTCCGCGAACGGAAATTTATGACTGTCACAGTTGAAAGGAATAATTTATCTGCTACTTAGTGGAATTTGAAGTGGATATATTTTGATGAGTGTCAGATTAAAGTGTAGAAGTGTTCAAGTGCTTCAGTTTCAGAACTGAATTTATGCTCTTTGAGTTTACGTTTAGTGGCTGGTAATGAAATTGGGTCAGGTGTAATGGCTGACCCAATTTAACTTGATATTTTCCGGATTGAATTTATGCACCTTGAGTTTACGCTTAGTCGTCGGCATAAATTTAACGTTGATCTTTTCCGGTGATCAACATGTTTTTGATGAATCTATTAGTGATTCATCAAATGAAAATTTTGATCCATCAAATCACTGATTCATCAAAAAATCAAAATGTAACGTAACATGAAAATACAACATTCATCCATCAAATTTAACACTGAATTACTGATCCACCAAATTTAACACTCCAGGATTTGACGAAAATGCCATTTTTTCTAACCAAAATTGCAATCCGTGCCACTGTAGCTATTCAAATGAAAACCACAAATAATCTAAGAACCTAAGAACTAATCTTGACCGTTAGATCTAGAAAAATTAGATGATGAGATTAAATAGGGTGACGGTGGCAAAAATTGTAATTTTGATTAGGAAAAAGGGTATTTTCGTCATTTTTCGATAAAAATTGATGGATCAGTGTTATTTTTGACGGATCATTGTTAATTTTTGATTATGATGGATTAATGTAATCGTTCGATGGATTAGTGTTATGATTTGATGAATCACTAATAGATTCATCAAAAACATGATAATCGCCGGAAAAAAAATCAAAGTTGATTGCAAAACAAAAATCAAAATCGATCGTAACCTCTTTTTTTCAACCATTAGAATATATTTCCAACTAATGTGCTAAAATTATAAATCAATGTAAGTAGTAATCATCGGAAAATGATGCAATAATAGAGAAGAAAGAAATAGAAAGAAAAACGAAATTAATCACCAAATTAATTAGATTCTACCCATTAGCTGACGAAATTATTTAGATCCAAATGGAGGTCCAGTAAGGCATGATCGGCATGGGCTTCTAACGTCAATTTTCACATTCTGCTCTTTTGACTTGAAAATTTTGGTCAAGTGAGAAGTACTTGTAGGCTACATTGTAGTTTTGTGTTTATCCATTCTGTCCTCGGGTTTCAGGGGAAAGATTCCGATCGATTTGCTCGCAAATCACGAAGATTGATGAAAAATTAATTTTCGTCTTTCAAGGAAACTTTTCAGCCTTACCTGCCGTTTGGATTTGTGCGGCCACAATGACGCATTATTAATCGCGGTGATAGTTGAGGAAAGTTACGAAAATTTTAGATCTAATGAATTACGGCATATTGATCTAACGGTTGATAGAAGTTCTTAAGTTCTTAGAATTTATATGGTTATATAGGTAGCCGCTCAAATGAGAACCTAAATATTGTAGGAAGTAGGAACCGCAGGAACCAATCTTGATTCTCGACCGTTGATCTCACGAACACAGTACTGTGTTCGGTACTATGTTCGTGAATTCACGAACACAGTAATAATTTTTGATATTGTGTCGATGATTTACCGAACACAGTAACAATTTCGTTACTTTCGTTATTGTGACGGTTCCTACGATATTTAGGTTCCTATTGGAACGCGCCCCTATATATATACAATCCAGAGACTTGAGGAACGCTTCTCATTTGATTTAAATTACCACTCCATCCTCAAGTCAACTAAGGCAGGGGTGTAAGAGTTCAGCTCTATTTTGTTCAATCTAGGTCATTTGACTAGCACATTATCTATGAAGAGTCAATTTTTGCCACTAATTCATGGAAAAGCTTGAATATATGATTTGTAGGTGAAAGTTCCATAAATTGAAATAATTGAATGAAAAGATTGATCTATTTTTAGGAAAGTGGATTTTTTTTTTTTGGGTCATCCTTAATAAGGAATGTGACTCTTCGTTTGGATTCAAATCCAAGAATTAAGCAAGGCGCACAACCTTTAGTGCTGAAGGATAATTTCAAAACATAGTAATATGACTTCCAAAAGTCGGACTGAGATTATCTGATATTCCAGAAGACTAAAGATTATTTAGTGAAACTACCTAGTCAGGCTACATCATTATGTAGAGAATGCATGACACCTCCAATCACATTTGTACAAGTGTGATCTTTGGATGCAAGCTTCTTGTAAAAGAAAATAGTAACCATCACATCAACAAATGATGTGTTGTGAGCTGCCTGCATGATCATTTATCCCCAAGAGATAAAGTTTCAAAATTAAAATTTATAGGATATAATATACATCAATTACCACCTTCAATGGAGGAAAGAACAATTTACTCCTAAAAGATATCAGTTTCATATATCACAAGATCTCTCTCTCTCTCTCTCTGGAAACAGTTGACCAAGTACTAAAGTGCTTTAAATGCATATTAGTGTCCAAAATTTTACCTAGTTTTGCCCAAGTCCTAAACATACTTAAAAGTTTTCCATTATTCCATTATTACCTCATAAAGGGTTATAGAGCACCATTTGTTACCTTTCAGATGTCAAGTGTAGGAGAAAATAGTCAAGTCAACTCTCACTTAATGTCTAAAAGCTAACAGATGGGGCACTTGGCCCCTTTTGAGACATAAATGGGCTAGTGAAACCGGTTTGACCACACTCGGGACTTTGGACTCTAGATTGCAAAAATAGGGTATACACTGGACCCTAAATTCAGTTAGCGCAACTCGAAGCTAACACATATGCATCCTGCATTTAAAAAACGAGATATTTGAACCAGAAGGGCTGATTAGGTAATGAAATTCCAGCAAAAAGACATGGAAGATACCTGTCATTACATACTCAGGGGCAGCATAGCCATATGTTCCCATCACTCTAGTAGACACATGGGTCTTATCTCCCTCTGGACCATCTTTGGCAAGTCCAAAATCAGAAAGTTTTGCGTTGTAGTCCTGCAAATAACAATTCCAAAAGAGACAATTAGAGTTAAGGATGGCAAAATGAACATGTCTTATGGTTCAGTGGTTACAGTTACAAACCGCATCCAGTAAGATATTAGACGTTTTAAAATCTCGATATATGACAGGTCTTTCAGCTTCCTCATGAAGAAAGGCAAGGCCCCTTGCGGCGCCAAGTGCAATTTTCATTCTTGTAGGCCAAGGAAGAGGCAGCGATCCTGCCACAATGAAAAGTGTTAATAATCACAAGACCTCAAAGCATTGATGAATCTCTAATAACACATGCACATTGATAACGGCAACAAAGAAAGAATGAATCAAAGAGAACAGATCTGGCCATATAACATAGTGATCCTGAAAAAAAAAAGGAAAAAAGAAACACAAACGAACCAACAAAATCCCCAGTAACTTAGATTAGGGGAAAGAACAAGAGCATCAACCAAGAAAGTAGATAATATTTAATACTCCATCCATTGAACCCTCCCCCACCCCCTCCCCCACCCCCACCCCACACACACACAACAATGCAGTACCTACTTTCAAAATCAAACTATTTAATAATGTATTTGAACTTCGTGTATCCTTTCAATTGCACCAACGCTCATAGCTTAATCTGGAAATGGGACCACTTTAAATATACATACTGAAATGGAAATTTGGACTCCTTTTATGGTATAGAGGAGTATACAATAAATCTGCCATTGACGTGCCCTTGAGAAGTAAGAGATAACAAGTACAACACTAAAGAATCTTACACGCATCTAATATATGTCATTTGCGTATCCTCACATAACAAGGAAGCATTAGAATAAACAACATCGATAATTCAAAAACTTCAGTATAGATACAAAACATATATGATAAGTAACCAACAAGATCCATGGAGCAAGTTGTCAGGTATTATTATTTTCTCTCATTACACTACAGCTTCATTGAAGTGCCATAGTTGGCTTGATTGAAACACCAGAATAGAGAATCTATGTTACCCGAACTCGGCTAGTGTCAGAATCCTCCAAAATTGTAAAATTTACACCATATTATTTTAAAACAGCCACTCATACTCATACCCATACCCACACCCACACCCACACCCATGTTGTGTTGTGTCGTATACAAGTACTTTGGCAAAAGTGAAGGGTCGAGGTAACATAGCAGAGAATACACGTTTGACTCCAGAAGGATATAAAATACCCATCATTTCCTCACATATAACAAGTCAATCATTTTGTTTCTCTTTCAGAAATAGCGGTTTCAAGGGAAAGAAGAATTCCAAAAAAGTCGCAGTAGCTCAGAACTACACAAACAAATATAATTAATGATTTGCTTCTTGTACATAATTTTTCCAACAAAAGTACCATTACTTCCTCCATGTATTTATAAAAAGAGTCAATACTAACAAGTGTCCTATGGGCACTTGCTAAGAGTAAATAAATTAGTAGGGAGATCACATGGAACTGCCCATCAATATACTGGGGTGTACACCCAACGGACTGGAAGATGTTCTCAGTACAAAAAATCTCCATTAAATGCTTAAAAAGTGCCTATAGAACTTGCTAGCATTTCTCTAAGATTAAGAAAGAAGTAATAAGAAGAAGCACACATGTAACTAGTTATTTTCTTTATTAATACATAAATGCGTCCATAGTTGTCAAATAGTTAGATCCCTCATTGCAAAGAAGTGTATTCTCAACACTCTTTGCAAACACTAATCATATATCTACCATATAATAGCAAACAGTGTATTCATGAAACTAATAGTAACATCATATACCAACTAATTTCTATTTGCTTGCAATTTTGTCAAAGTGTTGCTGAATACCAAGTAAGTTCCCTATCAACCACTTCTCCGTTGTTGTGAGATACATGGTCCTTGTTTAAGGGGCAGAAATAGGCCCTTAGCTACATTAGCTAACCTAAATTTTCGTCAAGTTTGAAGGCTTTATTTGGTTGAAAAACAAACTAGCACCTGCACAAAATGTCGCTTGGCAGCTTGATCTTTGTTAAAAGATTGGCATAAGGGAAGCTATCATGGCCATTAAGGTGCAAACCATGCTGGTATTCTCATAATATGATTATAAGTTAATCATAGCCAAATAAAATGACAACACTTTATGTCCAAATGCCAAGAATTCCAAGATCACACACCAGGACTGCTTATTCTATGACATCTAGATCCATTTCTAGCCAGCTTTCGATGTGTTGGATAAATCATGAGAGAATAGTTTTAAAAGGCAAACAATTCATACATAATAAGCAACCTTGTTAGTTATTGAAGATCAAGCACTTAGTATGCATTTTCTTCACTCTTTGCCGCATTCTACTTGGGAATAGGATCTTATGGCAGTTTGCCACGTGTCCCAGACATCCTATGCTTGTCAAGGAGACATTAACCGATGGGAGCCTCCATGGAGCAGATCCGTTGGAACTACTCTAACGGCCCTTGAAGTAAACCCATCTCATTTAATCCCTTAAAAGAACTACCTAGTGTGTAATGCCAAGCTTTACCTAGCAACTCTTCGTTCTATACCCAGTCCATCATTCCCATAGCCATAGGAATACTACCCAATGAGTAATACCAAGCTTCACCTAGAAACGACTCGTTACATGAATTTTTTTTTTTTTTTTTTTTTGTGTTTTTGTTTACGTAAAATGTTGCTGCACAACCAACCCGAAAACAAATAAAGCCAATGTGGAAACATCACCTCTTTGCATAACTGAAGCAAGTATCATAAACTTTAAAGCCATTTCACAACTACCAGTTTCCCGAACAGAAACAAGATAAAACTTGCTGAATGATGCTAAGTGCTAACATGATCTTAGTCATCTGGAAATTTAATCCATGAAGAAGGGAAGAGAGTAGCCATTTTCTAAGAAAGACATGCAGACAATGCACAGATGGAATTGATAAGAATGTGTTTGAAGGTCAGATAATACTCTCTAAGGATAAACTGCACAAGTATGGAGCATAAGGTACATTTCAAAAAGGATTCAAGAAAACTTTATGTTTCAGTTATTTAGTAAGCATATAGGATAATAACAAACAATTCTAAGAATCATAAATTCATCTACATACTTCTGAACAGGTGATTTTCCAGGCTTCCTCGAGGCATGAACTCATACACGAGCAGCCTTTGATCATCCTCAATGCAATACCCAATCAACTTTACCAAATTATGGTGCAGGAGGTCACCAAGAAAATTTACTTCAGCCTGCCAAATAGAAAATAAGAAATTCAAAAACAATATGTGGCCTTCGTTTCCAAAAAGTAACTAGGGAGATGGAGAGGTTCCATACAAGCCATTCTTTGTGACCCTGAAGTCCATCGTGATTGAGGGTTTTAACAGCAACAGTTAGACCAGTGCCTGGCTTCACTGCAGTCGTTCCATTCTCATTGATCCAACCTTTGAACACACAACCAAATCCACCCTCACCTAAGAGACTCTCAGGTCTGAAGTTCCTTGTTGCCGACTTTAGTTCATTGAAATTAAACTTTCGAAGCTGAGATGCAATCTTTAGCTCCTCGTCTATCTTCGGAGTTGATGGAATACTTTCACCATTGCTTGTTGTTGAGGAAGACAAAACTGGAGCAACGGGTTGGTCTCTACTAGAATCATTTGTAGATTTGCTTTCCTCTGTTTTACACACAAAATGAAGCAATCCACGTCATCATTTATCAACAAAACCATGCGTTGAGAGCATGCACAGCAAATTTAATCCATCCCAAAATAAGTATCCCTCTTTGACAATTTTATCTACCAAAATCAGTGTTCATTTTCTAATGTAATTACTAAATTACCTAGGTTGAGTATCATGATTCATGTCTTAATACGTGCATGCAAACTGCAATGCTAGAAGTTTCAGTCTAGATCCCCGAATACATGCATAGCCAAAATCGAATGAGGTTTAGACAACAATCTCCTCTAGAAAACCATAACTATTACTTTCTTTCTAAGATTAGCACTGAAATCTATAAACATCAATCAATAGAACTGCTACTCAAAACTATGATTGTCGAAAAATGGAAAAGGGACCAATGCAATGAGCCGATTATCCAATAATATACATATGTCAATATTGTCTCAAGTTTCTACAATTTACTCAACTACGCTTGTCGTGTTTATACGTGCATGTACTTGAACACTCTATAATATCATCGCCACAGGCCACGACAAACATATGAGCAGTTTTCCAAACTCTTGGATGCATCATACCTATACCTAGATCATTTTTAAAGGAAAGAAGATAATACTTGATGTTTAACAAGCACATACCTTGATGAAAGAATTAAATGATAGATTAGGTTTTGCTAATTTAGCTAAGTGGCACAAATTACAACTACGTACCAATTCACACAAACGACAATAAAAACCATTATGAAACACGTCTGTTCTTGAATGTATGAGCAATTTGTGTAAGAATATTTAAGGATTACAGGGCCTATCCTTGGAAACTTCCTACATTTCTATATTTTCCAGTTTTCTTTGGTTTTGAGACGCAGCTTATACTGAAGTTCAGTACTAAAGGAAACACATAATGGGCTAAACTCAATAATCCATCTTTTCCTGTCGAAAAGTTATAAACCTAGTAAAAACATGATCAAGCATGCCCAAATGGCAAATAATTGATACAAATATCACTTATGATTCTTCAAATAACTAAAGAAATCACGGAATGATGTATAGGCAAGTCAGCTACTGGCATGACATGAAGCATATGACAGAACATGAAGGTCTACAGTGAACACCATAAGATTAAGGAAAAAACTCGAACAAAATTTAGAAAATTAAACAGATCAATACAGTTGCAGCCAGCCACATATAGAATTTGATTCTACTGTTAAGGGTTTCGAGAGTACCAGATTGTCTACTGCTGCCACTTGTGGAGCTATCCATTTTGGACCCTGAAGACATGCACCTCCCAAAGAACCTGAACTTATTCCAACACCCGGTCTCCTCAACATCGTCATCTTTCTTCTTACTTTCCTTCAATTTGCCCCCTCCCAGAGGACCCATTTTAACAGAATCAGCACCTATCACCATTTCCTCCCAAACCCTAAAATCAAACTCCCATGTTCCAGAGAAAAACTTACATATCTACCCACTGATTCTGCCGGAATTGCTTAAGTAATTATATTGACTCTCCCATTCAATATTTCGCAAATGTCTTTATCTTTTCCCCCTTGCAAACAATTGCATCATGAAAATGATCCTCTGATGCAATTGTCAAATACTAATTACCTTATTGTTCTTGATTCATCCAACAATGCCTTACCTCCAAGTATTTCCAAAACCAGAAAACATCACAGAAATTCAACAAAAAAAACTTCTTATATATAAAACCCAAGAGTCATTTGATCAAAGAACTGAACTTTTCTCTAAACCCAGATAAAAGATGCGATTTTGAGAACTGAGGAGCACATGAATAACCCAGGTGAAAAGACCGAGAAATGATAAAATGGGCGTGACGACCCAAATCACAAAAACTGACATGCAAAACAATGGCAGGGGAGCCACAATCACACACACGAATCCCGAGGCTAGTTCCAGAACAAATGTACAAAATCAGCACCAGCTGAAGAAGAACCCTAAAACTGAATTAGTTGAGTGGTTCAGAGGCAAGAAAGTGTAATAATAAACTGGACATATTTGTGATATTTTATCTCTCTCTCTCTCTCTCTCTCTCTCTCTCTCTCTCTCTCTCTCTCTCTCTCTCTCTCTCTCTCCGTTTCACACGCTAAGACACAAGAAGAATGAATGTGGAAAAAAAAAAAAAAGAGATCGAGCCTATGTAGGAAGGAATGAATGAAAATTCGAATAAAAAATAATCCCTAAAGAAAAGGGTCCTCAAACCACCACAGACGACGACACGGGGTGGCTTTCGAGGCCACACTATTCTACTACCAGTACTACTAGAAAAGAACAATTTCACTGTAGTAGGAAACAGTAGGAGAGAGCACACACTCACACATTCCCTGTCTGTGTGTACTGTACTGCGTGTGTGTGTCGATGGGAGGGGAAAGAAAACGTGCGTTTGGCGTGACAAGTTGTGAGAAGGAGAGAGGGGAGTGGATAACGGAGACTGATGAAAGTGCTACAAGTAACCGGTGATATTTTAAAATGAAGGTGAATTCTGATTGGGTGTTTGTGACCAATGCGACAGCGTTTTATCATCTTGTAAGATGAGAGGTTGGATTTTGTTGGACGGTGAGGGAAAGAAAGGAGACAGGTGTGTAGTTGTAGTGACGGGGGAGTCCTCAAATGTTTGAGTTGGAAACTAAACCAGCTACCGCTCGCTATTGTCCGGTTTTTATTGGTTTTTGTGTTGGATTTATGTTTGCCAATTTCATTTCTTAAATATACATTCTCTTTTTAGTTGTTCTGCAATTTTTGTCATGTCGATGGTATTTATAATCTTCAAGAATGATCGGTGAAAAATGTGCCGTGAACGAAAGATTGTTGTTAACATGGTGGAAAACAACTTTCGAGATGAAGGCAAATGTTCAATACTGATCTACAGGCAAAAAATGTGGATTGTGCGAATCTACACTAGCTTCTGATTCTAGTCTATAATACAATTGAGGGCAGTGGACCCTACCCAAATGAATAGTAAATGGGCACAAACTTTGAGAGGGAGAGAAAGGGTATAAGGGAGAGGGGGCAGAGAGACAGAGAGAGAAAGGGAAAAAGGGAGAGGGGCTATCAGGGAGGGTTGGGGCGGGTGGGGGCGGGGGGCTATGGGGGCTGGGTGTAGGTGTCAGTGTGTATGGGATGTAGTGTAGTAGTGTAGTAGGTGTGTGTTTTGTGTGGGTGTTGTTGATTTTTTTTTATTTTGAAAGAGATTTTTTTCTTTTTATATTTATAAAATTTAAATATTTCTATTATTTGATTAAAAATATTTATTAATTTATTAAAGAATTATGTTAATAATTTATACAAATACGCTACGTACCCTCGGACACGGACTTTTACTAGTAATTTACATAGAGGGGCAATTTCATAAATGATTGCTGAACTTTTTCGAAATTCACGATTTGTCTTTCATGTTAGAGTATCAATTATTTTGGGTTATTACAAAATCTAACCAAATTAAATCCCGTCGTTAACGAACCGTTAATTGAATATGTTAATTACATGGTGCTATAGAAGGGTAAAAAATAAACCACAAAAAATGTCTACTTTGCAATTTGGTTGGAATAGACCGACCTTCTTCCTTTCAAGTTGTAGATCTGGACTAACACGTCCAACCTTGAATCTGCTCGAAAATCTGGGTAAGAGATTGAGATCTCGTGGTCGGAGGTGTTCGGCCTTTCCCATCACTCCTTTCATCTTCATCGTGGTCAGAGTAATGATAACTCCAATGAGTTGTCCGGTTCAATTGGGAGTGTGGGGGTTTTCGATAGTTTATGAATCTAGGAATTTTTCGGGAAACTCGCTTGGAAGGTGAAGCTTTAGAGTTCAATGATTTGCAGAATCCTCCAAATTGCGCCTCGTTTGCTGTTGACGTTGCCGTCGTCGAACTTTTTGGCCAAACCCATAATGAATTTGAAGAACATTGTGATTTCCAAAAAAATTAAGTTACGCTTTTGCTGTGATTTTCTGGTTTGGTTTTGCTAAGAGAGATCTTGGTTTGAATTCAATCTGGGATTGAATCCAGATTGAATTCAATGTTTATTCTGGTTTCAATCTGTTTTATCCTTCACTGTTTACCTGGTACCTTCGATTCTTGTAAATTTGGATCTCGGTTTGATGAAAAATATGGAGTAAATTGATTTGTTTGAATTCAATCTGGTACATTCAATGTTTGTCGTTATTCTCTCGATTCTTTCGTTTTTGGTTAACAATTTTCTTATTAGTTAATGATTGTTATTGGTGTAAAGAGAATAATTAAATTGTGGATCTGCTGCATTTCTCCCACTTTCTTGCAGCAAAAAGACTCCAGCTTTACTTAGGTCGTCGTAGGAAAAACTTAAAACTGGATTATTGCACAGATTCATGAATCTTATGAACATTAACCAAGAGTAGTAGAAGGAAATTTTTTGTGTTTTATTTTTGCCCTTCGTATTTTGATCACATGTTTGGCATATGAGATTTAAGTGAGATAATTAATAAAACTTTAACAAATGTCTCGATTTTGTACGAAATTTATAATCTTAGTCCAAAATTCGTGATATATTGACGAATTGTGAATTTCGAAAAAATTTAAGAACCATTTATAAAGTTGTCCCCTAGATATAATTAGGGATGACAATTTTTCTGAATATGATTCGAACTTGAAGATGCCCCGCCTCAAAGAACTCGATTTTCTCATAAATTTAAAGATACGATTTGGTTCGAGTTTAGAGTCCACCCCGTTTTTAACCCGATTCGTCCCGACTAGTGTTATGTTCAATATTTTTTTAAAACTATGTTCATATATACATTGACTAAAAAATATTCTTAAACTTTGAGAGTTTGAATTGAGTTAAAATTGTATATATGTAAAAATACAATGTGAAACCGATTCAGAGTGAAATGTAAAAAAGTCTAATCGAATCCGACTTTACAAATACCCACAATCACAAACAAATTAGTGAATAACTTCCAATTAAATTGAAAAGCACACGCTATCAATTTTTACTCGTGCCACTATTTATGCGCAACTACCCACACATTATTTAATCTAGAATTCTACTTTACACCACATTTCAGATAAATTATACGGAGTCATTATGCACTTTTTGCAAGGAGTACCACATTAAGTAAGTATGGCACACTCTCTTTAAGGCATGTGAGAGAGTAAAAAAAGAAAAAAAATCTCCCATATCAAATCCTTAATTTTAGGGATTAATCTCCTCCCCTCAAAATAACACACGGCTGGCTCTCTCTCTCCCTGATCCCCTCTCTTCCTCCCCCGTCACATAACGGGCCAAGACCAGCACGCAGGCCCTAAAACCAAACCAAGTTAAAATATTGTTTCAAAGTTACAGCAATATTGAGGAGAAAATTAAAATCATAAACATGATAACTAAACATCAGCAGCATCAGTGATTAAGGAGTGGTTAGGGGGTTGACTAGCACCCATGTGTTGGCCTCTTTGTCCCAGTTCACTTGGCTACCGTCATCCTCAGATCAAGAATGCGTATAACATTTGACTGCGAGCAAGGTCTCCATAGTGGGCAGTCCTGGGCCAATTTAACAAACTTCCATTGTGGATGCCTTCCTAAACCTATTGATGAGGTGGCCTTGGCTCAGGGAAGAGGTACGTTGCAGTCAAAATTGGTTCCTTTTTCCATTCATCCCTAGAGTTGAATACCTCATTCAAGAATTGTTTTTAATCAATCTGATTTCTTTCATACCCTTCGCGCAATGAGAAAATGAGTCCCTCATAGATTCTTTTCTCGATGTCTTGCTTTAGCCAAGTCTTCTCAATCGAATGTTCCTATTGAAGCTAGGCAACCGATCTCAAAGAAGAACTACCTCTTCTTCTTCTTTCTGAGGTTAGGCGAAATCACGACGGGCAGATTCCCATAGCCACAGAACCTCATAACCCCTTAAACCCACAGCGGAAAACCCGTCCTTCGCTGGGGATACATATTACTCTGCTATCCGGATCCAATCAATCCCCCGAGCAGGATACCGGCTTAGCAATGGTGCTTCTCAGTTTCGAATTGTTAGAGTTGAAAGCCTCTCCAGACCAGACAAGTGCTCGTCGAGTCGTCATCCCTATGATCAAGAAGGCCTAGGATACTATGCTCAATCACGGCATGAGTCCAAATTTGAGTCTTGCCCGCCTTCTTATCTTCTGAATCTAGACCTCGTAGTAAGGCCTAGTATACGTTGGGGTTCAGTTGTGGTGGCAGATTTAAACTGAGTGGCGGCGAGATGGGTGGTTGAATTTTGACGGGAAATTGATGACACCTCTTTCAACTCCCAAATTAAAGATGTTCATTTCGTAAGTATGTAATATTTATTTACTTCAACGCTTGATTCATTTTTTTTATGACATATACGGTGTATTCATTTAAGTCAACCATTTATTCATTTGATTATAATATGATGCTTATTTTAAATTTTAATATATTATAAATTGGTGTGTTGAAGATTACAAATGTTCATTTCATTATTATTTAATATTCATTTTACTTCTATGATGGATTCATTTAACTTCTACGTTGAATTAATTTCGACAATAAATAATGTTCATTTCGTAAGTGATTATTATTCAGTTGTCAGTGCGTATTGTTCATTTATTCATCCATTTTAGCATTAAAATTAAAATTTTGATTTATTTTTAGAGACTAGATTTAGAATGAGTTAATTTAGAAATTAATTATGTAATCTAAATTAATTTGATTTTTTTATTTTAATTAGAAAGATTATAATAAATTCCTAAATCTTAGGGATTAATTAATTAGAGTGAGAGAGTATAGGGGAGAGTAGGAGAGTGAATACATTCTCTTTAGGTGGATGGTACTCCTTGCAAGGAGTGTATAGTGGCTCCATATACGAACCGCCACTTTCCGTTTTATAGGTTTTAATTTTTCGACTCTTTCTTATTGATAATAATCATTTTAGAGTTAATTTGGATAAAATTTACGAATAAGTGCATCTGTAGATTTATCATAGTTGATTTAGATTTTTATTTGGCAATTATAGATTTAAATAAAAATTATAAAAAGAAAATATCAAATTTACTCTTCATTTAATTAAGTAATATAATTAATATACATGAATAATGAATATTGTTGATGATCAAACATAAATATAAGCAAATTAGAACTACTTGTTTCAACCCATGACAGTCGATCGCGAGAGTCCCAAAAAAATACAAGTCATACCGCTAGTTAGGGATATTTGTCCCAAATGAAAAGTCATCAAAGAAGCAACAAGGTCTATTTGATATTAATTAGGCCTTAATTAAATTTTTCATAAGCAGCATGGCTCCTCTCTTCTCGAGAATTCATATAGATTTATAAAAGCTTTTGTCAAAATGTACATTTTTCACATTTTAAAAGTTTAAATTAAAATTATTTTTGATAATTAAACATTGCCAAACATTGTAAAAAATGGTTATAAACTTCAAATTCTAAACTTTTCAATACAATACCAATTCTCACTAGGAGTTAATGGATGTAAGTTTTGTACGGTAATTTTCTGGTATTAGGAATTAACAAATAAGTTTTGTACGGTAATTTTTCATTGTAAAAATTATATAGTCAAGAAAAAGTGTATTAAGGCTTAAATCACAAGTTTACTTTTAAATGATTATTATTTTTTTTATTTTTGACAGATCTCACAATTTTTCCTATATTTTTTTCATACTTTTTTACTATAATTATTACAAAATTTTGTAAAAATTGCTATCAATCGAACTTCTGACCAACTTATGTAACAATTATTACGCACATTAATGATAGGGTGCTATATGCAAAATTAATTGAGGGGTACGAAAGAAAAAAATAGAAAAAGTGTGCTACATTTTCGTGATTGTACAATTAGTTTGCAGTCACTTTGGTGATTGCGATGTTTTCTGATCAAATTTATAATCGGTAATTTTCAATTTCAATTCTTTCCTTTTCACTAATCAAATATTACTTTTAACAAAAATAGATGGACTCGAAGTTGATGTGCCAAGTAGGGCTGTAAACAAACCAAGCCAACACGTGAATTTGATTCGGTTCGAATCGTTTGGATCCGTTTCGACTCGATTCGCATGACTTTCATAAGCCAAGCCAAGCTCAATTTTCAGGCTCATCATATTTTGCGAGTCCGACTCGACTCGACTTGCAAGGCTCGCGAGCCGGCTCGTTAAGGACTCGTAAAGGGCTTGACTCGTTAAGGCTCGATTCATTAAAATACCAATGACTAACATGAGGATAAGGTCTCAAGTCTCAACAATGCTCAGGCTACCCCGACCGCACTTACAGATTTCATACAGGGAAAATGGTCTTTAAATACAGTTATGGTAAAGCCGTTCTCCTAAAAGTTCACAGATCGAGAGGTTGTTTGTGTGTGACGGTAGGTTTTAGGGTGCAACAGTGCAAAAGTTTGCACTTGGGCCTTTTGGCCCAATTGGGTAATTTTTGAGATGATTCGTCAAGACCCGTTAAAAGATTCGTTAAGTCTATAAAATGCATGACTCGCGAATGCTCGCGAGCAGCTTGCGAGTCCGTCACGAGCCAAGCCAAGCTCATTTATTTTAGGTTCGACTCGAATTCGTGAAAGTTCGACTAGTAAAAAAAAATGAAAAGCTCGACTCGAATTCGTAAAAATTCGACTCAATTCGGCTCATTTACAGCCCTAGTGCCAAGCATGTAAAACTTCAAATGACAAAATAGATTTTCATCCACTAATATTATCTATTAAAATATACCAATCTTAATAAAACAGCCAATTTAATTAAGAAAATATTGGTAATATCTTTATATAAATATAAATAATTTATAATGTGTGTATTTGTTCGTGGAATTTTTTGATATTACTTCAGATAAAATATTATTTCTTCCATCACATCTAGGGAGTATTTACCGTGGAATTTTTCGTTTGAAAAACAGTACAAATTTTTAGTTTATTATATATGTTTTAAAAATTATTTTCTATTTCACATGTACTCTTTTTATATATAAATTAAAAATGAATGAATGAAAACTATTCTCTATTTTTACGTAACTATTATATAATATTTTAAATTTAAAAGGAAGATGTTATATTTTTATACTAAAAATCACATCAAATAAAAATGAATGAAAAAAAATTAAAACATTATCATACTTGTTGATATAATATACATATATATATATCATATCTATCATATAAATACAAGTTGTCCATGATGGCATTTTCCTATTCATTCAATTGTTCTTTGGATGAGACTTGAGGACAAGTGAAATCCGTGTCACATTACATACACTCTTTAATCTCACATTTATGACATACACACTCTCCCTATGCACATACACTCTTCTACTGTCTCTTCACAAACTATATAATTGTCCGCAACACGATACATACTATATTCAAGCTTTTTCCCAAATTAACTTCAGCAAATAATTATTACATGTTTAATTGCATCTATTACAACTTTTTCTTGCTGAGCTGCTTTTAGCTTTTGCCTCTTAATATTAAAATAGAGAAAGAGGGAGAGTGAGAGAGAGAGAGAGAGAGAGAGAGAGAGAGAGAGAGAGACGGAACCGAAGTTGGTGGCGGTGTTTCGGTGCCTTTAGCTTTTGCATTTTCTGTTTGGATTTTTTCTTTAGGAGAAAGGGGAGGAGGGGTAAGGGAGGAGAGAGATACGGTGGCAGACTGGCAGTGGTGTTAAGGAGGTGGTGGTGAGTGCCGACTGGGAGCCCCGCAACTGACGGAGAGGTAAGGAGAGATGGTGGGAAAGAGGATAAATGAGAGATTTAGGTATTTGCCATTTATTTTTAGCAGGTTTTTTAGAATTTATTTTGGGCCAGATTGGATTTGTGAGTTTGTTTGGGCTAATAAATCAATTAGAAAGAGAGCAATAATATCCAAATGAGTTTAATATCAAAATGAGTTTCAAATCTATTTGATATTCGGACTAAATGTTTGAATTAATGTAAACATTTGAATTTTGGACCATTACTCCAAAATTTAAGAATATATTTTAACTATTACTCTATTAATATTTTTAGGGGTGTAATATTTTTTTTAACTTTAAATGTTTAAACTTTCTACATGTAAAATAAGCCAATTAATTTATAGCCATTTTTTTTAGACTTGATTATAAAATCTTTTGTAAATTTAAATATGAACAAATTTTTATAAATTAAATTTATTAATTTTAAATATTAACTTCTCCATTTTATATATCGCGCGCCGTGCTCGAGCCTAGTACATAATATATCTATAGTATATCAACAAGTTTGATAACATTCAATGAATTGGTTAAATGAATAGTGCAAAGAAAACACAATGTTTAAAAAAAAAAGAAATTAGTAAAGCATAACCTCTCCCTTCTTCTCACTACCCACTTTTTTTCTCTTTTTTTTTTCTAATAATCTCTTTATATATATCTAAAATTTATTTTAAATTAATTAATTAATTTAATTAATGTATTATTTCTTATGAATTATAAAATATAATTATTATTTCATATACATTATGAAAATATAATTATTTAATTTTTACTTTCGTATCCACAAACACAAATAAATATCTATACTATAAAAAAGGTTGTAGGACCCAATGGTGGTGAATAGTAACAATTTAAAAATCAATCTCAACCTTCCAATAAAAATGATACAAGGAACCAAAATTGAAGAATATATCAACATCATTGTTGATTAAAAGGTCATATCCTGCAAAAGTAACATCATTATTACACTTTTAGGAGTTGGTTGCTACTATATTTTTTCAAAATAACAAGTTTGAAGAAATATATATTTATTAGTTTTCAAAACAAAATATTGCAGTTCCAAAATTGCAGTTCCAGCAACGTTTGCCATGCACTAGAGCTTGGTTTAATAACACTTTGTGTGATCTATATTGTTAATCAATTCTTGTATGTTCCCCCCCCTCCCCACAAATATTTCATTATAAGTGTCTTCTCATGCATTAACTATGCACTACTCTATTTTACTTTGATATACAGGTTTTGCACACTTTTATGTTATATTGTAGGCTGATTGAACTCAGCTAAGCAAACTTTTTGTGAATATTATTTTTCTGTTGGATGCATTATTATCTCATTTGTGTTGTGAATGCAAGGATTGCATACATTTGTGTAATGTTGTAAGCTGATTGATGTCAGCTATTCAAACTGATTGTAGTTACTTTACAACCTTTTATCATTTTGTCTGTAAATTTTGGATGCTGGATTGGTTTCTTATATGTACTGCTCCTGGCATCTTAGTTCATCAATCAGATGCAAAGTTATCTTAACCATTGGTTGAGTGATTGTAGCTTGTGATGCGTTCGTTTAACTTGAGATTCGCTTCCATTCTTTTTTGACTTTCTTCTTGAATGATATATACCACTTTAAATCTTTCAGATTTTAATATCTGTTCCATTTTATGTTGATTTTAATATTTGTTCCATTTTTGTAGGTTCTCTCTCCGTTTTTGTTGCCGGGTAATAATGATACGTATGAAGTATCTAAATATTCCTATGAATATGTAGTTTCCATCTTTTTGGTATTGTAACTACATAGTCTAGGATTGCTCGGGTCACCTGGTTATTTTTTGCTGACATTAGGAGTACTTTGTTCTTTCCCTTTAATGATCTGAACTGCGGAATTGGGATAGAAAACACTGTTATGTTGCTAGTTTTTGGGTCAAGTGACATTGTGGTAAGACTCATTATGTTGCTTTTGGGAATTTTTGCTCATGTGATATTGAGACAAAGCTGATGTTGTTGTTACAAATTTTGGCTACCTTATCTAATGCTGGAGTAGTTTTCATTATGTTATTTTCAGTTGTCGTCGTTGTTTACTTTTTTGGTCATATTGTTAATTAATTCGATATTTTATTGAATCTCTCCTTCTCGAGTTTTTAACCCCGTGCTGAATATATGTCATTTGCACAACATGGTTTGTAATACCATGCCCATCTATGTAAAGTTTTATTTGTTTGTTTTTTTAAAAGATTATGCTACTTGGATATCTGAATAAAAAGTATTTTTAAGATACTGCTGTGTAAAGCCGATTATAAGTGAATTGTAACTTTATAATCTACTGCTGTGGATACTACAGGTAAAAGATATAATAAATTCGTAGCTGATTTGCAGCCTT
This sequence comes from Lobelia cardinalis, assembly GCA_028566635.1. Classification (NCBI taxonomy): domain Eukaryota; kingdom Viridiplantae; phylum Streptophyta; class Magnoliopsida; order Asterales; family Campanulaceae; genus Lobelia; species Lobelia cardinalis. Next base: position 8,800,627 of record JAOWAN010000001.1, read on the forward strand.
TACCTTTTTGTTAGAGAATTGAGGTATGGGAAGTGTTGGTAGTGGTTGTCATCTCTATGTCCTAGCCGCTTTGAAAATTGAGGAGAAAAAAAGAGTGAGTGGTTGTGCCATTCCTTATAACACTTGTACTGTTCCATTCAGCCCTCCAAATCAGTGTTGTAGTGTGTTCCTGCACACTGCTGCCAAGCCTTTTCTCCAAAATTGGTATTTTCAACATTATTAGTGCAACCAAATTATGACTAGCTTCCAAGTTTTGTGTACTGTGCCTCAGTCCACCATTCCTCCGTCGCTACTATGAGCCCTTAACGCAACTGAAAACGGATGATTTATCTAGTCATACCTTTGTTTTTCTTTTCGCTTTGGCTAGAAAAAGATTCAAGCATCCCAGAGTTTTTTTAGCTTTGTATAGAGATATAATTTTCAAAATTGGAGTGGAATATTTTTACCATCTGCTTTTTCCCCTTTGTAAAATCGCACTCTCTTTCCTCATTCCTTTTCTTTTACTTTTTCCTCTCTATCCCACCATGACCTCTCCTTATTTTGCTTCCCCACTATGAGGGGTGTCCACAAACCGTTTTAAATTTGAAATTTACGTTTTTAGCTTGAATTTTATTTTGGCTCTAATTTGAGTTGGAACTCAAAAAAATGTACTAGTATAAGTCGCACTTGACTTGACTATATAATTTTGATTTTGATATTTGATAAATGGAATCATAATTACATAATGATGTATATAATTATATATTCATATATATAATTGTATAATTAAATGAAAAAATATATAAATTTATTTGGGTGTGTAGAGTTGGTAAGGTCGGAACAGATTTAAATGGATCGATCTCGAATCAAACTCCAGATAGAGACGGCACAGATAGAATTAGAAATTTTTTAAAGTCGTATTGATTCAACTCGAGGCATCTAGTGATCTTGCGAGCTGCAATTTGATTGATACCCCTTTTCACTACACTGGTTGCTGCCACCACATTTGCAACATTGCTAGCTGCCTTGCAACAATGGTTTGGCCGTCACCTGCGGCCTCTGCAAGCCCACCGCCATCGCTGCGAGGGTCTGACTGCATTCCATATCTCCCCTTTTGAGCTTTTTTGGAAAATATTTGTACACATCGTTTGTGCAAAAATTGAAAGGAATATAACGTATGCATGTCAAATTTGCTTTGTAGGCTATCTGTCTTTCTATTGACTTTTAATCCTCTGGTATCTATGCAGTTGATATAGGGAGCATAGATGTGCTTCTTGCAAGGAGCATTATAAGAGAATGTGATCATTTTTTTTACTCTTTTTCATTCTCAATAATTAAATTTTAAAATTAAAGTATTTATGTTAATTTATCTAATTAAATTAAAAAAATTAAATTAATTTAAATTTTATAATGAATACTTAAATTAATCATATAACTAATTGAACATTAAATATTAACAAATGAATATGGAACATTAACGAAATGTGTATGCATATAACTAGAGGTGTTAATGCGGGCGGGTTATGCGGATGCGGGTTACGCGGTGCGGGTAACGCGGTTTTATATAATTTTTAGACCGCCCGCACCGCACCGCATAAGATGTTGAAATCGCACCGCATAACCCGCGGTTTGAGCGGGCGGTTTATGCGGATTTTATGCGGTTTTATGCGGCGGCAAGTAAGAAAT